>JAGPOW010002173.1:15538085-15570057 GCA_030014935.1 Caiman crocodilus
GAGGGTGGCGGGGACCAAGGGCGCAAGGGGCAGTCCTGCGGCAACCAGTCGGCACCTGCCACGGGTCCTGCCGACCGGGCCTCGGTCACCCTGACCTCATAGGCCCGAGGTCCGCCGATCTAGTTGCCAAGCCTGGGTGCCTTTTTTGTTTTCTTTAGTAGCACATATGCTATAATTGGAATGATATGCATCAGGCTAGCATAGCCCCTGTGCAAAGATAACACACAAGCTTGGGATATGCTGTGTATTTGCGTGTCCTCCCGCACTTCCCAATATGCCTCTGGGATCTCGCTTCTTCTCCTGCTGCCCCCAACACATCCCTCTTCCTTTTTGTTGGATCAAGACAGCACTGCCGCATCCCGGGTGCCAGAGGTCTCAGCGGACAGGGTCTGCTCGCCATGCACTCTGCCACCTGCCGGATCAGAGAGGCTCTGCTACCAAGGCTGAGGGGCCCTGCTAGGTGAAGTCTCGCTTTCCCGTGCCTAGCCGCCATGGAGCAACGGAGGGGTGGAAGGGCCTTTGGCTGGGTTCCCGGAACCCCTGCCGTGGCTCGGAGGCAGCACACACGTGCCCTGACGCCCAACTGGTGTCCAAGTCCAGGAGCCAATGGGCCCCCAATCTAAGCTTTGGCCTTCCTTTGGCCCCGTTCCTCCCTCTAGGCTTTGACGGTGAGGGTAGATTGGAGGTGCTGCTTTGGTACCATTATACCCTACTTGGTCTCACCATTGAAGTGAGGACGTTGCCTGGTTATGGATGGCATGGACAAAGGACACAGGAGCCAGTCCTGAGCCCCACTGTGGCCCCTGCCTCCATTTTCCATTTGCAGTGTATTAATCAGTTAGTGTTCACAACACATGCACCTCCTTATGTTTGCAGAATGTAATGCTTTGCTCTGGTGTATAACTATGCATCTGTGTGCTGGTGACCGACGCAGAATCAAAATCTGCTTTTCTCATGAGATTGCTTGCAGGGGACATCTTGAGACAATATTGGGTATTCATCTCAGGAACTGTATACCATTTATCATGGGAGCACTGTCATTCTGTAAGACCCTAATTCAGTGCCGCAGCATGTAAGGCCTGAAGAATGGAGACCTAGCAAGCATGAGAGACCACAGGAAGACGCAGGAGAGGGTGAGAATAAGGGACACCACGTTACCCATGGACCTGCTCCCAGGTTTTGTTTGCCAGTTCATGT
Organism: Caiman crocodilus; assembly: GCA_030014935.1. NCBI lineage: Eukaryota > Metazoa > Chordata > Crocodylia > Alligatoridae > Caiman > Caiman crocodilus. Next base: position 15,539,283 of record JAGPOW010002173.1, read on the forward strand.
GGGAGCACATTCAGTACTAGGATCTGTGGGAATTTCACAAAGACCTGAACTGACTCATAGCCCGCTGAGCTCTACCAGTGAGCACCTGGAGACATAGAGAGGGGCAGTTGGGGAGACTCAGCTGTCCGTAGCCGAACTGCCATGAAGCCATTGAGACAATCCACCACCTCCTCTGGCTCTGAACCTGTGCCAAAGAGATATGGAAAAGGGTGAGTCAGCTCTGCGACCAGATTTCCTCCTGCATCAGTGTTGAGTATCCTCTTCTGAGCGGTGTGCGCCCTTGCACCTGACTGAGGTTCATTGGCCCTCTTCCGCACTCTGTGCCCTCTCCCAGCTAGATCAGGGTGACTCCCCTCTCTTTCTCCTGTCTGTTCCCACCAGCCATGACTTTTTGTTTTGTTTGATGTTTATTAAAGATGGAAGGAAGAGTGAGGGAGGTGTTGGTGTTGGTGTTACCACCCCGATCCCCGCCAATCGCTGGCTCGCACCTGGATCTTCTAATAAAACCGAAAATGGCATAAGTAATGAAAGAAAACTTGAAAGAACATTTTTTTGGACCTGCTGGATCCTTTTTTTCTTTTGTTTACAGGGTGAGGGCAACTTCCTTTGCTTGGCCCATCTTCGCTCGAACATTAGAGCTGGCTCTCCCCATCGCTCAGATTGTGAACACACCCAGCTTAATTTCTGACTGGAGGTGGTTAATCAGAGTAGGGCTCTTTGGAAGGGAGCATGCACCCCATTTTTCCTCTTCTTAATTGATTCCTGGGCTTTCCAGGGTTCTAGGCTGCTGGTGGAGGTCACATCCACTCCCAATGTGAAGAAGAAAAAAAGGGGGAGACTGGGTTGGGGAAAAAGAAACACCCATGCTTCCCGTCATTTCCACTTTATTTGCCACACAATCACTTGATTAGATGGTGGTGGCATTTAATTAAATGTTCAAATGAAAAAGAACCTTGTAGTCAAAGTAGAGGGTTCCCATTTCCTTCGTTTCTCCCTTGTCTGAGGATTCCTCTGAGTTCCCAAAAAGCCTACCAGCCTCGTATTCATCCCCATGGCTTCAGACCCTGTTGGGGTGTGGACCTCCTCCACTCTATCCACCGTCTTCCCTTCGCTTTTCCCCTATGGACCTTGGCTCGGCCCTGGATATTGATCTTGCCACTGAGACCCATCCATCTGCTTCACCTGGTGAGGTGTTAAAGTGAATCTGGTGTGCCCCGGCAGCTCCTGCCATAGTATGGAGACTTCATTCACATTATTCCTGGGCTCACAATCAATAGGCCACGCTGGGTGAGTATCTTCTGGTCTTTCACAATTTGGACCACCCTGTGGAAGGCCAGGAACCTCTTATTGTACAGGCAAATGGACGTAGAGGTAGTGGGCTGCATGAAAATGGTTCTGAGTGAACTCCGGATCTATTACCAGACATCAGTAGTGGAGGATGGAGAGGATGTAGCCAAAGCTACCTGGCATAGAGCCATGTGGCAGGATCATCCAATGTCCCTCAAGCAGGAAGGTGGGTGGTGGAAGCGAAGAAGAGAAAGGGACAAGCGGAAAGGAGGATAGCAACAGTGACAGCAGCAGCAGGTCCTCCAGTGGGAGCTGGAGTGTTGACGATGACGGAGAGGACATTTGAACTGAGTATGTGACCCCACAATGGGTGGGGAAGGAAGGGAGGTGTTGCCTGGTCTGAGGGAACAGGATGTGCTTGTTTGGTTTGTGTGTGTGACTTACGTTTTGGATATTGTAACGGGTTCAGGTGGCAGCGGGCCTTTGTACAGGTGCGCAGGTGCAGTTTTTTTGTAATGGGTGAAGGTTTTCTTTTGTAGTGGGATATGAAGAGTGTAGATATATATAACCTTATATATATAGACATATGTTTTAACAAAAAAAAAATCACTATTGCATGTCTATCACAAAATAATCAGTATAATGTTGTGCTCTAGTGTATCGTGTTTATTGCTTAAACCACTGGATTCTATGTTATGTTGCAAATATGCATTGCAAAAGCAGGTAAAGTGTATAAAAGGCAAGTGGACTGTCTAAGCCCTGGGATTTATTTTCAGTGCTGTAATCATGGGAGGGGGACTAATTGAATGCAAATCTTCAAGATTTAGATTATATGCCTGGAAAAATTTAATAAATTTATAAAAGTTCTGCATATAGAATCTAATTATTAGGAGTCCTCTCATGTTTGAGAAAATATGGTTCTATATTCCTGAAAGTATGCCAGACTTTCCCAAAGTAACTGACACTTTTGCCCAGAAAAGGGTACTTTCTGGAGGGGGACAGGTGCCATTGAGCATGTGGGGAAAGGGTGAGGGCACATTCTTACACAATTTGGGGGTATAAAAATAATGTCCCTGACTGCTTTTTTACATCCCCATTGATTGAAAGGGGTGTGTCCATGCCATTGCACTCCCTTTGGATCCTCTCCCTAAGTTGACTGTTGATGCTAGCTGATATTCATAGAGTTTTTTGTTATTAAAATACTTGGTGTACGCCAAAATGCTTTCCAAATATATTAAGTTAAACCTAGAAATGTTAAGCTTCTCTGACTTACTTGGTTAGTCCATGCTCATTTGAATAGTACTGCAGACTTTGTTGGAAGTACCCATGTAAGTAAAACAAGCAATATTTGACCTGTGTTACTTCATAGATAACTTTAAAATACATCTAAACATCTATAACAAGCTGGGATAAACTTTTGTAATGCACTTATTATTAATCAGCACATTTTAAGCAATGTTTTTTTTGTTTGGGTTTTTTTCTTTGTTAATCTTTTAGATGACTTAGATTTCTAAGTACCTCATTTCACTACCGAAAAAAGTGGAATTTGAGCTGCTAATTCACCTACGCTCCTTGAAAACCTTATCCAACTGAAAAAATGATAGCTAACCAAATGTTAACAGAGTTGCTGTGTAACCACCTATGAAGGAAAGTAGAGACTTTGTGTCAATAGCTCTACTCTTCAATTTTGTTGCTTCTGCATGAAGAAACTGACCCAGTTTGTATTCACTAGGGGTTTATCTAGTTTTTGTAGGAATGCTCTTGAAAGATCGATACACACTTAACCTGTCTCAGTAAAGGTGATTTTGCCAGGAAAAATACTGTAACTCACAATCTGCACAAAAAAATCAGCTGTTTTAAACTATTAAAACCTCAGGAGCGGCCCTTCTATTTTCATATGCTTCACAACTTAGTTTTTGTATGTGGACTGAGGAGTGAAAATATTCTCCTGATTCTTTTTTCAGTGTTTCTAAGATCTATGCCTGCTGCCTTACATTTTCCTTCTAAGAAAGGCTTCCTAGAGACAGCTTGCTGTGTATGGAGGAAAATATTTTGGTATAAGAATATTAAAATATTCTTAAAGAATTTTTTTAATCTTAGCACATCCAGTACTTGGGCTTTATTTATAAAGCTTATCATTCAGACAACTGCAGTCCTATCATTTTCAGAGTTGCTATCCCAGTGTCTCTTTCTTGTTCAAGAAGCAGTATTGTATTTTTGTTTTGTTTTGGTTTTTTTTTCAGGAGACACCAGGATGTGGAAGGTGTACTGCTCAAGCAATTTACTTTGGTTCTGTAGACATTTTTAAAAAAGTAAGCTCTTTGATGTTTAAAAATCCAGTTCAAGCATTGCACTTATGCTTATTAATTCTGTATCAGTCTTGATTACTTGGTTATGTCTGCCAGTCTTTATTTCAAACTGATTTGTTCTTGCTCAGAGTAGATCAAACTTGCCATCAACAATTCAACTTTGTGATTTTATTATGCTTGTAGGCTTAATCTAACTGGCGAAGAAGTGTAAGGCTTTGAATAGATTTCTTCTGGAATTTTTGTTCCAAATTAGTCCCTTATTTTCTTACAGTTGATCATAGTTATACCGTATTTTCTCACGTCATGTCCCCAGATAAGACACATAACTTATTATGGAAAGGCAGAATGAAAAGAGATTTTTCTAGTTATGGCTGAATGCTGACTGCAAGATGCTGATTGCTGTGGTTGCGAGAGGGATAACACTGTAGCTGTGACCCTGAAGGGTCATCTCCATCATCTCCCTCCAGGAAGCTGGTGTCAGCGATGAATGGTAGTGTCTTCATACTTCTATTCCTTCATACTTCAATTCCATCAAAAAACTCCAGCTTTCCTGCTTACAACATACCCCAGTTTAGGAGGGCTGTATTTTGGGGAAAGGTATGCATGTGGTAGGGTGTGCAAGTAAATATGCTATATCAATGTAACACCCAGGATGTGTCTGGGGGCTTTATTTATCCAGAGACATACAAGAGAAGCCAAAGCAAGTTCCTTTGAACTGTACACAGGTTTATTGTGATGCAACCAATCAGGCAATATTAACAAGAACAGCCACAGACAGCAGAGAATACGCAGACATAGTCAGGTTTTAGGGCCCTCAGAATCAGTCTTCAGGGTTCGAGGCAAGTGCCAGACTCCCACTCCTCTGCCTTTGTGTGGGGGAGTTTTCATAGTTGCATAGTTGTTAGGGGATGGAAGGAACCTTACTGATCATCAGGTCCAGCCCCCCTGCGCATGAGCAGGACAGACTGCTGGAGTCAGATGATACAGTTTAGGTTCAGATTTCTATTTCCATCTGCTCCTCTGAGATAAGGATCTCTTGGCCAATTCAGGAGGGACCAGGGAAACTCAGTCATGATCTGTGACCTTTGTTCTTTCCTAGGGTCACCTTGTGAGCATTGGGAGTGATCACTGGCCTACACATCTCAACACCCTTCGTTAATCGTTAATCCTTGTAATTCAGACTGAACTGCTTCTGGGATCTGAGCATCTGGGAGTGCGTCTGCACATGCATTAATGCACCTTTGCTGCTGAGCATTAAGTTTAGTACCTCTGCCATACTAGATACATCAGGGGCGCGCTTTTGGGCAGAGGGCTGCTCGACAAGCAGCTAGGGGCAGATAAATACTAATTGTCTAAAACTTTAGGGGCCGTGTGGGCCAGATAGAACGCCCTGGCAGGCTGCCACATTTTGCTTACCCCTGAGATAGAGACACTATTTGCACTAATGTGCAGTAATGAAGGGGACCTTTTTGTGATGCTTAATGTGCAGCAGGCTATTGCTATGGCACAGTAGTGCATTAGCACAGGTTTTGCTGCGACACACCAAGGCGCAGGAGAACAGTCCATTGCTTATTGAAGCCTCTTCTGGGGAGAAGGCATGCAGTAACACACTCAACACAGCAAAGAGGGGCGCAGGACTCCCCAGCATCAAGCATTTAATTCAAATACCAGGCCACAGCACTCAAGGCAGCCTGGGCAGCCCAGCTGCCATCGGACAGCTCTAATATGGCACGGCGGTAGCACCGCCCCCGCCGGGCCGTCCGGGTACTGCGGGCTTCACACCGCAGGGAGCGGTGACGCACAGGCGCGCGGAGCCCGGGGTTTGCGAGACAGTCGCCCCCGCCCCCCACGTCATTGGCGTGCGCCGGGCACGGCGTGGTCACGTGCTCGTGTTTACCTGGGCTAGGCGGGTCGCTGTGGGGGGGCGGGTGAGGGGTCGTGCGCGGTGCCTTGTGCGCCCGGCCTTCCGTGACCCGCCACCTCGGGTGTCCCTACCCGCCCCCCTCGCGCCGGCTGCGCTTCACTCGGGATGTCGGTGCCAGCCAAGAGGTGCGGGAGGCCGCCCGTGCTGTCTTTCCTGGAGAAGAAAAAGAGGAAGCAAAGCCTGGACAGGCGACGGGGGAAGACGAGGATCTACGTGGGGAACCACATCGACCGGTGGCTGACCCTGAAGGAGAAGTTGGATTTCAGGAACGACGCCGAAGTCGCGGGGTTTTTGCTGGACTTGTAAGTGACCCTTCCCCGCGGTATGTTCGCGTGAAGCAAACCCAGGCTTTTCTCAGTGGGTCTAATCCTGCTCCTGTTCCTGTAACGCAGGTACGACAGCTACGACCCCCTGTTGAAAACGGCGGTGTGCGCGCTGCCCACGGGTGCGAGAAGCATCGCTGTGAAGGAGGGGAGGTCCCCGCTGCCAGAGGACACTTCTTTAATAGCAGCTGATGGAACGTGAGTGACGGTCTCTCGCTGCGTGGCGGGAACGCAGGAAAGGTTCTTTGATCGGTCTTTAATCTCTCCCCAGGCCACTGTTTTCTTTGCCTTTTCTTTAACTTTATTTATTACTGAATCCAGTTCTTAAAATAACAAATCCATTGTACAAAATAACACATCAAACGTTCAAAAATGCATCCAACCCGCTAAAATATACATAAAAACAGGTGCCGAACTCCCACTGACAGCACTGCCACAACCCAAATTAATATCCATTGAAGTCTTGTGCTCCTTTCACCTCCCCACCAGTCTCTCACAGCACCTCAATGCCTCCATCAGTAATTTTTTTTATTTCTTCATCTGTATAGTAATAAGCTCCTTCTTCTTCCCCTAAACTCCACTACAGATCCCATATCTTCCACTCATCTCTACCCTCAAATTAATTCCTAAGTGTTAATTCGTAAAACTTGCACTTTGGAATTAAAAAATGTTTCTCATATTTTCTGGTTTGGAGGCAGGAGAAGATGCATTTTTAGCAGATTCCAAAAATTTCCATCAGATTTCCAAGTAAATGTCTTTTTGCCTTTTCTCCTGTAAAACACTGACTTGGTAGAACAGCTTTTCCATTTACTAAAACTTCCCAAACTTTTTTAAAGTTGGTGATGGTAGGGGTGTCACTTCTCTTTCAGATTTGTTGCAATTTTAATTCTTGCAGCCACTAGAAGACGAATAATCAATTCCGTGTGACACTTGCGTGTTGCAGAGCTCTTGGGAAGGTTCAATAGAAACACTAAAAGGTTATCTCTTAATTGATATCCTGTTATTTCCCTCACCATGCCTCTGTCTTTCCAAAACACTTTAATTCTGGGTCCCATCCACCACATGTGGTAGAATTCTTCCAAATGACCACACTATTTCCAAAACATTTAATTTTGAGTGGGGTGAGATGCCATCAATTTGGGACTTAAAAATTATTTTATTTTATCATTGTACAGTTGGGTGTGTGGGGATCATTGTTCCTGATACTCTTCCATTCTTCTGCACTAATTTCTCATCCGAGGTCAACAGCCTACTTTGTCATAAATGGTGTTTTTTCTTCTGTGTTATTAATTAAAATAGCTTTATATAATATAGAAAATAGGTCTGTGTGTTTTATAGGCATAGTCAGTCTTTTTTTCAAATTCTGTCATGTTTCTACTGAGGTTTACCTTTCTTTGGGCATGTGTTGAAAAGTGCCTCAATTATACAGGTTGGAAAAATGGGATTTTAATGTCACCTGGGGTATGTTGTATTTCTTTAAAAGATCCCAAAATGTTCTATTTAAATGTCCATAAAAGGTATGATTCTGATATTTTCTCAGATTTTAAAGCTTCCTAATAAATTATTAGGATGAAATTAAATATTATTATGTATAGGTGCTAAAGGTGATGAGTGTATTAATTTTAATTAATTTTAATTTTGTTGATATTACTATTTTCTTAATAAATGTTTAGAGAGCACCTCTACATGAGCATCTGCAACTCATTTTAATAATAAAAAAAAGAAAGGAAAAGAAAGAAAGGAAAACTCAGGATGTGCATAAAAGTCTTTTGGATCTACTCATGTTGTTATCTGTTAAGTATAACATTTTAAATGGTATTTCAAAGTAGAATGTGTACTTTTGGCATACACAAAGAGATTTAATGTAGAAGTAATTGTTCAATAACAATAGGTATTTTTATGATGTAGATATGGCAACGATGACCAGCTGTCTAAAGAATCTACTTGTTCTGGACCTGAAGATGTGAGAATTGTAACTGTGAAAGAAGAGAGGGATTTGTCAGATGACTGCTTGTCAGCAGAGACAGATGACACGTTAGTGACAGTGTTATTCCTACATGTCTTATGTCTGAAAATATTTTGTGTTGATTTTCATCACTTTTAATTTTCTTTATTAGAAATTCATCATTCATGTGGTTATTCGTTGTTTAAAAACAACTTGTATGCTATGGATGGCTCAAGTGCTGGGAGAACCTCCGAGATGGTTTGGGAAAGTTGGAAAAACCTAGAGAAGCACACAGCAAACCTGCTTGTCTACTTTCTGCTTTCTGTAATTGCATGTAACATTCTCAGACATAAATATAGCATATCCTACAGATATTTTACAGTGAAATAATCTGTAGGGCTTGTTACTTGTAACTAAATGCAGTCTGTAGACAAAAAGGATTGTTACACACGCAGTTCATTTTGCTCAAAGGAAAAATATTTCATTGTTGGCTTTTTGAGTGATGTGACATACAAAGTGACTTGTTAACCTATCTAAAAATAGTGCCGTGCTCATGGAGGCAACCACACCATCAGTCGACTGCTGATTTCTTTTACTGCAGTACCACCAGTAACTGAGGCATTCACAGTTGAGATCAAAGGAGCCTCAAATAGGTATGATTGTCCATTACTCTTTATTTAGGTTTCGTTTATCCACAACACTGTTACGAATTATTTGGTCCACATCCTAGTTATCTGATCTTTTAAAAAAATATATTTTTTAATGTGTGCAGGGGGACACTGGGAGCCTAGGACATTACATTGGCATTGCATGGTGTGTCCAAATCCCTCGCTAATATGGTGAAGTATGTAAGGCATGCAGCATGTTTGTCTGAATCTCATTTTCTACTATTACTCTTTGTGACTTTGCTAACTCTTCTCCCTTTGATTTTTGGCAGGTGAGCATGTGGGGCTTCTGAAAGCAATTCTTCCTGTGATGCAGAATTATATTTACAAGCCCGCTGGGTAAAATTAAAGCAAATGGAAAGATAGAGGAAGGTGACAAACTCAAAAACTTTTGTCAAGATGGCAGTTTTTAAAGTGTGACAGAACTCTAGTTTAGAAAGTAGCCAGGATCTGAAGTGGACGTTCCAGAACTGATCTAGCATGGGTAAGTGAATTTTTTTATGAATTACTTTGTTTTATGTCCTCCTAATGCTGAGTTTTCCTTCTTTTTGATCCCACAACTAGCCTTCCTCAGTACCATATATAGCCATATGTAGTCCCTGTGGTTGGGTATATTGTAGAGACACCCAAGCGAACTCTGCATATGCTAACTTCAGAAGTAGCACAGCCACATTTGAATGATTCTGTGCTAGAAAAATAGCTCTCCTGAGAGGCAGAGCTTAGTTAGGCTGCCTACAGTATCTACTGAGGCAGCTGTGCTGCTTCCTGTTTTAGGGCTGGCTTGTGTCAAGAGAGTGCACTGCTCTGAATGTAATTCTATAGTGCTGAGGAGTTTGAGAGGGCTGGGGCATTGGCTGATCTTACCAAGCCACTATTACATCTGCCCTTTTATCAATATTTGAGACCTGCTGTTCTATTATGTCCAAAATTCTATGCAAAGTGGTTTAACATCAGTTAAGCTTTTTTCATAATCAAGGATTAGGTGCATGGTAGTCTGGTGCAATCTAGCAAATTTCATGTATGTGAAGATGCATGTTGAGATTAACTTTAGTTTACTCTGAAGACACAACATGCTAAATACATTTATTGTTTAAAAATAAGCCAGGTTTCTAGATGCTTGTACACTTGAGGATGTAAAATGAATAAATAGCAGTTAAGAACTAGAAAAGTTGGAAACACAATCTTTTTTTATTATGGAACAAGAATTATTTAAGACACTAGAACTACTGAAGAATGTGTATGTGGATCACTTGCATGGCCAAATACAGTGTCTACAAGTGATACTGTTTGGGTAAGATAAGTAGACTGCTGTTACCTGCTGCAATCTGCAATGTATTTTTCCTTGTAGTATGCTTGTTGAGGTAGCGTATTACTATTAACCCCATTTTTTATATGGGGAAACAGGTATGAAAAGCAAATATGCTGCCCAAAGTTAGAGAGGAAAGGTCTCTCAGGGCAGGGAATTAAATCTGAGTTTCCTGAATCTGAACTTAGCACTCTAATAGCTAAATGAGTTATATCAAAGATGGCGGTGAGAGTCTCTCTCAGCTTAGCAAAAAGACAGTTTGTTTCACTTGAAAAGGTTGATCCTCTAGCTCTTTAGGATATTGTTTTTCTTTTTTGTTTGTTTGAAAGGTCTAAGAATCCAATTCTGGTTGAAGGGTGGAGCAAGGTCTCCTGCTTCCCTGGGTTTTTGGGTGTAATGCTGTCCTTGAACACTTGAGAGAGAACTCTGTTTTGTGCACATATCTGAAGGCCCAGGAAATATTAATTTATTGTTCCCATAGCAAAGTGTCATGTACTTACTTAAAGTACTGGTCTGCTTAGTAGTCGTACTGCAGTTTGTTTTCCACATACCCTTACTTAGCTAATTAATATTTGTAAACAATTTTAAAGCAACCTTTTGAACAATTGGCACATAGGACTGGAAGAGATCTCATGGGCCACCAAATTCAGTCTGATGCATTCACAGAAAACTATTTACCAAGGATTCTCCAAATCAACACTTCAGACCCTTGCGCGCAACTACAAGTCACAAAACAGCACTATGACAGGCCAGAGGTAGAAGCAGGGGCAAAGATTTTGAAGCACATACAATGAGAAGTGAAATCTTCAAAGCTTTTCCTGGATCTCTGGTAAATCAAGATAGACTCCAATGATAAAAAACCCATTGAGATGAGAAGCTAGCATTTCTGGGATACCTACAGCATAATGTTAGGTGATTGTATAATGCATACAGAAGAATGCCTTCTGTCTTCATATGTATAAAGACTTATTTTGCCTAAACGGTATAAATGAACACTCAGTTTATTCAGTGAGTGTATTCTCGTTAGTGCCCCAGTTATTGAGTTTTTCATTAGGGTAAAACTAAATTTGTGAAGTGAATTGGTCTTCATTATTGCGACTGCTAATGTAGTGACAGTGGTACTATTACAAATCTATGTTTCTGGGCCCTAGTATGTGTTCAAGTTGGACATAACAGTACCTCTTTTAAAAATGGTTTAAAAGAGTTTTGATGACAGTTGTGAGTCCTTCCAAGATATACTGTATACTGGAGGATACTCTTCTTCCCAAGGAGTCTTATTTGTTTGGACAGCTGGAAAAGGGTATCCAAACTGGTCAGTTTACAACATGGAGCTATGTCATCTGGCCTGCAGGGGTCTGGGAGGGGCCCAGGATTTCAGGAGTGAAGTGAACAGGTCCATGGGCAGATCCATTGATCAATTCCCAACAGGCTTCTGTATGCAGGTGCACATGTTAGTGATGGAGTAGTTAGCAAGGGGTGCATTAATCTTTGTGGCTAAGGAACCCACAATGGTGAATGCTACCACTCACGCCACCACTGGAAGTGAATCTGGATCTAGCCTATGAGGAACTTCACAGTCCAGATGTGACTCAGGGATCCAAGAATTTGACACCCCTGTATAAAACTACTGAAATGAAGGTCATTAAACTGAAGATTAGTAGTCACCATCTATATGCACAGGTTTTTAAATACTTGAATGGGATGAGTTGGAGATTCCTGGACCTAAGAAATGAAAACTGTAATGTAGTTTTAAAGTCTTTGGACTTAATATTCTGAGATGAATGGGAATAGTTCACACTACTTCCTAAGAGCAAATTTTATATTCTATTTTTCAGTTCTAGAGGACTTTTTGTTAGTGTCTGCAGTGAGGATTTCCTGAAATTATCCCACCCTCCTAGAAGAGTTGAGAAGATGCTTTCAAAATGCTGATAGCCCTTCTAATGTGCTGTAGGAGATTTTCCTAGGATGCTTAGTGTAGATAAAGTAAGCTAGTGGAACCACTGCAGTTCTGACAAGGTTTGGAGTAGCTTGTGTGGGATATGAATACCTCTTCACACGGATGATTCTGTTGAGGACCGTTGACTACTTTTCAGGGTACCTTTTCACCCTTACACCCTATGTCAGAACAAGTGATGAGGAGGGGTCCTACCGTGAGGCTGCAGTAGCAACCACAGAGGACCTCTCCTGTGCTGCTGGATAGTGGACTTGTAGGGAGATAAGTAAATTGTTTTGCCTTAAAAGAATTTCTCTTTATAGAGTCTGATTACTCAAGCTGCATGTAGAGCTATGAGTTGAGCACCTCGTCACTTTGGGTATATTCAGAATAGTAACATGGTTTTGGTTTAAATATGGAAGAGTATCTTTTTAGCCACAGATGCTACACGTGGTTTAAAATAATTAAAAGAAAAAATCAGTTCACAAAGAATTGCTGCCTCTTCACCACTGATAAGTCGATTTTTCCAAAACTGACAGTTTTTGCCGGCATGCTTTCAGCTGCAGCATTGCCAGTGCCTAATATGGAAATCCTTATTTGAACTAGAATGAACTAATGTAGCCAGTTTCCTTTTTTAGCTTATTGTGTTAATATTTTATGTTAGGAAATGTTTACTTATATCATTTACCACTATTTTCCTACTGTAACTTCTGAAGTGAATGTGAGACTATATTATTTTGTTCTTACAGCAAAATAAGATATTTAGTATACCTTAACTTTCATAGTTAAATTCATTGCTACATTGTATGCTAAACTAAGGAATTGTATTTAAAAGAAATATTGCAATATATACTAATATGGCAAAAAGTATTGCACATGAGAAACAAAAATGAAATGTTACTAATTTCCATAATCCAGGAATTAGAAACAAAAATGGTCAAGTGACATATTTGGAAAAGTATTTAGCAACAGAATAACTCCTGTGTTAATGATACCATATTTGTATTTAGATTTCTGAAAGTTGCAGAAATAGTATCTTTAATGATTATTCTCATATTTATTTTCAGACTGTTTTCAGACTGACCAACAGGAGAAGAGAATCAAGTGCTTGCTTAACGGTGCTCTGACATTTTTGATCCCATCTGGTTTTGCTGTGAGGATTTTTTTTAATGGAAAACCTATTGTAAGCTGTAGAATAAAAGACCATGTTAATTGTTGATTAGCCAATTAAAATTTATTAACTAAAATTTCACTGTGGTATGTTAACATTAATAAAGCATGCGGAGTGGATTGTTTCATAATGGGAGTCTGAAAACCAGAGGTGACTGACACTGTTAAACATGGTTCTCTGATAGAAAAGAGAAACAACTAAACCATACTATTAGAAGATAATCTGAGATATGTTTGAGAATTATGCTTTGCTTCCTATAGTCTGGATTAACACATTAACATATTCTTAAAAAATTAATTAATCTCCTGCAGCTGTGGACAAGATGTATTTGAACAGGCTATCAGTACAAAGAGGCATTTAGGCTGTATTGTTCTTTTCCAGAAAATAATATCTGACCTGTTCTCTTATGTCATGGATTTATTTAGATGTATTTCATTGTTAATTATTTTGATCTCTTATTTTGGTCTGCCAAGTAGTGGAAACTAATATAATGCTTTATGAATCTACCAATTATTTACTGTCTTGTTTATAAATAGGACACCAGCTTGGAATGCATACCATAATTATTGAAACTCAGTAGAGTTGAGCATGTTTTGCAAGATTTTTGATGTAGTTACTGATTATGAGTAGTCTTCAAACTTGTTATTATTTCAGAATAGTGAATTGAGTGTGTGTTCAGTTCATGCTTGTCTAATGATTTTGATAATATCTGCGAGCTAAATGGCCAAGAACTTTGAGATAATCTGTCAACCACACTCAGGGTTCAGATCTTGATCCTGCACCAATTAACTCAGTCAAAGCTTTTCTCTACTCATTGACTTGTTTGGGAGCAAGGTCAGGCTCTTGTTGAGGACACACAAAATATGCAGTTTTAAAAACCATTTTGGTTTACCTGTTGTAATTGAACAAATTCTTTGTTTTTAACTTGCTGTATTTCAAAAGTAGCAACAGAACAATGAACTGTAAGTTTTCCTGTTTGTATAACTATTTAAATGTTAAACTGCTGATTTATTTTTTTTAATTGAGCAGAAGGGAACAGCATTTGTTTTGAAACTGCCCTCTGAGAAGAAAAGTTTTAGCACTTCCCATGAATCCCCTCTCTCTCCACCCTTCCCTCCCCTTTGTGCCTTTCAGTTTCCTCCTGGCTGCCTCATGTTCATTAATGCAATTCCAGCTATTGAATTGGGCTAGCTGAGAAGACAAACATTTCTTTAAGCTCTTTCTCCAACTTAACTTTGGCATCACAGACCAAGAAGGATTGAACTCAGTGTGGTCAGTCACATTCTGGAGCCAAACATACAAGAGCAGCTTCAGTGCACATTAACAAGAGATTTATGGCAAGGAACTTGTTCCTGTGTCATGTTTAAGTACTGACTGCCAGTCTGATCTCCCCAAATTTTACTAATTATAAGTACGTACTTGATATGTTGCAGGGGTGTAGGTTGTAGACATGTTGGCCTAAGGACGTAGGCAGATAAGGTTCCTTGGGTGAATTTGATATTTTTGGTCTACTAAAAGATATCAAATTCACCCAAGGAACCTTGTCTACTTGATATGTTTGTATTAAGAATAGCCTAAAATTACCTACACAGAGATTTTTCAATTCATGCATTTGTTAGTTAAGCAACAAATTCTGGTTCTGTTAGTACATAGTATCTGAATATAGTACAGTGCATATAATTACCAATGATATCTTAAAAAAAAATTTTTTTTTTAATTCCTGCTGTGATATACGCACTTAGGAGTTGAAGGGAATTGGAAATTGTGAAGGGAAAAGTAAACATTGGTCCTTTTTTGTTTTTGCGGTATTGTAGCATGCAGGGATTATCCTTCTAGAAGATGAGAAATAGTTGTACACTTCTGTAGCTGATTTTTGGAGGGCAGTGGTCTTGTCCAGTGAATCATGCAAAAAGAAAATTGAAGTATGAGCTCAAGTAAAAGGGAAGAGAAACAGTTGCAAAAGCTTGCTCTGCTGCTGTTCTACCAGTATATTAAATCCAAAAGAGGCCTGGGCAAATGGCCAGTTGAGTAAAGATGTTGACTACCCTCCCAACAACATTAAATCTGGGTGCATGGCCACAGGGCATATCGAAGGATGACGTCTTTTTCCATTTTTTGGAAAAAAAATTGGCTTTCAATTGAAATACAGACCAACAGTCGCACAAACATTTTTCTTAATGTTGCATTACTTCTGCCCTGCGTTCTGTGTAGCCGTAGAACTACTGAATCTTTGCAATGTAAGCATTCTGGCTGGATTTAAATTTCGATATACTTGATACCTGCAATCTAAATGAAGACAAACCTATAGTCATTTACATGGGAATTTGACTTCCAAAGCACCATATTTTATAAGTACTGCATTTTGAAGTTGTATTTATTCCCCTTACCTTTTGGCCTGGCAATATTTTTCCCTTGTTTAAAATCATTATAGTGATGATTGGGCCCCATAGCTAAAGAAATATAAATATCCAATGGAAAACTTTAATGTATCTTGTTTAGAAACTCTTCCGATGATCTGTATTTACTGTCACTCCATTCTTAGGGTGATTATAACACTTCTAAGGACAAGTTTAATGTTTCTCTCAGACTGAAATAACTCCAGACCTTCAATTCATTCACAAAAGCAATTGGAAAGAGCTGTAGCAGTAACAAAGGAAATTACATTAAATTGTTGTCATCAATTAAATGACATCTACTTTAACTTTCAGTGGCAGGTTAAAATAATGGAAATATAAATGATATTAAGGATTAATTTAAAATGATACACCCTAGGAAATCTAGTGTACTTTTTCTCTGAGCCTTATGAATGAAGAGTGAAATGCTCACAGGTTTTAGAGACTAGGTTGTCAGCATGTAATAAAGAAATGTTTTGGCTAATTTCACAAAGTTATTTTATCCCTGTCCCTTGAAATCTTGTGTGACTTACTGGTTCACTGCAGGTACTTTTAACATCTTTATGCCTCATACATTGCACAGATTTCAAGTATTTGAGACAGCAGTGAAATATTTGTTTTATTGTCTCTATAGAAACCAGGAGGTGAGAGCTCTTAGAGAGGCAAGAAATGTGAGGTTAAGTGCTGAACAACATATTTTCTTTGCCTCTTTCTCTTCCCCCTTCCTCTCCACCCCATGTGTACACAAATAATTGGTTAGTAGTGAGATCTAACAGCCATTTTCAGAGTTTAAAAGCAGCTTCCACTGAAGGGAATGCCAAGCAGGTAGATCTTGATCATTATTTTAAAGTTGCAAAATAACTTCCAAAATACAGCTCCCCTCTCAGTAGTGGTATGCCTTGTTCTGAAATGTTTTCCTGTTACAGTGAAACTAAAGTCCCATAAAAAGAGGGTTATTGCAGTATTCAAATCCCATTATCAAGAGTCAGGCAGCTTTGACAACAAGCCTAGAATGTCTTATAAATGAAAATGCTCTCATTACACAGTCTGTTGGAGGCCATCCCTTTTGGCAGCCATGCCACAAATTAATCCTGTATCCTCCCCAGATACCAGTTTGATCCCTTTCCCCTGCCTGATCTGCTACTCTGCTTTCTGCTCCCAGCCCTGTGCTCCCTGTCTCCTCTCTTTCTGCTTCCTTCCCCTGTGCTCCCTGTTCAATTTTGCTGCCTTGCTTTCTGCTTCCTGGCTCCTCCCTGATCTGCCATGTGCCATGGGCTGCCTGTGCCATAAATTGTCCGTTTCTGGCATAGTGTATACCTTTCCTTTTGTCAGTGCCATTTCAGTTAACCAGAAAGGAACTGAAATGAGTGAATTCCTACTATCCGGTTCTCTGTATAGGGTTCTTACTGACTTCAGACACCTGGCTCACAGAAAAGAATGACCCACACTACCTGTTGAATGGTGTTGCATGTCTCCTGTGAACATGATGCAATTGGGTTTTGTTCTGTGTTTTATTTAGTAAAACCATAGCTGAAGAGATGCCATTGCAATTCCTGCTTTGGGGAAGTAATTGTCTGGCCCTTTTTTGTAAGTGAACTAATTCTCTAATATAGAACATTGGAGGTGTTTTTGACTAATGATTAGGTTTTGTGATCTTTTGCTCATGAACAGCATAGAGCGCTACATTTATGTCTGTTCTTCAGGGATATAAATTGTGAAAATACAATGGGGAGGGGGGATGAAATCAAAAGGCAAGTCTCTGTTTTAATTATAGTAAGTGCACTCACAGGTTTGTACAAAGACATAACTAGCAGTTTTGGTGCCCTAGGCAGAGTGAGACACTGGATACTTCCGCTGTGCTATGGCCTCTGTGGGGACCCCCTCCCCATTTCTGGCTTCCCCTCTAAATTGGTACCTGGGCTGGTGCTCTACTTATTCGCCCCTAATTTTGACATTAGGTTTGTACTTGGTTTTGGGTTTGGGTTTGATCAAAGCTGCATAAATGATGAGAATGAGCCTGCCCAAGCCTTTTGACTTAATAGCTGTGTTTTTAGGCCATATGTTGTATAACAAAGGGATGACCTAATCTTAAATTACTTTAGAAGTGAATGCATTTTCCAAAGTGATAGTCCTGCATTGAGACAACATATCAGTATCCAAGGATCAGTTATTTTGGCCCTAAATTAACTTGCCCACTTTTAAAGCTCTGTAAGAACAAAGCTGGGAACAGGACAAAACTCTGTGCCAAAACCAAACCATATATTTGCCTTGTTTTAACAATAAGATCTACAAAAGCCTCAATGGACAGTAGTTTCAAATCTCTCTGTTAATATCACAAAGGAAGTTTCATTTCAGGAAGACTGAACTTTCAAGTCATTTTATGAGAAACGTTCTTCTGGGAAAATGCTTATGATGTATTAGAGGTATAACAAAATAAATTCATAAAGTCATTTTTAAAACTGATCAGTTTGCCTTTTGTACCAGGGATGAATTTGGTCTTCCATAACAGAATGTAGTTTGTTAGATAAAGTAAAAGCCCACTTTTGTTTGAATCCTGGGGGTAAAATAATCCTTCCCCAAATGGAGAGCACTGTTCAGAATTTTTAAAGACACATTTACAAACATTGCTAAGAGTGCCAACCAGCATTATGTGAGGAAATGCCCAGTAGGAGTGGTCATTTGACAGCATCAGTGCACAATGCTATATATTGGACTATACTAGCAGTCCTCTTGAAAAGTTCAGGTGGTACAATAATCACCCATTTAGTAATGCATGTTGGCATGAAAATTATACTTGTTCCTGGAACTGCAGAATGCTTTAAGGTTTCCTTGGTCAAACTGTGGTGTTTTTGTAGCAGCTTTTATTTACCTTCCATCTTGTATCAAAACATGTATTCTAGTTAATGCCTTGGAAGAATATTTTTATTTGGAAAAGCATAGTGAAAATTGGCTTCTCTTTCCATTTTAAATGTCTGTATTTGAAGCAGGGGAAACAGTATTTTAGATTATGCCCATAGCTCCTCAACTTTAATTTTTGATACTTTCAAGTATAAGACTTTCAGTTCAGGTTGCACACAAATCTTTTGATACTAACCAGTTAGCCATATCAAGCAACAAATGTAAAAAAGTAAGTAGATAAGCAGTACAGATGTCCTTTTTGTTTTCCATTTCTTCAGAAATACCTTTTTAAATTAAGGCTTCCAATTCATATTTATTTTCCACAGTGCACACAGTGGAAAATGGATAACTTAAATATCTAGATGCTGAGCAAAGTGGGCACTTTACTTATAATGTATCAGTAAATTAATTTGAGAGTGCATTGGCCAAGTTTATTTAAATTGTTATGTTACAAAAAAGGGAAATGTCTCAAAAATAACAAGCTTAAGTGAATTGTCCTGTATTTTTCTTCTGTTCAGTTTTATTTCTTTCCAAAAGGGCAGTTCCTGTTGGAAGGGGGCTGATTCAGAATATACTAGATGTAATGAATATGGGCAATGATAAGAAAGTAATCTTTGGTTGTTTATACACATGCTCTTGGGGGTCAGGGTGTACTTTTAATTAGAGTGGCTCCATTTTGGCTTCAGCCACAACAGGGGTCATCATCCACTGACTTAAGTAGCTTTTGTTGCATCTTCCTTCATTCTAGAAAATCAAATGCAAATAAAATTAAACCAACCAAAATGACAACTACAGATGCGTTCAGTTAAAAATGAACAAATGGAGCT
Source organism: Caiman crocodilus (assembly GCA_030014935.1). NCBI lineage: Eukaryota > Metazoa > Chordata > Crocodylia > Alligatoridae > Caiman > Caiman crocodilus. Next base: position 15,558,264 of record JAGPOW010002173.1, read on the forward strand.
GTGTTGGATAGAGATCGGAGAAGACTACTTGAACTCCTTGTGAGATGAGAGGATTATTCTGATTTTTTTTTTTTTTATTATTATTTTTAAAATTTTTATTGGCTCTCTCAGTAATTACTCTCTCTGGTGGTCATACAATCACTTCATGTTCTTGAATAGTCCCAATAGCTATGGCCTTTTTGATTGCTGAGATTGGTTTGATGTTTGAATTTGCGTTTGTTGCTCCTGGTGTTTCAGTTTTTAGTGATGTGTGCAGGAGAGGTAGTACTCTAGAAATGAGTGACATCCTGGATGTCCACATAACACAACCAGTTCTTTTTGGTTTTGTTTTTTCGATTTTGATTTATTTTTTTTTCCTACAAAATTGACCTGCACAGTGGTTATCACGTATGACTTTGGGGAAGATGGTAGAAATGTTACATTGACAGAGATAGAATGTTAAATTCAACTTCAAGTTCCAGTAATGATAAACTGTGGGGTATTCGGGTCACAGCACTTTTTCTCATCTCAGAAGTATTTTGGTATTGGTGCTTCTGTAGTAGTTTCCAATTTTTTTTTTTTTGTTGCCAGTCATCTCTGTGCCACTGTGCATTGTCCTTAAACAGCCACCTGAATAGAGTACTTAATTTTGGCAAACAAGGTATGTTGCAGTATCTGTAAATCTCTGAAGGATCTCTACACTTTGAAATGTTTACAATATTCCAGTCTTTTTTTTTTTCCCCGCTAGTATTGCTCAAACTGCTTTGTGTCTGAGTGTGTGTATCTTTTGTAAGTGGTTGCACGCAGCATGTTTTGGCATTTATTTATTACTTATGTTATGGTTCTGCACTTTAGTCTGCCTCAGATCATTATGTAATCTTCTGACTTGGGGAGAAAACTGTCTATCATGGCTTCCACCCTGCCTAGTTTTTTTATAGAGCTGGATCATACAGCTTTAGTCTACTGCAAATAAAGAGTTTGTCCCTAATGGACATTTTTAAATGTATTCCCATCAAAAGAATGTCAGAGGTGCGGAGTTTTGCATCTTTTGTATTGAATTGGACTTTTCAGACTGCTTAGCTTGCATTTCGAAGTTTAGCTGTAGTTTTCCGTCAGCTTATCTCCCACAATCGCCTTTATATTTGATAGCCTTATTTACATTTTGAATCTACACGGGAACATAAGAATTGCCATACTAGATTAGACCCAAGATCTATCTATTCTTGTATTCTAGCTCTGATAGTGCCCAGTACCAATTGCTTCAGAGAAAGGTTTAAGAAACTTGCAGTGGCAAGTTTTTTGTCTCTTCTTCCTCCCTGCCACTGTCCCTCAGTATCATCTTGGTCTATAATATCGTTTATGACAGTAGCACCTAGAAATCCCAATCCTGGACAAAGAACATTCCCATTGTGCCAGGCACCGTATATTCACAACAAAACGGTGGTCTCTGCCTCAGAAGTTATCACGTAAGCAATGACTGGCTTAAACTTTGAAGCAAAGTGTTTGTTTAATATTCCTACAGAATTCATAACCTTTAATTATGATAGCCATCTCGATAGCCATCTGATCCCTTTATTCCATAATGTTACTGTGGTCTCAACAACTTCCTGTGGCAACAGTTTCCGTGGTTTAACTCCTTGTCGTGTGGAAAAAACTATTACCTTTTGTCAAGTTTGAATTTCTCACCTTTTTAATTTAATTGAAAAGGTTTCATTTCAATTTAACTTAATTAAATGAAATTTAATTGAAAAACAAAGTGTTCCCAATGTGCTTTCTTCCTGATACTTGTTATTCTCTCTTAATCATCTTTTTAAGGAAAATGTCAGTCTTTTTGTGCTCTCTTTGCATGAGGATTCTTTCATGCCTTTGATCACTTCTCTGAATCCTCTGTAATTTCATTATGTTGTTTGAGACGGGGGTGACTAATGCATGTAGTATTCCAGATAAGAGTGCACAATTGATTTCCATAAAGGAAATATTATGTTTTTGTATTACTCACCATCCCTCTTTATGTAGCCTCACATCTTTATTTGCTCAATTTGCAGTAAGTGTCCAAAAAGCTGAGGTTTTCATCAAGCTGTCTGCAATGATGCCCAGGTTCCTTAGGATACTGGATGATGTAAGAATACTTTTAATTTTCATCCTTTCAGTGTGAATTACTTTTCATTATTGACTCTGAATTTCATTCACCGCTGTGTTGTCCATTTGCCTATCTTGTTTAGGTATCCAAAATTCCTCTTGATTCTCTTTGGTTTTGACTAATTTGAAGAGCTCTGGTACTAGAAGATTTTAGTACCTCACTATCAACCCTCCTTTCTAGACCCTTATATATATTAAATATAAGGCCTTATATAGATTCTTGAGACACCCTGCTGTTTAACTTCTTTTTTTTTTTTCTTAACCTAATACAAACCCTTAACTTGTCTGTTTTTATTTTAGTGTCTGGAACTGGTTAAATTTTGCTTTTACCTGTTATTACTTGTTGATAAGGAGACTTTGTGATATATTTATTTGGCAGCACGCTGGGATTTCTTTCAGGGTAGTATTTCATATCTCAGGCTGTTAAACACTTCATCAAATAATTTAATCATCTCTCTTGCTTCTTGTTCCATAGAGAAACTGTACCCCTTTTTGTTTTATCTTCATTTATAGAAAACTGTTCAACTCAAGTAATATGGGACTTCTTGTACTATTTCAGCCTTCAGTGAATGATCTGTCTTTATACAGGCACACCCTGGTGGTGATGGCACTAAATAGGATTATGGTAGACACAAAAATAAGAAACAAACTTGTATTTCTTTTTTATTATTCTAACACTGGCAATCTCTAATCCCACTGTTGTGATGAGTATGTTGCTCTTAGCTGCATTCTCTTTAAATTCTCTGCTTGTTCATTTTATATCGGTCACAAACTCATATGTAGAATCTTGCTGTATAAAATGTATTAGGAAACCCTATTTCTCCAGTCCAGTGGAACATTGCCCTCCAGCTAGCTGTATGTTTAATGTAGTTTGCTTCTGTTTGCATTACTGCTAAGAGCAATACACATTTGTGAAACCATGATGGTTGTTGCATACATTAGCTAGTGTTCCTTATATTTGGACACTTTTCTATCATGATTGCTTCTCTGTTGATTTCAATGGCGTTTGATTTCTGTTACTTGTTCAGTTCTTGAATCTGGTGGTCTTACCTTGATATGCATTTTTAATTAACAGGTATTGAAAGATTAGGAGTGCCTTCAACACTTCCATGTGCAGAGTGTTTTTTGTGGGTTGTGTAAATATCCACTATTTGCAAAGTCTAATCCTTTTTTATAATCACCTTGCTGTGACCTGGTTATTGGTTATACCAAAAATAATTTAGATGCCACAACTAGTTCTTTTGTTGACAGATCAAATTCCACAACTTAGATTTGTTACATAGGTCTTTAATGGTCAACTGCCTTGCTCAGTAATTGTTTTGAAAATAAGCCTTTCCCAGGTGACCTTTCATGATCAGTTTTCCTGAAATTTTGAGGGTCTTTGTTTAGCGCTCTATTTCTTTTCATGCATCCACTGAAAAACATATTACAGATACTTTCTGCCTCAGCTTAGCTGTATGCAGAGGGCTTCACCTTCTTTGGTTTTTCTTTTAACCATTAACTTTTTAAGGAAATGTAGACCTTGCCTATGCTATGGAGTTGTATAATGTCTACTACTTATACTAAAGTATACTCTTCCTGATGGGGAGGTGGATTTTTGTTTTAAAAATGGTTTATAAAAACAGAACTACTGTGGAACAAAACACTTTTATGCAAGTATAATATCTATTCTAGGGCTTGTACTTGTATAACTATGTTAGTTTAAAAACAATGTGCCTGTGACACATTATGCCAGTACAAATTTCAAGTGGAGATTAGACCTAAAAACTGCTACAACCACCTGCTTCAGTTGTCTGTCAGGGTCCCTTCTAAGCAATGGGATCGGGCAGCTTTGTTAGATCCATTTTTTTATTTTGTTTTATTTTTTTTTACAAGGTTACTTCTGTCATTAGGTAAGAAAGTTATGACAAGAAGGAATTCTGCCAAAATAGTGGAACTCGGTATGGGTTGAAATTATGAGAGATTAAGACCTTTGTCATGTGATAGTAGTTACTGTTCCTTGGGGGGAATATCTTGTCAGGGTTTCATGGAGAAATAACAGCCACTCTTAATTCTCATACCACATCTTGTCATGTTATTCAATTCCAGATATACGGATATTTGTAAAAGTTACTCTGAATAGTTTTAAAGTTCTTATTTAAAAAAAAAAAAATCAATATACATGTTCAATGATATCACAATAGATTAACTTGGCTGATTCTTACAGTGAAAAATAATGTTATAATTTCTATTTAAAGACAGTAACTACACAGTATTTTGATAACAATACTGCCAGTGGAAAAGACTTAGCTTTTAATAACAAAGCATAGAAATTTAGCAAAACATCAGATTGAGAAAAGGTCAAATATAGATGGATTTGTTTTTATTTGCTTACTTCTTTTGAAGTAGTAATAATAATAATAATAATAATAATTATTATTATTATAGTAATGAGAATAATAATACTTATTATTATTATTCTCTGATGGGGAGGGCTGTCATCTGATTTTTAAATTAACCTCTTCTTAAATTTTTTAATCTACTCTTATTCTAACAGTTCAGAGATCACGATGCTACTTGTCTCATTTTGTTCAGGTTACCTTGCTTACTGTGTGCTTTTGATTTACCTTTTGGCTGTGGCTCGTTTCAGTGTTTCTTTTACATAGCCATTTCTCCCTTTTTATGCGTGTGGGTCTTCCGCACGGCAACAGCAGGGAAAATGTTTTGTTTGCTTGTTTTGTTGTTGTTGTTTGTTTTTTTTTAAAAATAGGACAAGGTGATTCTAAAACAACCAAATTTGGCATGAAAATTTGGGGTGGTGCTGGGCTGGAAACAATTTCAACTCCTGTAAGATTGGAGGGGGACAACTAGATTTCAGATTGACAGTGTCTCTTTAACTTGCCCTTGACTCTGCTACATCACATGGTTTCTTGCACTAGAAACTTTAATAATCCCTAAGAAGCCACATTATTTCCTCTGAAAGGGTGCGCTAGGCAGCTACACGGTGCTGCATTGACATGAATGTGCTGTATGCTCAGGTGCGGGCTGTTCTCCCTGCCCCACCCCTGGGGCCTTTGGCAGTGTTTACAAACACGCTCTGCCTAGGTCACTGCCCAGGCACTGCTGATGATGTCATCTTGAAAGCACATGTCTCCCTGCAGCTCCAAAGCTGGCAGATTTTCTGCGAGCAGGGGGGGCTCAAAGTGCAGTTTGAACAGCAAACTGCTGAGATGGTGCCCCAAGGATGAAGCAGGCATGTCCATGCCCCTTATTGACTGGCTCAGTGCTATATGGTGTGGGTTAATCAGAGATTATTGCCCTGCACGTTGCAACCTCCATAAGCAGCTTGGGGACCCAGAGCATCTTGGGTAACATGGTTTGTAAACCAACTGCAGACATTTGTGTTGGCTGCAATAATGGGCCTGGATTTCCCTTTACTGGATGGGAGTGAACACAAGGTTGTAAAGTACAGCAGAGAAAAAACCTAGCTGGTGTTCTTGGCAATATCATATGACTTAGTATTGAATGTTAAATCTTATTAACTTTACATAGCAATGTAGCTAATTAGTTCTGATCTACATACTTAACAAAGTGTAACATTTAAGATTAGCTCATTATTCTCCTTGACCTACAGTTCTGTAATTGTTTCAATACTGTGCATGTCAGTACAAAAGCATGAAATAGAGAATCAGGGCTAAATTCCTCTTCCCCACCTTTCAAAACCACAGGGAAAGGAGCAGTCAGGCAAGCTAGAGGAGTCTCCCTTATTTTTGGGGGGATTTTTAAGTATGGTTTAAACGATCTCATGTTTGTTGAAGATTTTCTTGCTGTTTTAAATAAATCTTAAATCTCTGTCTTTGAAGTCAGGACCTCTAGTTTTTAAAGGGGAAATGTCCCGTGTTCTTAAAATACCAGTTTCCTAGTTACAGCAGCATTTACATCCAATAGAGGTTTTAATTTGTACATGGCAAGGTTTGATTCCCGCTTCCCCGCCACCCCATACCCATACACATCCAAGGAGCATTCCCCCACCAAACCTTTTTTTTAATTGCTTTGTTTAGAATTACATCCATAACTTAAAAAAAAAAAAAATCTTACTTTTGACCAAAATAATCTCTCACTTCTAAGCAACCATTAGACTATGACTTCAGTGTTGTAAACACTTTGTGTACAACTGAATTAAAGAATCTAAATTCCACTATAATTAACAGACATGCAGTAGCACAGGCTAAGGGCTGTTTTGAAATTTGGGTGGGTGGGTGGGTGTGTTGTTACTTAAATAATGTTTCACGTCAACTTTTGATTTTGTTTTTTTTTATTATTAAAAGTGGAAGTATGCAAGACATGTATAATAAAGAAGTACTTATGGACCATAATGGTTTGGTGAGCTGTTAATGTCAATTGTGTTGAGTACTTTTAGGGACACTTATTCCAGAGTATTGATCCAGCTACTATTGTGCTGTTGTGTTGATGGGAAGTCTATATGTTTAGAAAAGTGTATCCTCTGTTGTCCTACTGTAGGGCACATGCACTTAGTAAAAATTCATGATAGAAATTCTCAGCCTCATGTAATTAAATTGCTTTCCTCTCAGTGAAGAGAGAGAATAGTATATGCCTGCATTAATAGGTACCTATGAAAATATTATGCAATTACACCCATTACATGCAAGAATATAATTATCTTCCAGTGGGTGAAGAATTACTATAATTTATAAACAGTTATTTAAAATGTGCTTGGTTGATTAAAAAAATCTACATTGAGATCTGACCCATATCCAGAACTGACTGAAATTTCATATGTAAATCATAAACACTGAAAATAGGGATATTTAGTGGAATTGTTGACCTTAATTTCTGTGAGACTAACAAGTGGTGCTATAATATTTCAGTGTGGATTAGACTACATTAATCTGTTCAGCAAAGGGGTCCAAACTAGTGAGGTTTACTTTGAACTCCAGTTCAGTGGGGGTCATAGATGCTCAGCACCTCGGAAGATTTTGCTTCTGTGGTCCAAATCCACGGTCCCAGTTCTAACCTTGAGCCAGGCGGTATGGCTATGCAGGGTTAAAAGGATCCCCAACCCTTCACCTGAAGGCTGTGATTCCTTATGTAGCAGTTGGGCTAGGACCAGGTTACGTATACCTGATGGGTCTTTCTGTCCCTGCACATCTAGAGACCCAGCATAGTGCCCTGATGAGTTTAGTGCAAGGTGTTTGGTTTCCCTGTCCTTTTTGTAAAGTTGAATGGTAAATCACAAACAGGGTAGAGTGAGGTCTGCTGTCATGTGGCCTCCTTCTATTATATATGGAGGAAAGAGATTAATTTCAAATGAGAAATGAAGTGGCAGAAAATATGTACTGTTTGGTTAAAAATCAGAATTTTCACAAATATACTTTGTTGTTTGGTGTTATTATCAGCATAGCATTAAAAGAATTTACTGTTGAACATTCTGTGTAACTTTTTGTAGGATGTTATACTGGTTGCAGGATGCTTTAAAAACAATTTATTTCTGCATTTAGTAATACATAGAAATGTTTGAGTGATGTTTTAAATATAGACTAATGCAGAGACAATATTAAAATATTCTCTTTACAATGTTTGTTTATAGTAAGGGAAAGACTATAAGACTTTGCTGCATATATTAATACTTTTCCACTATATGAATAGTGCTTTTTAATGTTTAAGTGTTAATTTATGAGTAGATTGTGGTACTAAACTAGTATTAAAGAGTTAATTCTGTTGAAAAGAGCATCCATATGAGCCATTCAGCATGGACTTAATCTGGCTGCAGCTGGCCAGTTGGGAATTCACCTGGCTTGTGTCCCAACCTTCCCCTCCCTTCATCATCTGGGTGTAGGTGGTATATTAGGGAGGAGGTGGGATCCCTATAGCAGTTCTTGTAGGCAAACATCCAGACAACCACCAATGGGTATACCAATGGCTCTTGTGATCCCTAGCTAGCTGTTGTAACTAAAGCAGGCCCTAGGCTGCTGTAATCTATATCAGTGCCAGGGTTAGGGTACATTGAGAATCAGACAGTCACAACTGCCTGCACTCTTCCTTTGTTGGGTATATGTTGGTGTAGAAGAAAGTCTGGCTCTAAACCCCAAAACGCAAGTTAGATTCAGCAAAAGAGATTAAGGTAAAAATAACCCATAGCAAAATATTACTGTAGTCTGCTTTTTTTCCCATTTGGAACATATCTTCATGGACTTTATGCAGAGATGCAAATATGTCTAACAACCAAACTCACTGCTGGTGTGTGTGGAAAACTGCATTGACTTGAAAGGGCCTGCGCTTGTTTTATACTCGCAGGGAATATAATCCTGACCACTGCCCTGATACTGCATATTGTGTTCAAAGCAATGTGTTGTGAATTTAAAAAAAATGCATGTGTTAAGGCAGATCCTTATATTTACTTCTGCAGTTACATGCCTATTCATTTACAGCTTCAAAAACTTTTAAATTCAGCCTGGCAAGGATTACTTTATTTTTCTCACACACAACATGCAATTTTTTCCAAAAATCAGCTGCTGGAAATCTGAGTGTATATATTATATGTAAGAAATGCAGAAACAGTGGGTTCTGCTGCTTAGCACTGAAACTGAAAGTGAAATCTGTAGTGATCCACAGGCTTGGCTCTTTGCTGCTGCTCATTATCCTACTACCAGGAAAGATCTCTTCTGCACCTCACTCCCCCACCTTCATTGTGCCTTTCAGAAACAAGCTGTGTATGTGAGCGTGTTATATGTGAGAAAATATAGTAGGTGTCTAAGGTTAGCCTCTTAAATTAATTATTTGTGACTACAATATAAAAGAAATAAATTTCCAAATGTATTCAAGGTTTGTAGAGAAGTATACATATCTCACTGAATACTGACAAATTTGCTTAAATGTCTAATTTTTAGTATTAATAAAACAACTGTTGGCCATCATTCCATTAATATTTATAGTATTATACTGCCAAACAAAAATTGATTGAAAATACATTAACGGCTGCTTTTGAAGTATTCTGTGGAAATGTTTGTGGGGCTCATGCCTGTAGGTAGCCTTAATTCCTTGCAATGGCTATGTGTTTAAAAACATATTAGCCACAATGGAACCAAAAAAGGTATGGCTATGCTATGTAGGATTCCAATTCAGGCCCTGAGTAAGTAGGTGTTATTGCTTTGCAAGCACGGGCTAGGCGTCTGTTTCCAACAAGTCTGAATATAGTTATATGTTTCATAAATGTAATACAAACATAATCCCCCTGCCAGCAATGCTTTTCTCACCTGTCTTTTCCAATAATACAAACACTAAAAAGCAAATGATCAGTTAAGATACTAAATAACTTGTTAAAACTTTTAATTCCCTCTTCTACAGGTATGAGCAGCAGTTTTTCCTGCATGTTCATCATATATGTATTCTTACCAAGAAAATGTTGTGATTTCATGTTTTTATTATGATTGAATAGAAATATGCAAATGTTTCTATAGGGCTTCAGATGGGTAAGGTTTTGGGTGAGTGCAAATGTCAAAGATATGTTTGAAACACTAAATGCAAGAAGCATGGGGCATTCCTGTCTCTCTATAGATTTTAATTAAAAAAAAAAAAAGGCAACATCAACAATGCTGATGTGAATGTCATGTTTGTATTTCTGGCCTTTTGTCTAGTATGTTTTGACCATAGTGTGATGCTCATAGGAATTGTTCATGATTTTAGAACATCTAACATCTGTGTTTTAAGTACAGGAGGGAAAAGAGGTGTTAGAAAGCAACTTGTAATCTACTTCTAAAATATTGAAAGAAGAAAACCCATCAGTCTGAGTATGAGTGGAAAGAATTTAAAGTGGCTCCCTTTAGGGAACAAACTAGAGGCAAGATTATTCCCTTACTTGTGAGGATACATGTTGAGAGGGAAATCGCACCTCGTATGCCCTACACCTAGTTCCTCCTGGAAGTGACAGAACACAATCACCTAGGAATCTTGATTGCTGCAGTACATCCCTGAGAAATGTGTCCTTGTGTCTGCTTTGAACTATCTTGCTCTTCAAGGCTTGGATGGTTCAGAGTTGAGGGGAGCAGCTGGTACAACTTATTACCATGCACAAAAGCTTGTCTTTATTGTATGTATTCATTGTACAGAACAGAATCACTTTCTTTAGAAAACGAGTCTGATGATTCCTACACAGCTCTTGGTAGCAACCTGATCTTGAGGGGAAAGAGGTGGTGTGGCTACCCAGCTAGGGTTGTGCACAGGAGGATTTATCCAATACTACCTTTGGGTAGCTGGCAGGTTACTCTCTCTCTCTACTTGTAGTTGTTATTTCTGTTTTATGGACAAGGACTGAGCCTTATCTACACCCAAGTTAGATTGAAGTTTGTAAAGAAACTTAGAACAGCATGTCTTCAGTTGGTTTGCATGTCCACAAGTAATTGTACCCCTTTGATAACATAGCTTAGAAACATGTTTAGTTAAATTGGTTAAGGCTGAGATTGGACCTTAACTTTTTTTATGGGCATTGGAGTAAATCCTGCTGGCCCCGAAAGCCTTGGCGGTATAGGCAATGTAACTTATTTTGCCAATGTCATGTACAGTAACGTGGTCCTTGCTTTTTCTTCTCCCTGCTGGTGCTGTGTGAGAAGGAATCTGCTGGTTTTGAAACCATCTATTCCAGGGCCAGGAAGGGCACAAAAGGCTGTTGAGAGATCTTCACGCAGGAGGCCAGGCTATCTTGGGGCCAGCCACATAGTTGGGATGGAGTTAGACAAGCTCTCAAATGCAAGATGCTCTTCCTTGGATCCTGGTGCAGAAGGTCTTGCATTCAAAAGCTGGTCTAGAGCTGTCCCACCTCCACCCTTGGTCTGATAACAGCTGTCACCCTAAGACCTGATTTCTGGACCGTCTTGGCTTGGGTGAAAGAACAGGGGCTGTTCCCCCATCTTCTGCCTGGCACTGGGGAACAGGGGCCGCTTCCAGCCTGGGCTGTGGGAGCGCCTGGGGCACCGCAGCCACCCCAGCGTCGGGTGGTGCCCGCTGAGCGCCGGGCAGAGCCGGGGGCTGCGGACACCCGGTGCCACGCGAGGCCCTGGGGCCGCTGCAGCGCGTGTCACGGGCACGAGGGCGGGCGGCAGCGGGCGGAGGATTCCCGCGGGCCGCTTGGCCCCTCCGCGCTGGGGCCGAGGTCGCTCCTCGGCAGCCGGGCCGGGTGTTCGCCGCGCCCAGCCCCGCGGGCTGCCATCGACTCCAGCGGGACAGCTCCGGGCCGGCCGCCAGCCGACTCCGCCGCCGCGTTTTCCAGGCTGCCACCGCGTTCTCGGGGCTCGCAGCCGAAAGTGCTGCGCTGCGCCGGGCCCCGGCGCCGCTTGCCATTGGCCGCTGTGGCATAGGCCCATGGGCGTGCGGGCCGCGCATTGGCCGCGCGCCGCCGTCCATCAGCAGTCAGCGGCCTGCGTCAGGCTGGGTTGAACGGCGCCCCCTTCCCTGCTCAGTGTCTGGCGGCGGCGGCGGGGCCGGTGCGGGCGGCGGGGCCGGGCGGCGCGGCGCGGGCGGCCCGTTCGCTAAGATGGCGGCAGCGGCGGCGGCGGCCGTGGCGCGGCTAGAGGGCCGCGAGTTCGAGTACCTCATGAAGAAGCGCTCGGTGACCATCGGCCGCAACTCGTCGCAGGGCTCGGTGGACGTGAGCATGGGCCACTCCAGCTTCATCTCCCGCCGC
>JAGPOW010002173.1:15570157-15591583 GCA_030014935.1 Caiman crocodilus
TCGGCCGCAACTCGTCGCAGGGCTCGGTGGACGTGAGCATGGGCCACTCCAGCTTCATCTCCCGCCGCCACCTGGAGATCTTCACCGCCGCGCCCCCGCCGCCGCCGCCGCCGGCCGGGCCGGACGGGCCGCCGCCTCCGCCGCAGGGGGACGCCGCTGCCGGCGGGGGAGCAGGGGGCGGCGGCGGAGGGGGCGACTTCTACCTGCGCTGCCTCGGCAAGAACGGCGTCTTCGTGGACGGCGTGTTCCAGAGGCGCGGGGCGCCGCCGCTGCAGCTGCCCCGAGTGTGAGTACGAGTACGAGTACGGGCCCGGGCCCGGCCGCGCCGCGCCGGCGCCTCCCCCCGCTCCCCGGGGACCCCTGCTGGAGGCGGGGGGCGCTGCCCCGCTCTGCCGCGTGCTGCGCGACAGCCGGGGGCCGGCGACACGCGTGGCCCCGCGGGCCTCGGCACCGGGGCACCGTCACCCGCGCGGATTCCCTCTGGGGGGATATTTTTCTGTCCCTCCGCTGCCCTGGTGAAGTGCACGCGCCGGTCTCACTTTCCGCCGGAGCGCGGGGGGTGCTGCTGAGGGAGGGGACGGGACGGGAGGGGAGCACGTTGCTGCAGCTTCCCTGGATGTTGCCCGTCTCGGCGCAGGGCTTTGCTGAAGAAACCTGCAGCCTGGTAAGCTTCAAGACACGCCGGTGTGTCCCAGTCCTGGCCTGAGGTGTTGTCACCTTGTGAGACTGTAGGAACTGAGACCTTTACAACATGTTGAGATATCATCAAGCAGACAGACATGTCTAAAAGATTGCTGTAACTCCTTAAAAATTAGCTGAAAATGCTTGAGTGGCTTGCTTCATACTGGTAATAGCACAGGCTTGGTTACCACTGCTTTTTTAAACTTTATTTAGAAAACCAGGGGCAGACCTTGGTAGCTCTGTTTTCTTTTTCTTTTTCCTTTTCCTTTAAAAAAATAACAACAACAACAACAACACCCCCCACCCTTTCCATATTTTATGTAGCTTCTCTTCAAGCAGCGCAGCCATAAAAAAAACCCATACCATCTCAAACCCATGCTTTCTAGGAAATGCTAATTTTGAAAGGGTTTAAGTGGCTATGTGCATAGTGCTGTATAATCATAAATACACTTGGATGACACGTTTGACCTCTAACAACTGTAACTTCTATTTTTGCTTTTTTAATCTTAATCACTCTGTCATGTAGCCAGTCTGGGTTTGGTTTTTTTTCTGTGTTGTAGCTGATTTCCTCTTTAAATATTTTTATCTGATCATATTTTTAAATTACGGGGGGAAAGTGCACTGTCTTTTTAAACCTAAGAACACACATTGAGTATTAATAAAGATGATTTTTAACAAGTCTGAGCGTTGTCTCAGACATACTCTAAACGGATTAAAGCTAATTTGAGTGATTTAATCTGCTAGCAGATTTTTTATCAAATACCTAAATTGTCACAAGCACCGCACAGTTACTGCATCCTGCTTTTGTTAGGCTCTTGATGTGAATCTTGAATTGTATTTTGTGTTACCTTTCTTTTAAATCTATATTTTTTCCATATTCTAATGCAAGCTGTGGTCAGGAGAATGTTATACATGCTCCTATTCTTTAGTTTCTTGTTTCTGTTTTATCAACAAATCATTTTTAATGCAAAGTTGCGTTGTCTTGGCAGTGGAGGCAGCAGTAAGGAAACTGGTGTCTGCTTGAAACTGATTGTGTTAAATGATTGCACCATTTCTTGGAATGCATGGTAGTAACCCTCACTTTTGAGATGTGCAAGTTGTTTAAAGTAGTATGTACAGATTATAGAATGTGGGTGTGGTGGTAAATCAAGCTGTGTGAAGAAGGTAACACACCTACAAAGGTTGTTAGAAATTCATAGAACAGCACTGAACACTAAATGGATCCATTTCTTTAGTTAAGTGATGCATGAATAACTTACATGTAAGGACAGACAAGATTGACAGTGCCACCAGTGGGTTGTTGAATGAGATCTACTTCTAAATGCTGTTGCACATCTTATGTATGCCATTTTTGCAACATAAAAAAGACCATTTATGTAAAAGGTAAGCTTTAAAATTAAGGTTTGGTGGAGTCGCAGCTTTCTGGCTTTGTGAAGTTCTTTATATGGTAAAAGAGTGGTTGGGCAAATTCAAAGCAGTCATCATTAGTTTGCTTATAGCAAGTCATTACTCTGAAGTGTTGTTGATGATGACTAATGTTTGAAGTCCCATTCTCAGGTTTCATCGTGGATTTAAACTGACAAATTGAAGCTTATCTGTTAACGTTTAAATAAAAATCAGGTTATTTAGATAAATCCAAGTGAGGTAGATCTGTTTAGTAAGATGCATTTTAACTTAAACTCATATTTTAATTTTTGACTAATACAGTGTTCATATCTTACTACTTATGACCCTGATGATGATGCATACTTCAAGAATTCTGTGAAGTTTACAGCAGCATATCTTGTGATCAAACTGTAATTTTAAAAATCCCATAACAGCAGAGGACATTTAGAAGCAAATATAAACCCTGCTTGGTCCATTCTTTTAAATTTTAGTTTTTGAAATAGTTTTCAAACCTGACTAAGCTGGAGGTTAAAAGGAATTAATTTTTAAAATGCTGTATAATATCTCTTGGCTTTTGTTTCCTTCAATAGCCATTATTTTAATAGAATCTGCATACTGTGGTGTGTGTGTTCAGCCTATTACAGTACTTGTCTTGGCAGCCTTATTCCCAGAACAGTGTTAATCTCAATGCTGATGCAGTAGCAAGTAGGTAAACAAAAATACAGGGCAGTTTGAAACTCCAGTAACGGTAAAGGGCAGTCTTTCCAACTATTTTCCTAATGGCAAAAGATGGCACAGGATGGCACCTAAGAGAATAAATGGCTTAGGGAGGCATAAGTTTTCCGAGTTGACAGCCTATTTCATCAGATGAAACAGAGCTTCACAGAACCAGAAAGCTGCCACTATACATTCCAGGTGATGAAGTAGGCTGTCATCTTCTGAAGCTTATGCCTTTCTGAACCAGATAGTGTCTAATGTGCCAGTGTGTCCTGCCTTCATCTACTTGATTTCAGACTAAGATGGCCAACTACCTCTGTTTTCATAATGGGTAAGGATAAAGTTCAGGGTTGGCAATCTTTTTGGAGCAGCAGACTTAAGCAACAGCAGACTGAGCTATTTCCCTCATGTCAGTGTCACAAATGTTCATCTCTGTGGGTCAGGTGAAATCACTTGATGGGCCAGATCCAGCCTGTGGGCCATAGTTGATAAGGAATAAAAATCTTTCCAAATGTCTCAAATGTACAGAAGCCAGTGAAGATTAAAGCAGAACAAAATAAAAACTATCACATCAGCATCTCCTAACAATTGAAATTTTTTTTTTGCTATGGAGAACTGAAATGGCTTACGTACAATTAATATTTGAACACAATTTTATGGTGTTACTGTTTTTCCTGTTTTGGAAAAGAGAAGTTGACATCTATTGTTGCAATCTCTTGCAGAGTGTGTAAGGTAAAGATCTGGGGAGAAGGAATCCTTGACAGTTGAATAAATGTAATGCTACATTTGTTGCTATAATAAAGCATATTACAAAGATAAATGCCAGCTAATGTTATGTGTTTTGTTGCTGTTGATTAGCTAACTGCCTCAGTCATTGGAAATTCCTTTGCGTAATACTTCTGAAGATTTTGCTCAAGATTCAGAAATCTATGCTATATGGAAGTGGTGTAGGTTTTGTTGTGTTTAATAGGACGTGTGTATATTGGGTAGAGAGGAAGTTGTAGCAATTTTCTGTTTACATTCATTAAGTAGCTCCTCTTTCAGTATGAAAACTGAAGCATGACAACAAAATGTTTTGAAATCTCAGCTAAACTTTACCAGTTTGCATGGATTTAAGTAACCTCTTTAGGAAGTGAACCTTCCTAAGACCCATTGTAAGATAACATTTATCTTATAACTATAGTTATTGAATTGGTTTCAGATTGAAGTCTGTCACAGCTCCTGCCAGCTTCCATTGAAGTATGGTTGGTTCAGTAAATAGTGGCATTCTGAGACTGAAATTTTAAAGCACGTCATGTATTGTATTTTTTTTCATCCCGTGATGCCGTGAAATGGATACTAAACCTAAAACAATAAAAATGTCTTCCACTTGATAAAAGGAAATGTACGATGTGTAGTTACTATGGGTTAAATTTAAGAAAGCAACCCAGACCATCTAGGAAAATGTTAAAATGTGTGATGTGATAGTTACTTCATATGCTGTGTAAGTAAAGTCCAAGTGATGAGCTAATAGGTCTCATGAAAGTTTATTAATGGTGATATTGAAGAAGGTTATAAATTCAATTATTCTCTTATCTGGTTAATAGGAATTGAGAAATACAGTAGCATTTCAGTAGTTCAGGTGGCAAGCATAAAGTATGTGGTATCTTACGTGAGCAGGGAGAGAAAAGAAGGGGGCCACAGCAGTTGGTAATAGTGGTGTTGTACCTAAGATATATAACATGTATAACAGGGGTGGGCAAAATGCAGCCCGCGGGCCGGATGTGGCCCACCAGACCATTCCATTCTGTCAGGCCCCTAAACAATTTAGAAAAGTAATATTTATCTTCCCCTGACTGCCTGTCATGCAGCCTTCAATGGCTTGCCAAACTCAGTAAGCGACCCTCCACCCGAAATAATTGCCCGCCCCGATATATAATTTCCCATTGCTCTCAGTAGATTGGAAGCATTTTTGTTCAGTAATACACTCTTGAGAGTTTGAAGGTTCTTGAAATGCTGGCCTTGTATGTCTTTAGGCAACAAAGCTGGCAGCGAGTATTGAAACTCCACACTTTGTATGTTACTGATGATTTTTGCTTTGTAAAAATTAATTTATCATTAGGAAATGATATATCATTTACATTTTCAATTAAATGATATGCCATTTAAATTTAAATAGTATTGCAGTGCATACAGTATACTGAGTGTATAGAATATGTTTAGCTATCTAGATAAGTGCATAGTGACCTTAGCTCAAGGTGTCCTGTTGCAACTGATTAAATAGCATCCCTAGTCAACTCATCACTCGTTGAAGACTACCAATGCTAAATATCTATATACTAGATTTTCCCACTTGTTCTGTGGAGAGGACCAAGTTTAATTTTTAATTTTGATTTGTGGACCAGACCACTGACTCAGTGGGCATTTCACTGCCCTTAAATCACAGTAGTTGTCCTACTCATTAAAATTAAGTTATGAAGATGATGACTCTGTGTACTAATTAAACTTTTGCTTAGTGAAATTATGGTGTCTTTCAATATCGCTTGGGTGAAGGGAGTGTTGCCTGGAGGCTCTACAGAACCACAACTATTTCAGTGCCCTTTGTGCATTTGTAACTGCAGTTATTTGAGTTGTGTGCACAGGTGCAGTTACTGTATGAATTAGGTCCATGATTGCATGTGTTCTGTGCATGCATCTGATACTCAAAGTGTCACTAGGATTGAGTTAACAATTGAGATGAATGGGATGTAACAGCTCTTCTAGAGTGGTGCTAGCTGATTTTAATGATATTTGTAGTCTTGTATTGGCTTACATTCCATTCACATTTAAACGTTTTCTCCATGAATATAAGAGAAACTTTGCCAAACTGGCCAGCATCACGAATGAAAGGGACCTGGGGGTAATAATTGACCATAATATAAATATGAGCTGGCAGTGCGATGCTGTAGCCAGTAGAGCAAATAATACTCTGGTATGCATCAACCAATGCATCTCAAGCAAAACCAAGAAAGTGATTCTTCCACTTTACTCAGCATTGGTGAGACCACAGCTGGAGTACTGCATCCAGTTCTGGGCGCCGCACTTTAACAAGGATGTGGTAAAGCTTGAGAGAGTCCAGAGACGGGCCCACCCATATGATCAGCGACTTGCACAGCAAGCCATGCAAGGGAAGACTGAGAGATCTGGGGCACTTCAGCCTAAAAGAGAGAAGGCTGAGAGGGGACTTGGTAGCAGCTTTATGCTACGTCAGGGGAATACATCAAGGGCTCCATGAACAACTGTTCACCAGGGCACCCTTGGGGAAAACCAGGAGTAATGACCACAAACTCCTGGAAGACCATTTCAGGCTCAACATTAGGGAAAGCTTCTTTACAGCTAGGGTGTCCAGAGTATGGGATAAGCTCCCTGCAGAGGTGGTGCAGTCACCTACCCTGGAAATTTTCAAGAGGAGACTGGACAGTCACCTTGCTGGGGTCACCTGACATCATTTGTCTTTCCTGCCTGGTGCAGGGGGCTGGACCTGATGATCTTCTGAGGTCCCTTCCAGCCCCTAACAATCTGTGAATCTAAGAACTGGATACTTCTGTGACTTCTAAAAACACATGTTTGAACAGTCTGAAGCTCTCTCTCGCTCTTTTTTTTCCCCCAAAACTTTTGTTTTCAGATCGCTCACTCCACTTTATGCTGTCCGTTCACAGCATCTCATGAAGTTCATGATAATTTATGTTTCTGTAGTTAATCTACAAGGTGCATATCTACTTTCCCTTGAACCTGAAGCTGCCATTGGAACCAGGTAAAAACTTCAAACAAAATGGATTTTTCACATGGGTTTTTTTGTTTTTTTTTAAGACCCCATTGCCATAAATATAACAGTTTGAACCGGGCATAGCTGAAATGTTCAACCTTGTAGTTGAGGTTTGTGTTTGAGGGGGAGAAATTTGGGTGGGGGTCAGGAGGAGGTGTTCCTTGGAGTAATTTGTATTGATTTGTAGTTTTAAGCGTGAAACTAAAATCTAAAAGTTCTGCATGTGGCCTACCAATCAAACCTCAGAATTTTTAGTTTACTTTTTGAAATGGCTTACATGTTTGTCCATTGACATAATACATTTTCATAGTCAGATTGAAGTTTAAATTTTTGGCTGCTTTCAATTAAATCTCTTAAACATCAGGAGGAGTTTAGCTATGTTTCATTGATCAATAGCAGCTCATTGATCATTATCAGATGTGTGTTGTAAACTGGATGGAACCATGCTATTTGAAATGAGACTACAAAAAAGAAATATTAAGTTTACACACAGTTGTTTTTTAGTTAACAGGTTTTGGGTTTTTTTGCAGTATACAAAAGGAAAAAAATCCTTATTCATTCACAATTGAACACAGACTATCAGTTTGAAATATTTAAAAAATGTTCGTGTATTACATATCTTCAAATACTGGTCTTTGCAGGTGAACCCTCAAGATGTTGCACTTAGACCAGTTTATTTTGTTTGCTTCAAGGTGTTTTGTGTCCATGATGTGAAAGGGATTTAGGTGGCTCCTCCTAACATTTATTTAAGATAATTTTATGCCTGTTTAATAATCGTGTGAATGATTATGCATGTCAGTTGATTATAAAAGCAAATATATTCCCCATATAGCTAAATGAATTGGGGGAAACCAGTAAATCATCTAAAAATATCAGTAGGCTCTCTTCTTTGCAACTCTTAGTTGTGAAAGAGAAGGATTGATGATCTGCCTTAAAAGCAGACTATATTCTAACAGGAGAAAATATTTTGTCCATTTTTATAAAACCTGAAAAATATTTATTCCACTTAAGAATTTGCTTATATGCAATAGAAACATAAGATGATTTCTGAGTTCCCCATTACAAAATTGTATGCATGGGCTTATTCATGCCTAAATTAAATATGATGCTTTTCTACAACTCTCTTTAAGGAGTTAAGTAAGCTGGTTTTTAGAAATAAGACATTTAAATTGTCCTTAATTTTATTTTTGCTGTTAGTAAGGTTAATAAATTGAATTTAAGATGAAAACAGGAAAAATAACACAATAGTAGCTTTTTAACCTTTCAAAATGGGACCATTTAATAGTAGTTGTGTATTTCATATTAGTGCCCAGAGATATCCAGGCAATAAGATGTTGCCTTGCAAGTTCTAGGCATGGATCAAAGTATGTGTATCTTAGAAAATAGTCTTTGCTTCTGAAAGAATACCATTTTTTTTAGTATATCTTGCATTTTGGGGAGGTGGTATCCTATTGCTCAATACAAATAATTTTTCATAGCAAGGTCAATATTAAAATAGTCAAAATAGGAAAGTAGCTCATGCATCTGACTTACATTTATTGAAAAATGCAGGAATGTTTTTTGAGGGTTTTGTTAGCCCTATATTTAACTAATTTGTCTAAAGTTGTGTAAATATAGGAAAAATTTCCAGGAATATATTCTGAAAAAAAAATCTGTACACTTAAGATCATAGTGTAGTTTGAGGTCACCTCTGTCATCTTTAAGAGTTTTATAAAGGGATTTAAGTGTACTAACTAGCTATTGTCTCCCATTAAACTTCATGTTGTGCTGTTAAGATGATAGTTTTATCAGCTGCCTCACTTTCGGTGCTAAAAAGTGAAAACGTAATGACAGTTATTTCCTGTGATCTTCTGCCTCTGAGATTTTTGACATATTCACAGTAGGCATGAGGGAAAAACTTATTTGTATCACAAATCTTTGTGGACTAGCATGGGAAGCAAATATTACAGTATATTGCTTAAGTGAGAGTGCTGGACTGTATGGTGTCTCCCAGCTTTTATGTACTCATAGTCCATGGGTAGTATTGATCTTTGGTTTTGT
Organism: Caiman crocodilus; assembly: GCA_030014935.1. Lineage (NCBI taxonomy): Eukaryota > Metazoa > Chordata > Crocodylia > Alligatoridae > Caiman > Caiman crocodilus. Next base: position 15,578,766 of record JAGPOW010002173.1, read on the forward strand.
AGCATCTGATTTTTCCAAAATGGTAGAGGCAGGTTTACTAGCTTTCTTAAGATAAAATCTATGATGGAACTTACAAACTTTTTTTTTAGCTGTGCAGTTTATATTACCAGTATAGCTGGTATGCATATCACCATTTTGCTGGTCCAGAGAAACAGAAAATGAAAATTACTTAAGTCTTAATTTGCAGACAGTTAGGCACCTGCTTTATTTTAAGCACGTAAGTATTCCCATTAGCTCATGTTAGTAAAGTTGCACATGTTTAAGTGTTTGCAGAGCCAAAACCACAGAGTAAAACAAACTAAGGTAATTTCTCTGTCAAAGCTGTCTGAAGTGGCAAAAATAAATTACATAGAATTAACGTAAAACTGAATTAATTTCAAGATTCTACTAAAAGAAACATTTGAAAAATATAATTGTCTCTCCAACTAGCATCTTATATTGTAAAGGTGATATTTGATGCTGGAGGGTACAGATCACTAGAGCCTGGTTAGTCTGACGACAAGCCTGGGAAGACTTGTATGGTATGCTGTTGATACAATTGAAGTATAGGAATATATTAATAGCCAATGAGGCTTTTGGGGAAGTAGTCAAATTATTATTACAAGTAGTATAATTTGATAATACTAATAATCTTGTAAAAAATAGTTTGTAAGTAGTGTAAAAGGTGTTTGACTTATTGGGCAATATACTTATTAAAAATATTCCTATATAATATCTTAAAGTAAACATTAAATAAATTAAGAGCTAGCTAACGCATCTAAACAGCATTGTCATGGAGAATCAGCAGCAAGTAGAAGTATTTTCAGTGGAGTTCTACAGCAATCAGTTTGAAGCTCAAAATTATTCAATTTTTTTTTATCAGTGAGCCAAAAGTAAATACATTATCATGTCTGATAAAATTTACAAATAATGCAAAGAGTAGTAAATAATGGTGAGAACAGAATGCCTGTGATTGCTTGGTAAAGTGGACCTATTCAAGCAAAATGTAAAGTTGTGTTTAGAAATAGTTTCCTGGACATTCCTTCAGAACAGGGGCCTCCATCCTCAATAGTAGCAATTCTGAAAAGGATTTAAGGGTATAGTGAAATAATTCACTGGGAGCTCATAACAGGATTCTGTAACAGAAAAAGGCTAACATCAGCCCTGAACAGATGAACAGGGAGCATATCACTAGAAGAATGAGTGAATTAGCTGTGTATATGGTATTTGTGACATTTACTGGAATGCTTCATGTAGTTTGATATCAAGAGTTTGGAAAGGATGTTAAACGTTACAATGTAGAAGAAAGCCACAAAACTGAGTGCTAGAGAGAAAACCTTACAGGGAGAAACTTAAGGACTTCAATTGCTGCGCCGTATCAAAAAGAAGTGAATGCTTTCTTTGTAGAAGATGATTTCTCCTTTGCAGGAGAAAGTATTGGAAACGTAAGGATGTGCTACTAATAATAGGAGAGCATATAATATAAACCAAAGACTGGAAGGTGAAAATAGATGCTTTGAAATTAGGCACTGATTTTTAATGGTGAGGTTGAGTAACTACTCAGCTACTGCTGAAATAAACTGCCAGGGAATGATGAATTTTCCATCTCTCTAACGTCAGATCTATATTGGTTACCTTTTTGGAAGCTGAGTTTCAGCCACGAACAAATTGAAGTCACTGGGCCCTAAGCATAGGTGTAGTAGGGTAGAATCAAACAGGCTTGGAATACACAAGATCAGATAAATCATTGTTTCTTAACCAGGGTGCTGTGACACAATGTCAGAAACATTCTGACCTATTGTGGTTTTTCTGAGTTTTTTACAACAGAACAGTTGCTTCATTATTTTTCTGTAGTAAAAAAAAACAAGTAAAAACAAAGAACTAGCATTTTCTGGGGGGGGGGTAGGGGGGGTGCCTGGAATCTAAGAAGGCTGAGAACCAGTTGATTAGATAATCTTTATGACCTCTCTTGGCCTTAAACTCTCTGCAGATATGAAAATATGGAGTGTGTCCCTGTTTAATTATCTCTATTGGATTACAGTGAAGATTTTTAAATGTAGGTTTTATTTGCTTTAGCAGGAATTGAGGTTGGACTTCTTTTTCTTTATCACTCTTGAAGCGTCTGACATCTTGTTTGGCACTTGCAAGCACAGTTCTTTGATCTAGTCTGAAACTCAAAAAAGCCTATAAATTATCAAATAATTTTTCTTAAATTTTTACTTATAATATACCAACAAATGTCAAAGATCAATTGCTTGTTGAATAATAGGGAAAAACTTCTAAGCTAATCTTTGCTTTTGAGATACCTCTTGTACATCTGGCAAGCCATAGGATTTTCTTTTAGGTCTGTTTGATAGCAAGTCAGGTTACCACGTAGAAAAATGTATTTCTTTTTACACATTCAGTTGGGATTAAATCTGGATTTTCCAAAAGAGCAAGCAAGAGGATCTGGAGGAACAATCACAGGGTTGGAAGTTAGGAAGTCTTGACTTTTCATTCTATTTCAGATATTAACTTGATGTGTATTTGTGGGTAATTTACTTCATTTTTCCTTTTCCCAACTGTAAAATGTGGTAACTACATACTCCCTCATTTCAGAAATGATTTGTGAATAAATGTCTATATACAGTGCTTTGAATGTGTGATGTGCCGTGTATATATTAAGTATTTTAATTTATAACATCTGCATTTTCAGAATTGCTGTGCTTGTTCATGTGAGAAGAAAAGTATTTGATACTTTTCATGCAAGCTGGAAACAAGTATTTGATAATAAAAATTTGGGTGGTTTAGTTAATCAGATTAAGAGTCCCAAACTGTTGCAACAAAAAAATCACGTATTCACCAGCCTTAGTACAAGAACTTTTTATGTGGAATTTTAAATTTGATACTATTTATTTTAAATCTTTAGATCTCAATCTTATATATGTGTTGCACCTAGCTTAAGCTGACAGTGTTGTACTGTTTTGAGGATAAAGCTTGTAGTCTGCTTTTGAATTTCTAGTCTGCATTTGTTTAAGAGCTTATTTTACAGAATTAAGGACCTTTTTAAAAACTTAGCTCCAGGTTGCATGTGTTGTATAAAAGTTATATGTGCAAAACTTAACCTGTCACTTTACATACAGGTATGCTTGGTGCTCTACAGACAAAGCCTGTTCCCCAGCAAGCTTTGAATATAAATCAGGCAATTTATAAATAAAAGGAGCATATGGTGCATGAGTCGCATAAAATAGTTTAAGTATTTTCAACATATTTGTTGATTCCAGGTGTTTTGACTAACACTGAATTGTTTTGTAATGTCTCTGAAGAGTAGGAATTTTAGAAAACAAACTAATAATGATGTTATGGGAAAAAGTGGCAGGAGATGATCTTAGGAAGCTTGTAATAGAAGGAAGGGTAGACAAGGTATAGAGAAAGCAGGAGAATTTGGTAGAACAGGGAGTACGAATTGAGAAATAGTGAAAAATGGATTGGAATGAATGTTTTCATACCGAGCTTGAATATGAGGATGAATGCAAACTTGATTTGGAATAAGTTGGTAAGTATGAAACAGGTTTGAGCAAGTGGCAGTATGTAAGCATCAGACAGGGATTTCTAGCATCTTGATGCAAGTTGTTTAGAAATGAATGTATAGGAGGAGGTTACATTAAATAGCATAGGCTGAAATGTTTCCTTTGGATGTGGAAAGAGAACTTTTGATGGGTTTAGAAGATATCACGTGAATAATAACAGGATTTGCTAAGGGGTTCAATATAAGAAGAGTACGAGGGGTGATGAAGATGAAACCTTAGGTTAAGAGCTTGAATGACTGAAGTTGTCAGCCTAGAAGAGTATGAATGAGCTGTATATTTTGGTGTTTTAATTTGGGGAAACATCATTTAGGCAAGTCTGGAGTCTCATCTGTCAAAAAGATTGCAAATACAACTGCAAGAGCAATAGTAGAAAGACAGGAGGAGAACCCAGTAACACAATGCTAACCAGAGAAGTGAAGAGGAAGATAGAGAAACTGTTGAAGGCACGTTGTCGCTTTTTTTTCTTACATAAGGCAAGTCGTAAAAGCTTTTGAAGGGAGTATCTTGATAGAGGGGAATTGAAAAACGTTTTCAGTTTAAGAAAAAAAGTTATTCTAGAAATGACTGCAAAAAGTGTGGATCGAGTATTCAACCCTTTATCTGATGCTCAGGCATTTGAGTAAAATAAATTTCAGTGAGTCTTTCTCCTTTCTTTCTCCCATGCAGTTAGCATGAATGAGACTTATATGGCTAGTTTCCCTGTTCTTTTCCTTAAAGTACTGCACTTGGAAGAAGCTCACACAGTTCACTAGGATTCTCCCTCCCCCAGTCTTTCTTGGACAGCATTCACTGGGAGGCATCAGACAGCTTTTCTCTTCAACGAGGAATCCTGTTTGCTATGGAGTATCCTTTAGGCAGGAAAGTAGATGAAGCATTTAAAAAAAACTTGATTTTTTTGATTTTCTTTTAGTTCACATTGGACTAGAAAGCGTCTTTCAGACTCAGTGTCCAGTGAACTCTGAGGGTCACAAAGAAGTCAGCGTTAGTTTCCCAGGAATTATTGGGACCAGTCTGTCAAAATGCTTCTTGTTAAGTCTGTAAACATGTCAGCCTAATATAACATAACACTGATAGCAGGCCTGAACAGCTAGAAGTTCATCAAGAGCAAATACTTAACTGAAGGAAACAAGCCATATCCTTTCCTTATAGTATGTGAATGTTCTGGCCTGGCTGATTAGGTTCACATAGGTTGTCCAGGGGATGAATTCCCAATTTCCACAACTGTAAAGTGACTGATTTGGACCAAGGCATACAAGGTTCCTTGGGTGAATTTGATGTCTTTTATTAGACTAACCCAAGTAGTTGGAGAAAAGTTATTAAGCAAGCTTTCAGGTTCAAAAACCCTTCATCAGGCTGAGGAAGTTTCAGCAGTTGGTTTGTGCTCTTCCTGGATGGAATGAAAAGTAAACAAGCCAGGGGCCAAGTCACCCACTGCAGCAGATACTGAGATCAAAAAGCATAGGTCCAGAATGCCATTTTGTGAAATGGAAAGGATCAACAGTGAAAGCATCTCCTTTTTCTGCTTATTATAGATATCATTTTATGGGTAGAGTCAGGTGCCACAAGCTAAACAGTGGCATCATTGTCCTAAGTGCTATACAGATCCAAATGAAGAAGTGTTTTTACCCAAGACTGAATTGCAAACTGTGGAAGACATTTTTATTAAAATTAGTCAAGAAGAGTAATAGCGTACTCAGTAAATAAATGCAGTTCGCAGTAATACAGGCTGATTTCTAATAGTGGTAGTGTACTCCTTTTCCTTACAGCAAGTTCTAAACTGTATTATCTAAATGCTGTGGTTTAAAGTGGTTACCACTCAGTATAAGTATGTGTTCTGAAATGAGTACATGTTTGAGTCTTATGGTGGAGGGGACTTTACTACCATGACAGAACTGAAAACTGAAGTCATTCATGTTTCTAGAAATGGATAATTGCAACAAACAGGTTTTGGACCTGCAAACCACAATATATTTGTCGGTTGAAATGATCAAATGACAGGCACATGTAACAATACAGGAAAGAGAAGCAATAGGTGAAAACCACAGTAGAATTTCAGTTGTTTATGCTTCAAATTCTGTATTTAAAAGGTTTTCCTGGACTGGTCTGTCCATAAGATTGAAAAACAGCTGATCCGTATTACCAGCAAGTTCCAGAGTCATGTAACATAATGCTCAAGTGCACACTGAACACTAGTAAGGCAAAATAACTTTGTACCATAAATAATATAAAGCTGTTTCATTTCTCACCTGTTTTGTCACGTGATTGGTTTTGCCTGGCTGCACATTTTTTATTTCCACATGACTGTTTTACTAGCCTCTGAGGAGCACAGTTCTCATCTGGGTAGTATATGTACAATATCTCTGAGACCAGAAGTGTAGCCACTGTTGTTTAGTACAAGGAAAGTTGTGTGCAGTGGAGCATAGGCTTGGTATGAGATGGAAGGGACAGCCAACAGCAGGAACATTCCCTGGCACATCTATCTAGAAATACTCATTGTTAGTTTTTGTTTATGCATTCATATCTGTGAATGTGCAAGTTTTCAATAACATAGCTATTTTTCAGTATGCATCATACTGAAAAATAAGGTTTTAATAATTAATTTCAAGCATGTTTGCTTCATGATGTGTTTCCTCTTCAACAAAATGTTTGCTATATACAGTGCAGTGAACTGGCAGTATGATTCAGTCATCTCTTCAGAGATGGCACTAGGTAGTAGCACAGCAGGTTCTGTTCAGAAGATTCTGAAGATTGCCAGCAACAGTGGCCCATTGTGTTTATTGCATCTTCATTGCTGAACCTTGAGTTCAGAATATGAAACAGGAGCTTTTACCAAATCTATTTGTTCTTGGAGAAAAGGAGAGAAAGGTGCCTTCTTACACACCATCCTTTTGTTCTGAGAAATAGAACCAAACTCCCAATGAACAGTGTCTCTGCTTAAATCACAGCATAGGCAGAAACACAGTTTTTGTAGGAGTTAAGTCAGAATAAATTATTTCAAGTTGTCTCTCACTGTAAAGCACAGTTTGTCTGAGTTGTCATAACGGTAGGTTCTGCAAGTCTGCTCCCTTTTTCTTCTTGTTGGTCCTGGGCTTTCTTAAGCCAGGTCTCCTATTAAGAAAGATGTGGAATGGTTCTGTTCTTGTGATAAATGATCCTCAGCTGTAAATAATGTGGTCTTATGAGTTGCAGTAGCCAAAACCAAAAGTTTTGTCTCAAATAATTCAATATTATTGTGTAGGGTGCACTGATATGTTAGTCCATATCACATGGGCACTGATAAAAGGAGGGAGTGGGGCTGGGGCAGGCACTGCCCAGCCAGGGTGAGGCAGGGTGCGGGACAAAGCTGGTGACCTGTGGGGGGGTGGCTCCTGCAGCTGCGCACACCTCAGGGGAGGCATGAGGAGCATATGCTTCTCGGATCTGTGCATAGGGTGAGGGCAGGCTGTCCGGTCCGTGCTTGGGGCCAGGGTTGTGCTGGCTTCTTCTCAGCAGCCAAGCTCGGGCCGGGTGGAGTGGACAACGGCAGTGCTGGGAGGGGAGCTACGGCAAATTTTGGCATGGCTCTAGCCCTCCCTTCAGCCCCTCCTTCCAGGACTGCCCCCGCCCACTCCGCCTGGACCAAGCACAAACACTAGGAAGAGCCCGGCACAGCCCCAGGGCCCCAAGCACACGGTGGGTGGCCTGCCCTAGCGCCACGCACAGATCTGGGGGACCACATGCCTTCCATGCCTCCCCTGGGGTGTGTACAGCTGCAGCAGCTACTCTCTGCTCCCCCGGATGAACCATCATCTCTGTTCCATCCACTGCCCCACCCAGTCTGGGCAGCACCTGCCCTAGCTCCACACCCTCTCTCACTGTGGGGGCCTTAATCTGCCCCTCCCTCTCCCCCTCCCCCATCTTGTCCTTGACAACAGGCTTGCCAGTCAAATGTTGCTCTTCAAGTTGCCAGGCTGCATATTGGTGATCAGATTGGTATTGGCTAATATGGCTGGTCAATAATCTGCCATTGGTATCTGCTCAAAAAATTTTCATTGGTGCACCCCTATTATTGCGAGTTACCACTGAAAAATGATTCCTTATACACTTCTGATGCAAGATGTCAGTGCTAGTGGCTCTTGTTTTCTTTTCTTCTGTGTGAGTGTACCTTCACAAAGATAGGTTTTCTTGCAGGAATTTATTTCACAGAAAAATATACATGCTACTGTAGGTGATCCAGCTCCCAAAGGGAAGAGTAAAAGTACAGTAAAAAATTAATGTGGCTTTGTTTCTGAGTATGGGATAACCATCTCTTGCAGTCCTTTTGGCTTACATAAGGGCAGCAATGACTGGATTTAGATAGAGTAATGTATCAGCTTATCAATATTGGGATGATTGGATCACTGTTGGTGTACAGTTTGCTGTATCAGAATATATACCTGTCTTAACATGCTGACAGTCAAAAGCACAGTAACATACAATGCAAAGAAAATGCATAAGCATATGTGGTGATCATCTATAAAAAAATCACATGGGGAGAAAAGGGAAGAGGCTGGAGAAGATGTTTTAACGCAGTTGTGTTTGTCAGTTTTGTCACAACTGATAGTGGAAGAAGAAATGCATCTAGGAGTTTTCTACAGTTACTAAGTCTTACAAAATTTACATGTATCAAAGTGAAGAAAAACAGTGGAATGTGTTGCTTCAGTCTCCAATCTTGAATTAATGCAACAGGTTTTTTTTATTAAAATTTTTGTAAGATTTACTGTCATTGTTTCAGCTGTGTAACTAATACAGAAATGAGTCTAATATTGGTTTTATGTCTGCCTTATTGCAGAAAGATTCCAATGGGTTTATGATTTTTATTCTGTGTGTTTAGGGTGATATCATTAGGATTCTGGCATTGGGTTCAGCTTCTTGTTCCAGTTGTGTTTCGTACATTAAAGGATCAAGTAGTGTAGGGTTAATTATTTCCAGATAAATATAGGTAAATGCCATGGGGGTTGAGCTGCTGTTGCAGTGACATTGCGTTTCAGCTCACAGGTCCCTAGGTTCTGATTAAAGAAGCATTGGCTCTTGGATGTTCTTTGTTAATGGAGTTTTGTGCTACTTATATATTGGTCTTTGTGGCATCTGTCTGTTCATACTTTCTGTGGGAGGAATAAGGAGGAGAATGTACGTGACTTCATCCAAATTTTTGATAGGAAAATTCTGACTATACTGTCAGTTGCAAGATTGGGGCTAAAGTAGAGAACCCCAGTGTGGAGCAAGGAGTCAGGCTGCTAAGCTTATTTCCTCTGAGAGAAAATTGTGTTTATTTTTAAATTCCTGGGAGGAGTTTGTATATTGTAGTGGCTTATAAACCATCATAGTAGTTATTGGAAGAGCCAGATTGAAGATGGTGTAAATGGAGACAAAGTCTGATTTCCTCTGGAAGAAATTGTTACCAATAATGTATAAAAACGGCAAGGACCTTAACAAGAAGTAAAATTGCATTAAAGACAAACTCAGATGCTATAGTACAGGAACTTGGAAGGGATGTGGTGATAGATCCCATTGCCTTTGACTGCAGATCAGGTCAAAATGATCATAAGTTGCTGCCTGGAGGCTAATTGATGGGCTTTTTCTCTTTATAAGGGGCATGTTAGCATAGCTGTTGATGTCAAACAGCCAGGAGGCTTGTTGGCAGCTTTATCAGACATTGAATTTGTGGGTATAGAAGTGAACCAGCTCTTTACAAGTGTCTGTATTGGAACCAGAATCCATGCCCTTTTGTTCTCTGTCTTGAAGTACAGGCAGCCCTCAGACTTGGGACACAATTGTTTCCTGAAAGTTGAAACGTTGCAACTCGGAACCGATTTTTCCCATAGAAAACAATGTTATAAATGGGGGATTGGTTCCTGAACCAAGGCTGGATACCCTGTTTTCACTAGAAATAACCCAAAACTTTTTACTCAATCAATGATAGATGAATAATATAGCCACATTAATGTATTTCTATTGCAAATAGCAGTCATATTGATTTGCAAGGACTTGTTTCAGGTGACTTTGCTGGACCTTTTGAAAGGCTCTTGGTTGGACTTTTTGAAGGGTTCTTGGTTGGATTCTTCTCAGGGGGCTTGGCTGCAGGTTTTTCTGGAGCCTTGTCTGCTTTCTTAAAGCATGTTGTTGTTCAGTTATAGTCCATGTACGCATCATCGCTATCATGGAAATATATAGGTAGTTGCCTCTGAAAACCATAGATACTATTGTAACCATTTTAAGCTGAAGAATGTCTGTAATCATAATAATTGATAGAGGTCCTTCAAATGAGTCATTGGAATTCAACGCACTGTTTGGGGTAGAGAGTTATTACCTGCAAGCCAAACAGAATGATGCATCATATATTTCATTTTGGCTGCCTAGACTGTCATCCCTAAAGGCAGTGTATTTTATGGAAAGTTGCTAAAATATGAACCACATTGCTTTATGGGGCCAGTAATATGCACTTTAATATATTGATTATTATGTGTGCACCCTCCACAAACTGCACATTTTATTAAACTCCAAAGGTAATTTTTGTTAGTTCTTTACTGTGAGTAGTAAGTACTGAACATGTTACGATGTTTCTCCTTTCAGTTTTATCTGAGTTGCTGCTGACTTTGACTACACCTTCTCTCTGTCCTCGTCTCCCCCTCCCCCCCCCCAAAAGAAAAAAAGAATAACAAAACCCAATGCTTTATACATTATATCCTGATTTTTAGGATACAGAAGTTAGTATCTCTCAGGCTTATTATTATTAATTTTTTTAAGATCAGCCAGTATTGCTCTTAGTCTTAAACTGTAAGAAAGGATACCTTATGGTTAGGGACCTATCAAAATTGCAGTTTTGCAGATTGTGCGAAATCTGGCAAGGCCCACAAAGGTGGGGGGGGGGGCACTCACTGAAAATAAAATGCTGGTTCTGCTGAGGGAACCAGGAGCCTGCCAGAGCAGGTAAGGGAGTAGAGGGGGCCTGCCTGCTTGAAGGACTGCTGACAAGATGGCTGCTGCTCCACCCCTCACTGCTGATTGGCTGCGAGGGCTGCCTGTCATGTGGCCCCATCCCTCCAATCACGGGCGAGGGCAGGGCTACATGATGGGTAGCCCTCCCAGCCAGTTCAAGCCACTTGGGGAAGGGCTGCCACACTGCCTGTGAAGTGGCTGCCAGATCATGAATTCTGTCTGAAATCTGCAGGCTGCCACCCTAAATTCGGTAGGTTCATACGTATGGTTAAATCACTTTCTTCAGGATTAATTTAGGTCCAGTTATCAACCCTACCATGTGTTTTCCATGTGACTTTGGGCAAACTGTTTGATATTTGTGAAATGGGAATGTTTGCTTTCTCCAGTCCGATGTCATCTTTATTTGGCCTGGAAACTTTTCAAGGTGGAGACTGTCTGAATGTTTCTCTATACCTATGTGCATAGGGGTCTCCTGTGCTACTTTAATGCAGCTAATTCTGTTAACCTTACTACCTGCATTAATCAACTTCATGGTACTTGAATTGTGTGGTAAACCCTTGAGGCTAAATTTTACTCCTGATATTCAGTATATTAACACTTCACTTCTCTAAGGCAGTGGTGGATAGATGAGGGGCATAGGGTTGGTCTGAAGGCTTGCAGGGCTGGAATCTGGTAGCAGTAGCTGTAACTGAGCAGTTTCCTCTGCCCCTCCTCTCACCACCAACTTTCCAGCTTGGCAGGCAGCCCTGAAAGCTTGATGATGCAGCTCTGTGCTCCTGATCCAACTTTTGGGTTCTTCATGGCCCCAGTAACACAGCTTTGTGGATGGATGTACCCCACAGGCCATATTTTGGTCCCCCTCTTGCACTAAGGGTATGGCTACATGAACAAGTTACCATGAGGTAAGGATGCATGTTAACTTAAAATGTTTACGGATGACTGCCTGTTTATGTGCTTCTAAACCAGGGGTGGGCAACATACAGCTCACAGGCCGGATCTGGCCCCCAAAGCCATTTTTTCTGGCCCGTGAGGCCCCTAAAAAATTGAGAAAATTAATATTTATTGTCCCTTGGTTCCTGTCAAAATCAACAGGAACCAAGGGCAGTAGGACCCAGGGGAAGCCCGGTGGGTTCCCACAACAGCAGGGCCCATCCCCCCAGTTGGAAGCCCCAGAAAGGGCTTTTGGACTGGCACCACATGGCTTTCCTATGCTGGATGCAGGGAAGGTGTGGGGAAGGTCAAGGGAAGACCCCAGGCAGGGAAGGAGTCCAGAGAAAAGTGGCCTGGGGAAAAGCTGAGTGCAGGGGGGGGAAAGTGGCCCAACACCAGCCATGTGCCTGACACCCCACACTGCAGCTGCTCGCAGCCCAGATGGAGCTGCCTGTGCCTGCTCCAGACAGCCTGACGTGGGCTGCTAGTGACTGCAGCAGGAAGCACCAGTCACAGGGCGAGGGAGGGGTTGCCCCCCCCAGCTTAGCTCTTCCCCAGGCTCCTTCCCAGCATGGAGGAAGGCGACCCCTCCCCCACTTCATGGCTGGCGCCCCCTGCTGCAGCTACTCGCAGCCCACGCAAGGCTGTCCAAAACAGGCACAGGCAGCTCCATGTGGGCTGCAAGCAGCTGCAGCGTGGGGCATTGGGCAAGGTGGGGAAAGCGGCCTCTCGCTGACCATGTGCCCAATGCAACATGCTGCAGCCTACATGGGGCTGCCTGTGCCTGCTTTGGACAGCCTTATGCGGGTTGCAAGTGGCTGCAGCAGGGAGTGCCAACCACGGGGTCGGTGAGGGGCTGCTTTTCCCGCCTGCGCTCAGCACCAGCTTGTAACCCAGCCCTGCACCAGCTCCGGGCTTGCCCGTTGGGGCTGCAGCCTCCCACCACTTGCTGCACCAGGCAGTGTTTGATGCTGCCGCCTGTGGGCTGCCTAGTGTGTGAGTTCTAGGGGGCAGCAGCAGCAGCCAACACTGCCCAGCACGGCAAGTGGGGGGGCTGCAGCTGCTGTTGCCTATACAGCCCCAATGGGGCAAGCCCAGAGCTGGCATGGAGCCCAGGCTGGCAGCAGGGGCAAGTTACAAGCTGGTACTGAACACAGGGAAAAGTGGCCCCTTGTGTGGCCAGTGCCCTCCACTGTAGCCACTTGCAGCCTGCATGGAGCTGCCTGTGCCTGACCAGACAGCCCTGCATGAGCTGCAAGCACCTGAAGCATGGAGTGCCTGCCACAACAAGGGTCAAAGGGAGTAGGAGGGCGCGTAAACCTCTATGGCTCACTAGGAGCATCCGGGAATGTCTCCTTGCTAAGAGGGAGGCATACACCAAAT
>JAGPOW010002173.1:15591683-15647866 GCA_030014935.1 Caiman crocodilus
TCTGACCCCGGTGCTCTTTCCTGCCAAGGCAGGGGGTCGGACTAGATGATCTGCCCAGGTCCCTTCCGACTCTAGACACTATGAAACTATGAAACATGGCAGGCGAGGGGCTGCTTTTTCCCATGCTCAGCACCAGCTGTTTCCCTGATGGCAAGCAAGGGGTCAGAGCTGTGCACTGCCCCCACCTGTACTGTGGGGCTTGGGGGGGCACTGGGAGTGAGCAAGTGCAGGAGCCAGCGGGAGCACGGGGCCCACACCAGTGTCCCAAGGCCGGTGCTGGTGGGGCCCAGAGCAGGGTGGCAGAAGCCTGGGGTCCAAGCCAGCAGGGGCTCTATGGAACCAGGCCAGCTCCTCACTCTCCCTACTGGTGTAGCCCAACATGGCTCCACAGACCCCTGCCAGCCTGTGCCTTGCTTTGGGCCCCACTGGTGCTGGCCCTGGGACATTGGTCCCAAGACATTGGGACATTGGTCCCAAGATGGTGACCAAGTGGTGGGGCACCTGTCAAGGGGCGGGACTACCCATGTGGCCCTCAACAGCCTGCCAAAACTAGGTAATCAGCCCTCCGCCTGAAATAATTGCCCACCCCTGTTCTAAACTCAGCTTTCTCCACTTTCATTGAGGGGCAAGCTAGCTCAGATTGATCCTGGGGTGAGAGCATGCACATGGGCACAGAATAGCTAATACGCTTCAAGTTCACATAATTTACAGGGCTGTGCAAAACAGCTGTGTTTCAATTTGGTTTTGGATTTGATCATTTCGGAGGACAGTGATTCATTTTGGTGTTTCAGATCACTGCCCTGTTTCGTTTTGGCCAGATGTCCTCTGAATCGGTTTTGAATGTGCTGGAAGGGCAGCTCTGCACAGCCCCACTCAACCAGGCAGGTTTTGGGGCCCCAGTGGGGAGCAGGACGGGGCTGTGGGTGGCTCGTCCAGGACAGGGGGAGGGTCACTGCCCTCCATGCAGGTGAGGGGACCCCCGCATAGATCTCTGATCCCTATCATGCCGGGTCACGGGGCAGGGAAGCAGGGAAGAGTGGTGAGCAAGCCTGCTGGCTCCTGGTGTATGACTTGGCTCTGCAGGAAGCAGAGATCTGTGCCAGGGTCTCCTAGTTGCCTGCCCCATGCTGTCCTGGCGACATGGGGCTGCACGGGGCGGAGAGCAGCGGTGAGGAGACCCTGGCAGAAATCTCTGCTCCCTGCAGAGCCAGGTCACGTAGCAGGGACCAGTACTGCTCTTCTGCGTGACCTGGCTCCACAGGGAGCAGAGATCCGTGCCGGGGTCTCCTCCCCACTGCTGCCTGCCCTGTGCAGATCTGTGTCATCGGGGTAGCACTGGTGAAGAGACCCCTGGTGCAGATCTCTGCTCCCTGCAGGGCAGAGTTGCACAGCAAGGCATCAGTGTACAGATGTTTCCCTGCAGGCTTGGCTCTGAAACTCCAAAATTTTCCAAAACATTCCTGAAACATTTTGGATGCCTCATTTTGTTTTGGAGATGTTTCCAAGCCTTCCATTTCGATTTGGATTTGGGCACCAGAACGCCCGAAACGAAACCTCTGAAACGAAACAACTGCTGAAATTTTGCACAGCCCTAGTAATTTAGCTTGTTATAATTTTGTTTATGTAACAATACTGTAAATGTTTAAATGCTCTGCATTTGTTCCTAAATTCTCTTTTTGTTTGTCTTAAGATGGAATATGTGTTATCTCTGCATTTTGATTTCCATAGTACAGAAATAACCTTGAAGAGTAATACAGCCTATGCATATACTGAATTAGAAAGGTTCAATTAATAGAAATACTTGATCTGATAGGGACCAGTCCATTAGACTACTGTACTTCTCACTGGTAAAAAGCTTTTTACTAGTAAGAAGAAAATGAGTATATAGTATACTTTGAAAGTATGTTTCTTTTTTTTGTTTTATAAAATGTTTTATACGCCATATTTTGCACTCACAACAGGACTTGTTTAGAAAGAAGTAACCTGTTTAAAAATATTCATGTAAATGAATGATGCTTTTGCATTCTTAGACTTCAGGTTTATCAGACATTTTCAGTCCTAATGTCTTTTCAACACTCAGCTCTTTGCAACACATTGTGTAATGAATGTGGGCTAGCCATCAGGGAACCACTGAAGTGGTCAGCTCTCAGGAAGGAGGAGATATTAAAAGGGAGATGGCTACCTGTTTACCACAGTCCCTGTCTAGCTTCATTAATGCTTTGTGGCAATCTTGAGAATAACATTTGCTTTCAGTACTATGTACAATACCTTAACTGTCTGCACCTTGATTCTCAGCTGTGTTAGAGTCACTGTATGCCACAATGGCGGTGCCAGCAGGCCATGAAATGAATGTGAATTACTTTTACACCCGGTTTAAGATCACTTCCTACAGCAAGAATAGTGTGGTTTACTTGTAAATAAGAACTGGATACTAGTTTCCTTTCACTGTCTCTTCTGTAAGATATCCAGGCTTTTATGGAAGAGCTATGATAATCTGATGAAGGAACATCAAGAGGCAGGGGGAATAAGGACGGGAGTCTCACAGAAATGTTTGAGGCATGCAGGTCAATCGCCAAGCTACATATATAGGTATGGTATAAATATTATTTATGAAAGAGGATTCCATGAGGAAGGTCAAGTCTTAATATGCATTTCAAATGATTAATATTAGTATGGCAGCATCTTTAAGTATTTATGTTCTGTGGTTTACCTGTTGGTGAATGATAGAATACACTCTGGATGGTCAGCAAAGCATCTTGATCTTAGTCTCCAGCCTTCTCCCTTTTAGTTCACTACAGGACAGCAACTGGTTGGTGTTCAAAGTGCAAGGGATCTGAGGAAGTGGGCAAGTGTGCTTTCTTGAGGGACATGCCCCAATTCTGTTATAAGAGCCAGCTTTTTTTGAATACTCCTCTATAGGAAGGAGTTCAGGTTGGGTAAAACATATGCTTTCTGGGCTGGATCCCACTGTAAGAAAAAATGAAGAGTAGGCCAGACGGGACACCTGCTATTCCCTTTCCAGGGCACTGTATTTTTCTACTGTCCAAAATGCTGCTTTGGCATGAGGTCCTTATTGACAGTTAATCAGTTGTTCTTTGTTGAAAGCTCTAGCCAGAGTATTTGGTGGTAGGTTCACAGTGGACTCCAATTAATGAAGAATCAGTGGCAAAGCTGACTGATTTTTATATAGGCCACCAAATATACTAGCCAAATAAGTCCTGTCTAAGACTTCTGGGGTTTAGATTGAGTGATGTAGAGGTTACCAACTTCAGATCCTATGACTAGCCTTTTGTAGTATTTGCTGGTCTCTTTTCCTACCATCTTTTCTACCCTTAAGTAAAAGTGTCGTAAAAGTTGATGACTTTTTTTTTTTTTTTTTTTTTTTGAAGTTGCTCAGGTTGTCTCTTGAGGGAGCAAATTGATTGTAAGATATAATATTGTATCTAAGCTAATTAGTGTACTAAGATCTCAGTGATGGGATTCCCAGTGATAATTAAGGGAATGCTAGTTTAAAAATATCTGTTAAAGCTTTATCTCTCACCGTTAATAATGAAAAACAACTTAATGTTTTAAATTTAATGACTAACCTTAGCTCTAACCACTCTTATCATTTGCTTTCAGTGTTAAAGCAATGGAATTTTTACATAGATCCACATTTTAAATACCAAGAGTGTCTGCCTGCCTTTTCAGCTCTCATTTGGCTTTACAGTTTTCTTCAAAGTACTAGAAGGGATGTATGTGATCACAAAGTATTAGAAAGCCACATAATTGCTCTCCATGAACATGGATACTGCTATTTTAATATTTTAGTCTTTTCCCAAATATCTGTTGCTGCGAGTGCTTTTCCTATCTTGAAGTAAAAATATTATTTGTTTCAGGTGGCAGTGTTAACTAAGGTTTATTTCAGTTGGCCGGATAACCGTATTGTTAGGTAAGAATTAAAGGAGGGATGTCTGTTAAAACTAGGTCCTTGCTGGTGTATTTGTGATATTGCCCAAACTTAAAAATGTGCTGACATAAACATGGTGATGAATGTTGACTTTTCAGTAGTGCATGCAATACTAGTAGAAATCTTTCCTCCCCTGAAATGTCCTCAGTATTCCTTGATGGCAAAAACTTTCTGTATATCATCTTGCAAATGTTCAAAAGTCAAGAAGCTTTGGGCAGTTTTTATACAAATGGAATAAGTTTTCTTTTCACCACAGTGTTTTGATGAAGTCAAACTCAGGCTTTTAAAATATTATACAATGACCATCATCATGATTGATTGTAAACAGGGCATTACTAGAATGGGTGTTGAGGGACATATTGTCAATAATGATTGGCATTCTGGTTCAAGTGATAGTGAAATGCTTGCATGATTTCTTAAAACAAATTTAAGTAGCAATCTTGCATTATAGTCTGCTACTCTGTAAAGGTGAATACCACTGAAATTTTTAAAAGAACATATGAAGGGTGACACTTCATGAAAATATGCAAATCTAATTTTGATTTCAGTGTTCCCTTTAAAAACAGTGGAAGTAACAGTTTATTAATAGTATTACATGGCAGCGATTACATAATGGAAAGATTATTTTCATAAATGGAGAAAATTCATTTTGATGGAGGTTAGAAAAAATATCTCAAGGTAAGGTGAGATTTTTTTTCTGATAATTCAAGGTAATGAGTGTTCACCTGTCAATTTTAACAGTCCCATTCAGTGAAAAATGAAGTCCAGTTAATATGCTGGGGAAGCTTGACTGAGCAAACGTCACTGTTCTTTCATTGTGAGGAAATAAGACATACTGCCTTGCCTGATCTAATACATACAGAACAGCTTTACACATTTCTGCTCCCCCAGAGAAACTAAATTGTTTGAGCAATCAAGCAGAAATTTCTTGTGGAACTAAGGTGTCTTTTCTGCTGCTGGCTTCTTTCCTTGCATTTCTCCAGCGGTTCTTGTCTCAGCGGATCTCAAAACATTTTACAGATTTAAGTGGCCATACCAATTTGTTTTCCTTGGAGATAGAGATGTCTCTGTGCTATGCATTAGTTCCTAATGTGGAAGCTTTTAAATAATACAGTGTTGGTCGTCATCTACCCTATAATTTCAAATGCTGTTGTTGTAATGCAGCTTTAATCTTGGATTAGTTCCATCACCTGCTGAGGAGGGACAGAAATTTAAACTAGATCAGTTAAAAGTGACGGACATCCTAAAGCCTCTAGATTAAAACCCAAGTAAAGGCACAGACCAATAAGAGATTCTCTTTCTTCCAAACTGCTTCAGCTGAAGAAAGCTGTTCAGTCCTGGCTCTTAAGAGGATGTAATAGACTGGCAAAGCCAAGTGGCAGTAAAAAACAATCAATTTTTCTAGGGATCTTCAAGTGCAACCAAAAAACCACACCCTTTTTTCTAAAGATTGTATGAATTCTATCAGAATTCTTCAGTAGAGATTCAGCAGGTCAAACAGATCAGTTTGATCTGTGAATACCTCATGGAGTACTTTTTTTTCCCAGAGGATTATTCTGCAAATTCACATCCTTGCTACTAACCTACTGAAATACATCTACTTCATAAGAAGAATACAGATTTTAAATAGTGTACTTAATGAATTTGGCCAGGACATTAAAAAACAATTTTCTTCTAAGATCTTATCACTATGTGACTTCCCACCTTTAAGTGTCCAGTTTCCGATGGAAGGTAAACTAAGGACTTTGGGTTTTGGTCCTCCAAAACAGTTGTAATTTAACTGCAACCCTCTTTTATATCACACAAATATTGCTAAACAAAACAAGTACTGTGGGAATGTAGGAAGGTTGAATATAGGTCCAGCTGGAGTTTAGCCATGGCAAGGATTTTACCACTATCAGATTTGTGAACAGTGTTCTGGAATCTTTTTAATGGTCGTAAATGGCAAGGACTTCAGTTACCTTTCAACATCTCCAACAGTTTGTTGGAACCTTGTTTATATGGCAGCTGTTCTGTTGGACAGGACATGTCCCTGGCAAACGGGCTACCAAAAGTTCTTGTATTTCCAACTCAGTAATGGTCACCACGCTAGAGGTGGGCAGAAGGAGATTCAAGGACACTGTGAAAGGTCAATCTGAAGAAATGTGACATTAACATTGATACCTGGGAGACTTGAGCACTGAATCATCCGCAGGGGTGCCATGATGTGTATATGTGAAAGGCATTCATCATTTTGAATAAACTTGCCTCTCTACGGAGGCAGATATGAGACAGAGGAGAAAGAGGTGTGATCCGGCTCCAGCAGGATCTACTCCTTCCTCCTAGAACTATTTGCCGCATCTGTGGTTGAACATATCTGATCAGCTTCCTCAGTCATCTGTGGACTTATCAGTGACTACCCTATTTTCTGGCAGAGTTGTATCCATTCTGAAGGACTGCTGCCACCACCAAAGAGAATAACTTTAAGATTCCTCAGTAATCTCTTATGCAACTTTGAAAAAATTTACAGAAATCGTAAATTATTCTAATAGCTTTGTAAGTATTCTTGATTTTAAGAGGATTTCTTTGCCTTACTGTTGAAACACTCTACAGTTATCTGTTTCCCCTCTGATATTTTACATCCTTATTTTTAAGGATATAACAGTATTTTTAGCATCCTGTTGTCCTTACCCACTATCTTCTGTAGAAAATAGTTAATAAATCTAATTTTATGTTTTGTTTCCATTTAAAGAAATAGTCAGTTTGATTTTTTTTTTTTTTTTCCCTCTTTAGATTATTTAACAAAGAAATCAATTTCTAATAGGCATCCTTTCTAATCGGGGTTTTCAGCCTTTTTTGGCCAGTGTACCCCTGGCGGCTGGTGGAGAAATGGAGAGTCTGTCAGTAGCTAGTTGACAAGTGGGGTGGTCCCCTGTGCAGCACGTGGCAGCAAAACCAGAAGTGCCAGCAGCATTCGGCACTGGTGGAAACAAGCAGCCCCACTTCTCTGTGCTGCTGTCTCTCATCCCCTGGGACCTTCCCAAGTACCCCAGGGGTATGTGTACCCCCCTGGTTGACACCCCCTGCTTTGTATAATATGTCTGGAATTTTTAAAAAGCACCTTTTAAATGATTTACTGTCTGGTCAGTCTTTATCCTTAAAAGTGTCTATATGAAATACTGTCAACTCTAAAAATAAATATAAATACATTTTAAAACTTTCACTTACAGTAGTCAAGTGCTACTTGTAACTATGTTAGATGCACATTTTTTGGAATAAGCATGACTGAGACTGTCCCTTTATTGTGACTTCTTTGCTGAAAGCCCAGTCTTCAAATAGAATTAGCAGCAAAACACTCAAGGGCATAAATGCTTAGAAAATGCTGAAAAACTCCATATTTTTAAGGAAAGCTTTTCTTTTATTAGAAAGGCTTGTAGAAACTCTTGTATAATAAATAATTCTTCTTAAATGTATTTTTAGTGAAATGCAGATGGCAACTTCCTTTTGTCACTAGCTGTTTCCAAGATGAATTCCTGTTTCTTTGGTCATTTTTAATTAAAATTACTTTAAGATGAATGTTGTTTGGCTGTCTTTCAATGTGAGGTCATCTGCTTCTATTATATTTGGTCAGGATTTTCCTAATGGCCTTTTTTTCACAGCAGTGCAACTGTTTAAAAAAGGCAGAAACAGTGACAAATTCAGCATATAGGTATCTCCCCAATTTCTTTGATATTTGTGTTGTGAAAGATCTAACATGCATAGAGAAGTGACATCCAGGTACCTTGTGTGTATGAATACTTACAGCTCTGTGATGCACAGTATGTAGTCAGAAAAAGAATGTACCTAATGTACTGTCATGCTCACTTTGTCTAGGGTAAGGATGGGAAGAAATTAATCCTCTCCGTGATGTTTGGGAGAGGGTTTTGCCAGTACAAGAGCAGATCTAATAGAATACAGGAAACCCTCACTATTCGTGGGGTAGGCATTCGCAGTTTCAAATATTTGCAAATGCTGACCCCGCTTCTTAAATAGACTTAAAGGCGTGCTTGCCACTGCTGAGCTTCTGCTGTCACCAGAGCAGCCGTCTTTCTCCACCCTGTCCTCCCCTCCCCCCCTGCAGCCACCAGGGGCACTGAGTTCATGAATGCAGCAGTGCCTTACTCACAGATTTTGCCACTTGCGGGGGATACTAGAACATATTTCCCGTGAATGGCGAGGGTCACCTCTACATGTTTAGGTCTGAAAATGCAAAAGTTGACTAGTATACTTTGAGATTAAACAAACCTTAAAGAAAGACAATTTTAAGAACCATAGTTTCAAAGGCTCTGTGGCTTCTATGCAATAAGCTCTTAATGATCGAAATGCTTTAATTGGATTTAATCAGATTTCTTCAATTAGCTGGACAGTAGACGTGAAAGTGGTCAGAGGTCTCTGGTCTTCACTTCAAGATGACATAGGGAAGGAAAGGGTTTGAAGGTAGGGATAAATGATCCTAAGAGTTCAAGAAAAGATTCGAAATTGGGGAAGCTGATTCCATTCTTTGTTCTGCATCCTTCATAACGCATCTTTGGCAAGTCACTAATCTCCTTGTACTTTTGTTTCACCTATCTGAAAAGTGGAGTAGTAGTCACGTGAGGGCTGTATTGTAAATCTCAATTATTTCATTGATTGCTGTGCAGGGCTCTGAAATCTGCTGCTGAAAGTTGGTATAGAAATGAAGAGCTATTTATTTTTTATTTCATAATGTCAACAAGTGTATATATGCCTATAATAAAAAATATTTTTGTTGTTTTTTCATCTAATATAAATTTGGTATGTTTTCTGTTTCTAGTGAGTATTTGGAATGTCACACTTTTTATATAGATTGTTTATCTTTGGTGATATCAATAAATACTTTATGTCCCATTAACATCTGTACGTCGACTTTGACCAAGGGCATGCAGTTTTCAAATGCTTTTAAATTAACCAAGCTTGAATTTCTTATGCTGTGTTGTGTGCACCTTTATTTACAAGTTGAAGACTTTCTTGGTTTTTTGTTTTTGTTTTTTTTTATGAACTCCAGCCTCCTAGAAGTGACCAGTCATAAAGGGAACAAGATCCTGTGTTTTGACTCTTCCAAGGATATGTTTAGAAGAGTTGCTTGTTATATAAACTTGCATGCTC
The DNA here is from genome assembly GCA_030014935.1 of Caiman crocodilus. Classification (NCBI taxonomy): domain Eukaryota; kingdom Metazoa; phylum Chordata; order Crocodylia; family Alligatoridae; genus Caiman; species Caiman crocodilus. The sequence continues at coordinate 15,600,775 of JAGPOW010002173.1, forward strand.
TTGCAATATGACTTTTTTTAAACAAAGTTGTCACTACGTTTAGTCATAGATATGTCTACTTAAAAGGAGGGTGAGTCTCTGTAGATGAAGAGCTGAGAAAAAGAGTTGCAGATGGTCAGGTTCTAATTATACCAAAGAGCTCCACAGATATGGACATACTATCAGTTTTTTGTGGGATAAAAGCAGCAAGGTTTTACTGCAGATTAGCTGCCTCTGACCCCCTGGAAAGTGGAAGGTAACTTGCAGCAGTTTAACCTTTGGTGAAAGAGGTAAGCTACTACTCATTATCTTCCACTTCTCATGAGAAAGTTACTACAATGGCAGATACTACTATGAAGCAATTGGTGTGCAGTAAAGCCCCTGCTTCCTTTTATACTATGGTAAATTTATTTTTTTGTTCATGCCCAAAGAATGGGATTTATATGGTAAGCTCTATGCTGGTGTCTATGACTCTATTTTTGAGTCTCTAGTTGGGTTATTTGATGTCACCTGACAAGTCATTTAACCTCTCCCTGTTTCCTGAACCATAAAGTGAGGATAATTAAGGCACTTTGAGATGCTTGAATGTTAGGACTTGTGTTCATAACATATTTTTTTTTTCAACAAAGATTTCCCATAGTAAAAATATCAATCTTCACTTGGTGTTGGGATGATGTAACTGGGAATCCTTATTTGACTCTAGAATTCTTATCTACGTTCCCTCCAAATGTTTTTGCTCGTGCTGCATTTTGCTGCCTTTTGCTATATAGTATAATTATGAATTTTGGCTGCATATCTGAAGATAGTAGCCACTTACAGCCTCTTCTAAAGGATGTCTCTCAGGTAAGAATCTAAGTGTGTAGACCAGTGATGCTCAAACTCTGGCCTGCAGGGCTGTCCATGGATCCAGGAATTTGGAGGCAGGGGAGCAGTGGCAGGGTTAATTGCCATTCTCCTGCTGCTAAATTTTCAGACCTGTGGGGAGCCCCACTGGCCAGATGACATGGCCCTATGCGCTAGTGCATGGTTGGGCTGATGCACAGGGTCACTCCATAGCTAGATCTGGCACCTTGGGACTGAGCCAGTGCCACTCATCCAGCCCAGAAGGTTGAGCACCACTGTGGTAGATGGATCCAGATATACACAGTAGAGGGACAGCATGTTAAAAAAAAATCTTGGATTGTTACTGGTGCCTTCTTTGAAATCAAGTGAAATTCTTGTGATTCGTAGCCAGACAGATTTGTATGGTATAGATCAAGGCTGTCCAGCTTATGAGTTGCTGAAGACTACGTGTTCCCAACCACACACTCCACGGGTTGCATACCCACCAGAGCTGTGTGGGCCACATGCCATGTGGCTCCTGTACAGCAGGTTATGTGAGCTGCACCATACCGGCAACTCTGCCACCATGCAGCCCTCACTGCTGGCATGCTGCACAGTCCCCAGGTCCCTCAGAGTCCCCCAGCCACAGGCTTTTCAGTCCTATGGGTTGAACTGCCCCAATTCGAGATCCAGCAACATGAGTGATGAGGGGAAGTGGTGCCCCGACCAGGAGCCCAGAGTTAGCTCAGAGGCTGCATGAGCCCTTCAGGCAACCAGTGGGGCAATGGCATAAGTGGTTGTGGGCTTGACTTTATTGCTTATGGGTCTGAGAGAGAAACCTGACGCACATCTAGTCTCTGACCATCCAGTGCTGATCTGGGGAGGGAAATAGCTTTGGTGTGTACTTAAAATTGGAGTAGATACAGAATAGTTTGACTTACTTTTTTGAAGGAGAATTAATAGATGAAAATATTACTAAAGCTAGAGGAGACTAGATTTCAGAAGAGCCATCCTGAAATTGACTTCATTTTGTTATTCAGGAATAGAGTCACAAATATGCAACCTTGCTTTTGTGGATAACTTTTCTGTTAGTGGCTGGTTCACGTAATTTTGCAGTAGGATTCAGGTCTCTATGAAGGCAATAGGCATACCTCTGTTACTAACCTGAGTTTTAAGTGCCTTCTCTGATTACTCGCATCTTGATACACTGGGTCCTCCTACTTCCCTCTTCTGTCTTTTCATGTAGAGAAGGTACAATACTGTGTGTGTGTGTGTGTGTGTGTGTGTGTGTGTGTGTGTGTGTGTGTGTGTGTGTGTGTGTGTGTGTGTGTGTTTGGATTTAACAGACTTTGCAAGCAAAGCTGTTGCTAATGGAATTTTTGGAAGTGAATAATATTGTCATAGTTGCAGTGTTTCCCCATGATCCTTTGCAGACAAACAGTACCCTTTAAATTGGAGGGGGAGGAGAGAGTATACTTGCTGAAGTGGTTGTCTGATTAGCTAGTGTGGTAGTCCTTCAGCTTTTATGTCAGGGTATCTGAACAATGTTTACCTGTTCTATTGAAAGATGAGGCTTACATATTTGATAACAAGAAAACATTCTAAAATATAACTACACAGAAAGAAGGAATAATAATTGGTGTTACTTCTGCTTTTTTGTTTTTAAACTATTATATTATGAGTAGTATATGTTTTGTTGTCTCCTGTAACTCGAGCAGAAATAAAGGCACATTCAATCATTGACAAATTTTAATTTGTGGTGTTAAAGTTTAGGATGAAATGTAATGATGGAGACCACACAACCAGACTATGTACATGGCTTTTGTGTACAGAGATGCTAAATACCCGAAAATGCAGTGTTTCTATAGGCGGAGTTTCTTTTGTATTCACAGACTGGGGAGCCTCAAATTCCAGAGGCATTACATGAGCAGTTTTAATGAATTAGTGTCTGGTTTTCCTGCAGCAGATGTGACAAGCAGCTTTATAAGCTGCTTCCCATCGATCGCTGTTTTCCAGCTCTTTTGTGTCTTTCTTTTGCTTAGAGAAAAGCAGTGAAGAGCTTGGTTTCTACAGTAACTGCTGCCTACATTCCTGCCTGGAGGCCAATTTCTTTCACTGTTCCTGCAGCTTATGCAGGTCTACTGTATTGAGTTTCTTTAGGGGTTTTTTTCCTTGGTAGTTTAAATATTTTACCCTGTAAGAAAAGAATGTGCAGTGGGAATTTGTACTTGGAATAAGTATATTTCTAATTACTTGAAGCATCTCTTCCAGGAACATAAAATATCAGTGTTACTTGCAACTGATTAAAGCAAATTTTGAATGGTTGATATTTGAAGAACTTTAAATGTCTAATTGTAAAAGCAAGAAACTTTGGCTGAAAATTTCAGATGACACTTTTATTAATGCAGTTTTGTGATAGGATGGCAAGGGATTAACTTCAGTATGTGATGTTAATAGCATTATTTACATAGCTTTGATACTTAGTAGTGGGGCGATTCAAAGACAGCTGTTGCCTGTTCGTTTTATTTTTAACTCTTGAATGTCTTTCCTTAGAGTAATTGCAGGGCACAGAGGTTTATGTACATATTTTTTCTTTTTGAGGGGGGAAAAAAGTGTTAATATGTAGATGTTTGGAGTGTATTCCTTTTCAAGTAGGCGTCTGTGGCTGGCTGTGCAGTAATACATGTTTGGGAATATTTAGTGTTTTTTCCCTTTCCTCAGTCACCTCAATTATCCTTGTCACTGACAGGAAACTGAATCCCAGATCTTCTGCAGGTCATCAGTACCATGTTTGAAATAGTCCCTTAGATTTTTACAGACTTTCAAAGATACTCCTTTCCCCAGGCAGGTTGAAGTATGTAATTTTTATTTTCTTTGTGAGGGCTAGCAGCTGTACTGGTAGATTTGAGTGCCAGTCCCCTTTTGGGACTCTGCAGAATTGTACTGGTGACCAGATTGGGCAAATAACTTGAGCAGCGTCTTAACGTTCTTGATGCATTCAACAGGCCTTTTGTTACGAGTCCTGATTTATATCCAGGTTCTTGCCTTCCTGATCTGATCAACTGTAGTCATATTTTAATTGTTAAAGCATGTGAACAATGAAGGCATATGCTAAAAACACCAGCATTTTTAAAGGATAATATATGCTTTTTGCAAAAAAGTAACCCTGATTTCCTGTCCCCTGAATTATCTGAAGCTGAAATGAGTGCAGGGGCACTGTGCTATGTTGTTTAGTTGGAGAATATGCTTTACAGCTATCAGCCCTTGACCAATTAAAATGCAGAGATAATGGCTTCAAAGGGAGTTTCACCAAGACATTAGCTGGAAAGATGAAGGGAGCTGAGAAGCACCTCCATGAAGACATGCATCACCACAGTAGAAAAAGCTGCCACGGTATAAAGGACAGTTGGCCAGGGTGACCTTGTCCAGAAAACTGACTCACAATAAATGGCTAAGTTGAATTCAAGTGGAAACTGGTGACAAATTAGCCAAATCAGGATTTATTTAAAATGGAGAGGAAAAAATAACTCTGATGCAGGACTGTGTGTACAGGAAGCATTACTGAACTCCTGTTTGGTAGGTTTTTTTACAGTGCCAGCAAAGGGTGTATCCTACAGTAAACAGAAGGGACAGAAAAACTTATTTTTAAAAGAGCTCTTAATGTTGGAGATCTTCCTGCTCCTATAAATCTAATCTTACTTCTAGAAAGTAATTAACAGTTTTCCTGAAAACTTAATTCACAATAGCTTTTCATGTATTATGTATTTAAGTTTTACCACTCTCATTACATAAAACCATTAAAGTTGCACTTTTATGGGGCATATGCAGGCATAAATGGTCTTGCTTGAAAAAATAATTAAAAAAATGTAAGTTTGAAAGGGAAGACAATATTCTATGCCATTTCTATTTTTATTACAATAAAATGGGTTTATTTTCCTCTGAGTCTCCATTATAGTATTTTGTATACTTTGTGTTTTTTTATAACTGAATTATTTGAGTAACATTTTTTTTTTATATATTCCTAGAAGGGTTTTTTTGGTTTTTTTTAGCAAAAAATATCTAGGCAGTGATGCATTTTCAAGGACTCAGAGAAATATTTACTTGAAATCTCTTTAAATCTTTTTAAAAAACCATGGATTTTACTGCTGATATCAGAGAAATATGTAATGCTGAGAAATCTGAAATTGCAATGGAGACCATTTGAACTAACTTTATGTTACTGTCTGCATAGGTTTATATTAAAACCTTTTTTAAAACAATGTTAGCTGCCCAGGGTCTAACTTACATTTAACTTGACATCGGTTTTAAGAAGTCATAACATGGTTAAATCAAAACATTTTTAAAACTAACATAGCCTTCTACAAATAATTTCTGTTGTCCAGAAAAGGTTATTCTGTTAGGAAAATAGACAAGACAAGATTCATTTTGGCTTAGTTCATTGTTTCTGCATGTTTTATATGAATCAGCTCAAGCTGAAATGCTTACCAACAGTACTGAATTTGAAAACTAAGCAATAATATTACTAGGTATTCCTGTGACTTCACATTCTAAATTTCACCCTAGTAGTACAAAGGTGCATTCTAGCTTTCATAAATTTTCTTTCTCCTTTACATGTAAAGCAAACCCTGAAGTAGGGCTGATATATGCAGTGTGCAGGGCTAGACTGGCTGCATGTGCTGCATGCAGCACTCTGCCAGACTGACTTGTGCGCTGACTTCAGTGTAGCCCACTACTGATCAGTCCTGTAGCCAATGCACAGGGCTGGTCTGATGCAGGCACTGCATGCGGCATGTACCCTGGACCAGCCCTTTGTGCCATGTGCAGCACCCACACTCCTAGATTTAGATTGACCACCAGACCACTTAGCTCTGTGCATCTTATATGGAACACAAAATCAGTCTAAGACCCATAGGCTGCATCATAGGGCTTTGCAGACTTGATCTGGCCCACAGCCTGCAGGTTTGACACCCCTGATTTATACGGCAAAGTTGATCAGATACCTTGTATATTATCTAAAGATACTAGATTGACTGGATTCCTTTTCATGGATCTCAGTTCCCTAATGTGACAGAAATATTTGGGAGCTGAGACCCAAGAGTAGAAATCCTGTCAGTGTGATAGAAGCACCTTAGGAAATTTATTTTTATTTAGCATTTTAGATCATGGTAGTACTTTGAGGCCTTCCAGGCTTCACTGTGCTGTGTGTAGTATATGTATGGTATAAACAATACTCCCTGGTCCCTAGTGTACTTGGAAACAGTCAACTTGTGGATATTTTTTCCTTTATTTCTTCTCTGTTTCCATCCTCAGTTTCATTACTCAGTTCTGAATGGATTTGTTTATAATTAAAAGGGTTTTGTTTTGCTCCCTACTCTGGTTGTCTGGCTTGTTCTCAATTAGTTTTCTAGGTTATACATTTTTCAGTGACCTGTCCTCTAGTTGGAGTTATAAAAATACAACAAAAGTGCTGTTTTCTTTATTCATGAAATTACCCTTTTACATTGTTTAAAAGTGCATACTAGGCATTGTCATTTTTGGAGTGGCTGGAACCATGTAGTTCTGTACCTTTTGGCATATCTATTTTCATCACTCAGAAAAAAACACACATGAGCTTTTCACCCTATAATGAGTTATTTTTTTCTGACCACTAAATTTGTATTTTAAAATATTTTTTAGATAGGTCTTAAATGTACCTGTTTGATTCGTGGTTCTGAATTGTGTTACGTTTCCATGCAGGAAAGATACCGGTTGGCTGGGGATTGGAGCAGAAAAGTGTCCAAGATTTTATTTAAAAAATATTAAAAAGAAATTGAGGTTAGAAGCAAGTTTCCTTATAGTAATCTGCCATATGCTAACGTATCTTAAAACTGCTGGAAGCACTGATGTGGTTGCTGTAAACTAAATGTATGGCGCTCTCTCTTAAAAACCATGCATCTGTTTTGGTTTTACTGGTAGTACATGGCATGACTGACACTTCCAAAATGTGCATCACATGCTGATCAAATCGGAACATGGTCTTTATTTTTATTTGTTCAGAATAAATTCACTGAGTTTGATTTTGTGGTAATTTATATAGAAGGTATGACAGTTAACTGATTCCCTTAATATTACTAGTCGTTCTGGTTTACATCACAGCTGTTTTTGCAAACAGCTTGATTTGTAAATATGGATCCAAAGAAAGATATGATTTTATAATAATAAAAGGTGATGCAAATATTTTGGTGTTTACATATTTGAGATTATTAATTTATATGGAAGTATATTATGCTTTAATTTATAAAATCTTTCAGACCTTAGTATTCAAAGTGATGTAAATGTGGTTTAAATATAGTCCTTAGCTTGTAACAAGAGCTATCAAGTTTGGCACAAAGTCGCTTAACAAAGAGCTGTGCATAACACAGCTTGGATTGCCTCAAACTTACATTTTTTCTCACCTGAGTAATATGTGAAAACAGACTGGCTTCAAATATGATCTTTTGGAGTCACTCTCTCAGACTTGACTGGGGAGGTAGCCATGACAAATCTGTGTAGATGATGCCCATAGGGTGAGACTTAATTAAAAGTTGGAGCAGCAACATGAGAGGGGAGAAATTTTTGTGTAGAGTAGATAGCTGCATGAGAAGAGAAGAGATGTGCTTAAGCTGTTGTGGAATCCATGTTTTATGGCTTTGGATTTCCTATACTTGTGCTTTGGTTATGAAGCCTCCTTATTCTGTCTCCCAAACCTCAGTAAAAACTCAGAAGCATTTTGGAATATTGCCCAATTACTGCTAGACAGTGTCCTTGTATTATGCAATAACCAGTCTAGTCACTGAATTAATACTTGAAGTTAAGTACAGCTGCTTTTGTGTTGGTCTTCAGTTGAAACAATTACACACAAAAAAGTTAAGTCCATGAAGTTAAGTAGTAAAACTCAAATGCTGAAGAATAGTTACGTAAAACACATAGAAAATTCCATCCAAAATATTTAAACTTAAACCCGATATTGCTTTAGTCCCTACTGCACATTTTTACTTAGAGCAAATTTTCTAATAGGGGATGACTTTGCGCTTTGATTCATGTTCTTGAAAAGTGATACTGTTTCCATTGTTTAGTGAAATGTTTATTGGAGTAACATTGACTTTTATCAGCAAAACAGCCCCTTCACTTTAAAAAAACTATCAGTGATGTAGATTTTCCTTTCCTTTAGGCCAAGAGTGTCAAATTCATCCTGATCCTCGGGCTGTATTGAGTCTGCAGGGCTTCTCCTGGGCCAGGTCCAAGGGCAGTGGGAGTGGGCCAGGTGGCTGCAGGGCAACCCAATGCTATCTTGCACAGCTTTTGCTTGTCTTCTTGCTGCCAATAGCCAGCAGGGCTTAGGGGTCCAGGATTTTGTGACAGGCCCCTCTTCTCTGGAGCCATAGTGGCTCTGCCAGCCAAGTGTTTGACACACCTGGTTTAGGAAGAGCAAGAAATTCCTTCTACCTTCTCCCCCTTTCTAACATTAGGAAGCAGAAAGTAGTGGTGGTAATGTTTCTTCAGAAACTCTGTTGCGGCCCTTCATTGTAGTTTATTGAAAAATAAACAAGGCAATTAGGAATGAAAATTAAAGTGCAGAAATATAGCGTCTTCTAACTTTTCTGCTGCAATCTATGCACAATGTTTTGACATGGATTTTGTTCTATATTTAGTACATCAAGCATGCTTCAGAAATAAGTTGACTGTTAAACTCAGGCATGGCCTTTAGTAAGAAATGAAACCGTAAGGAAGTATTGTTACTTTTTTTTCCCCTTAATTTTGAGTTTTTGTGATGTGAATAATTTTCCAGTCACCACTAATGAATGTCCTTTTTTGCTGGGGAAGCACATATCCTTAAGTGTTGTGCAGAAGTTATTATGAGACTTGAAACAAGTGCTTCAGTTATGCCCCTAAGTCAACCTAGTTTAAAAAAAAAAAAGGATGGGGAGTTGGAGTAGAGAAAGAATGCTTATTGATATTTTTAAGGTTAGTTTAATGTTGAGTCCCCATTTACCTTTCCTTCATCTTCTGTTTAAAATATGATTCCACAGTTTGAACAATGATTAGATCCATTTTCACTATCTTGTAAATCCCCACTCAACTTCATTTCTCGTTGCACCTGTTTCAAAGCAGTGTTGTTTCTTTCTTAATAAAATTTGATCTGCCAGTAAGTATCACTTTTCGATATGGGTCCAATTGTTGGTTTGGTGATTGTCTTGTTGGCAAAGCCTCGGTACATGCAAGAGAGACATGTAAATGTAACCGGGCAGCCAGTGTTATGCATATCTTACAGATTGACCATGTGACAGAGGACAGGCAAGAACCTTGCATTATTAAATGATCACTGATCATGAATAAAAGGTAACACTACCTGAAATGGTATGGTTAATAAACAGGTTGAGCATACCTAGGCTTAATTCTCTTTATGTATAAGTAAGCTATAAACAGCCTGTTTTCATGTTTTATTTGGGTTAACTACATAACTGTAGGGACTCTTGCCCATTGAAATGAATAAGGGCAAATGTTTTGATGGCTCATTTAAAAGAATGTTGTTTAAAAATAAAAAAACCTTTGCTGATATCATTAGTTTACATAATCTGCAGATTTTACCACATTTTAAAACACAGAGGATTTCTACAAATATAAGGTTGTGTCATTTTGTTCATAAATGGCCAGTGTTGAATCTCTCTCAAATACCTATTTGTTTCTGAAACTCATTTAGGGTTACACTTGCACTGACTATTTCTTACCCTAATGACAGCAGGCAGTGGTAGAGAAGCACATTTTTATAGCATTCATAGTAAAACAAAGTGGTTTAAAAAGAAAAGGTCCTCTCTGTGTTATGTCCACTGTGTGAAATTTACATAGACCCCAATCCTGCAAATACATGCTTACCTTTCCTACAGTGAGCAGTCCCAAGAGTGGCCTGTTTGCAGAAGTAAAGCATGTGTCAGAAGAACATAAGTGCTATATATGGTCAGAGCAATGGCCCAGTCTAGCCCAGTAGTCTGTCTTCGTGACAGTGGCAGAAATGGATGCTATACAGGGAGAGCATCAAACCAGGTATCTCTGGAGTGATCTATCCCTTATTCAGTACCCTCCTTGGCATCTACCATTTATTGGGTTAGAGATGCCAGAGGAAACATTTCTGGTCAATAGCCATTATTTAGATCTATCATCCAAGAATTTATCCAGTTCCTTTTTGAACTTGGCAGTGTTATCTGCCTCCACCACCTCCTGTGGCAATAAATTCCACAAGTTAACTACATGTTGCATGAAAAAGTACTTTCTCTTGTCATTGTTAAACCTGTTGCCTAATAATTTCAGCAGGTGCCTCCTAGTTCTAGTATTCTGGGGCTCTGGGAACAACTGCTTTTTTCATTTGATTCACTTGGTCTTGTACCCTTCATGATTTTTATATACCTATGTCATCCTTCTCCTTTCAAAATTGAAGAGTCTTTGCCTTTTTAGTTTTTGCTGGTATGGCAACTGCTCCAGGCCTCTGATCATTTTGATTGCCCTTCTCTGTACCTTATCTCAAATAAGGCCGTAGTGAACAAAATGTTACTGCTACATGAAAATGGGGTGACACTTTTATTCCCTTACACTATGCACTATTAGTTTTTGGTACCTATGTATGGCATTTTGAGAATTTTTTTGCCTGTTGTTCTCATGCTTAGGTTCTATAATAACAGTTTAATAGTTCATGTATAAAACCCAATCTTTGTTACATCATTGATTACTTATCTTGAAAGTAATCCTCATTTTGGAGATAGTTCCAGTTTATCTCATAATGGACTACAAGAAATTTAGAGAAACAGAAGGCAAGCTACGCCTGTTAAATTGCAGACTTGTTAGAGTGATTTATACTTGTATTCCAAATTCTAAAATTATGAGTTTCTAATATTTTCTAGATCTCTCTGCTTGTATGTAAAATGGAGATGAGATGATTGCAGATCATTTGCCCAAGATCTTTTATTTACTTGTCATTTAATCAGAGTAAAGTGTTGCTTGCTAGTTATGCAAAAAATCAGTTTCACACATTATTGATAAAAGAAGTTGCTTATGTATTTGTTTTTATTTTTCAGATGTACTTTCAGGTTTCCCAGCACAAACATCAAGATAACATTCACAGCTCTGTCCAATGAAAAGAGAGAAAAACAGGAGGCCCCAGAGTCCCCAGTGAAACCCGTGCAACCCCAGATCTCTCCCTTAACAATAAACATTCCAGACAACATGGCTCACCTGATCAGCCCTCTCCCTTCTCCCACAGGAACTATCAGGTATTTAAACCCTGCAAATTGCATGTAGAGTAATAGATGGGTTATAGAAATAGTATGAATTTGTAGTTTGCATAATGTTGCTTGGTTTATGTAAAAATACTTACATTGGAGTGCCAAATAGCATAAAATCAACCTTTTCATATTCTTAGTGGCTTTGTATTCAGTCAAGTACACAAGTCAGGTCTTTATGTTAGCAACAGAATTAAAGTTGCCAAAAACAGGGAAATTTATTTGAAGTTGTACTTGGAACATACTTTTGTTTCACGTGCTCTAAAACTGAAAACAGTGAGTGAGTCTGCTTTTCTCATTTGCTGATGCATCTGGGTACACCAGGTGACATAAGAATGATCAATGTTAATTTACTAGCTTTGTTTTTGTTATTCATATGCTTGTGCTGTTTTAATTGAGACTTTGTTTCCATGGTTAATACTATTTTTAAACAGCTCTCTGAAATCCAGCATCTTTCTGCTGTAAGTGTTATCAGTAGAAAAATGCATTGTCAGCACAAGGGTGGGCAGAATGTAACACGTGGGCCAGATGTGGTCTGCCAGGTGATTCTATCCAGCCTGCGAGGCCCCTAAAAAAATTAGAAAATGTATATTTATCTGCCCTGGTTCCCTGTCATGAGACCCACAATGGCTTGCCAAAACTCAATAAGCGGCCCTCTGCCCGAGATAATTGCCTGCCCTTGTCTTAGCAGTTCAGCGGTACTTGCTTTGGAGGGTAGTGATTTCTCACTTCCACCAAAAAAAAAAAAAAATTGGTATTGATTTATGGCTTCCAGGAGTCAACCATGTTTCTTCTTTAAAGTGTCTCAGTACAATGTCTGGAATCAGAATAAGTTTAGTATTGAAATATATAGAATCATAGAAAGTTAGGGTTGGAAGGGACCTCAGGAGGTCATCTAGTCAAACCCCCTGCTCAACGCAGGACCATCCTCAACTAGATCATCCCAGCCAAAGCTTTCACTAGCTGGGTTTTGAAAACCGCCAAGGATAGAGCTTCTACCACCTCTCTGGGTAATCTGTTCCAGTGTTTTACTAACCCTCCTAGTGAGAAAATTTGTCCTAATATCGAACTTTAAACTTCCCTTGCTGCAACTTGAGACCATTGCTCCTTGTTCTGTTATCTGTCCCCACTGAGAACAATCTAGCTCTATCCTCCTTTCTACCCTTGAGGGAGTTGAAGGCTGCTATTATGTCCCCTCTCAGTCTCCTTTTCTCTAAACCAAATAAGCCCAGTTCCCTCAGTCTTTCCTCATATATCATGTCCCCCAACGCCCCTCACCATTTTTGTCACCCTCCTCTGGATGCTCTTCAGTTTATCTACATCCTTTCCGTAGTGGGGGGCCTGAAACTGAACACAGTACTCCAGATGTGACCTCACCAGTGCTGAATAGAGGGGAATAATCACTTCCCTTGACCTGTCAATGCAGCCCAGTATGCAGTTAGCCTTCTTGGCAATGAGGGCACAATGCTGGTTCATATTCAGCTTGTTGTCCACTGTTTCTGTGGAGCTGCTGCCCAGGCAGTCAGTCCCCACCCTCCACTGGTGCCTGGGATTGTTCCATCCGAAGTGCAGGACTTTGCACTTCTCCTCGTTGGACCTCGTGAGATTCCTTTTGGCCCGATCCTCCAATTTGTCTTGGTCACTCTGAATCTGTTAACTTGAATCTGCCAGTTTAGATGTGTTGGTTAATTATGTACATATGTACATAAATATTATATTCAAAATTTAATCATTCTTTTTCTCCCTGGTGTAAAAGAAATGTGGATAGAATTTTAAAAAGCTCCACAGTGTTTTAGGAGCAGAAGTCCAAATGAAAATGTCTGGGTCTTGTACTCCTAAATCATTTAAGTTTCTGAAAATTCTACTTTTTCTTTTCAGATTGTTAGATCTACTTAAGTCAAGGAATTTAAAGCTAATATATTTAATTTTATTTCTACTTTTAATATTGGATCCCATTAATGAAGCCTACGTTTAGAGATGAACAAATTCTGTTAATCAAATGGGGGGGGGGGTTTCAAGGTAGCAGTAATAATAGTGTGAGGCTTATAAACGGTTTGTGTAAGAGGTGAAAGAAACCCCACACCCCAGGAAAATATACTTTGCCCACAGCTTGTAAATATTTCAAGTATTTATTATGTTATCTATATCACCTGTGCCTTTGCATTACCACAAATACTTGAGTTGTCTTTCAAGCTTTTGAAATAAGTATTAAACTATAGTTAAAGATGATGGTAGTTTTAAATTTGAATTAGAGCTTGACATTCTCCTTAAAACATCTTGTTTTGTAGTGGACTCATCAACTTGCTTTGATTATTATGTTAGTGTGTCAGTATGTGGCATAGTGAGCTAAGTAAAGGGATACTGTCAGTTGATATGTGCAAAACTTAACATAGCACAGCAGTGACCTGTATTTTCAAAAAGTTGTCCTGACCCTTTGGCTCTCTGTCTGCAAAACCAGAGTTTTTTTTCATACAATATTCTCCCCTCCTAGGCAATCCAGTTAGAGCAAATCCCAGGAGCTAGAATTGTGGCAACTGGACATTTTTCTTCAAAAAAAAAAATTGTGTTTGTTTTTTTTAATGTCACAATTCCCAAACAAGTGTATATCACCATCTCTGTTTCTTGCTTTATTTTTTCACGTTTACCTTTTTTGGTTCTGCTGAGGGCAGAATTTATTGCAGTCAGTATGTAAACATTTCTGAGGTCTGTTTCCTGACATGAAATTATCTAAATAGGGAAAAATGTTGCCCACTGACATTCACAGAGATAAAGGGATAGTGAGAAATCAGGGGAAATGGCATCTTTGTCCAGCTATGCTTCAAGTGCACTGTAGAACAGGGCTGTGCAACTGCCTACATGTGGCCTGCAAGGGGTTAAGTTGCAGCCCCCAGGCTCTACTGTCCAGCTGCAACTCTCCAGACTTCATCGCCTGCCTACAGCTTGTGTTCTGTGCTTGCTGGGCGAAATGGCACAGGGTGCTCGGGCTGAGACTGGGGCCCTGCAGTGGGGCAGGTGCTCAGTATTGTGTGGTGGGGGGAGGTCATGTTCCATGTTGCGTGGTGGGCATCCATGTGGCATGTGACCTAGGGACCCATGACCCACAGCTGCTTATAAGTTGGACAGCCATGCTATGGAAGATGAAAAAACAAAACCCTGGGGAAAATGCCATGGTGCAAGCTGATTTCAGCCTTAAGAGTCCAGTGATACTTTAGCTCCTTAGCTACAAAAGTAGCTCTTCAGTTCACCACCTGTGGCTTTTCACAGAAAATAGGGTTAAAAGGGTTTTGCTTTTGTTGTTGTTTTACTGCATGCATTGGGTTGGGTATGGCTTTCCTGACATCTTAAATACTGTAACATCTGTCATCTATGTCTATTAGTTGTGGTACAAGCACAGTAGTTTTCTTTTGAACTTAACTGTTTGCCACAATTCACCTGGAGAAGGGAGGCATTCATTTCAGGGTGCAATTGGATTGATCCCTAATCCCAACAATAGTGTCTCCTGCTATGCCACACATACTTAGCAGGAGGCACAGTTTTGGGGTTAAGGATCGGATCCCAATTGTGCTCTTCCTACTTGCCATTGTGGGCTAGGGGGAGCAGTTAAGTGGAGCTTCATTATCCTGGGCTCTCCCTGCACTAGCAGTTTGAAAGCAAGGTGCCGGCAGATCTGGAACTGACAGCCAGCTAACATTAGTTCTGGCCAGAGACCACACAGCTTTGAACTGGCCCCAGCCCTGCTGGGGTCCTGCTACACATTCAACAGAAAGTGCCAAACAAACCAGCCGTAGAAGTGTTATACATTATTTCTATTATGTTATTGTTTACCATAAAACTAGGCAATGCTAAAACAGGGCAGTTATGGTAATTCTCACACATGCTTTAAATGAAATTGATTTTAAAAAAGAATCAGTAAAAACCGTTACTTGTGGCTTTTTGTTCTTGTTACATTTTTGCAACCCCACTATTGCATCCAGTCCCAGAAATATGACAGTAGTTTTCTTTAGCAGGCTAAATACAAACATCTGGTGCAAATCTGATGCAGGATCTATCTCTGAAAAATTTCAGATAGGAGAGTCAGATGAGTATCTCAGGGTTTTATAAATTCCAAATACAATGGACATCACTATCAGTAAAACTTTCATGTACATAGCCTAACAAAACAATTGATCTTTCTTTGTTCTTTGAAGAGGAGTGTCTGGAACTTCATTTGATTGGATTCTTCTTGCAGTGATTCTAATTCTTACAGCTGAGTTATAAATCTTACTTTCCAAGCATTTATAATCTGACACAGTCTTGACTACAGTCTGGGAGCTCTAGTGGGTTTTCCTGTAATAAGAGCTTTTTGATTAGAAATAATGTGGTGATATACTGTATAACAAAATAGTAGGATCCTGTTTTTGTGTTCCACAGTGCTGCAAATTCCTGTCCATCTAGCCCCCGTGGTGCAGGCTCTTCAGGGTACAAAATGAGTCGTGTAATACCATCTGACCTACATTTAATGGCTGACAATTCACAGTCAGAAAATGACAAGGAAGCATCGGGTGGAGATAGCCCAAAGGTAAATGTTGCTTGGAACTGAACCACAAAATAAAGCCTTAAGCCAAACGCAACATTGTTGGAAATCTGTTGGCCAAAGTACATGAACCCAGATATGATTTGGAACTTAGCAACTGAAAACAATTTTGGAGTCAGAGCCCTTTTTTAATTAGATGCATCGTGTGTTGATTTTCTTTTGATATAGACCTACACTGAAATTTTTGTGTCCGTTATGCATACCCATTTTGTTAGCAGAGTCAGACTTAAATCTGGTGTTAGTTTCTCATGGTTTCCAGTGTCATCTTAAATTTTCCTAATTGGAAGTTTGTTTTAGTTCATTCTTTTTTAGATTGTTTCACCAAAAAGTGTTGAAAAACTAAATTAATTGTATGTTGTGAATTTAGTAAAGGTTTATACAGTTGTTAAGTTCACTGGTGCATATGGTTTGTTTTTATTTTTTTATAGGATGACTCAAAGCCACCTTATTCCTATGCACAACTAATAGTACAAGCAATTACAATGGCACCTGATAAGCAGCTTACACTAAATGGAATTTATACGCACATAACGAAAAATTATCCGTACTACAGAACAGCAGACAAGGGCTGGCAGGTAAATCTGATTTTGTATGTGTATGGTTTCTTTGTGGTGTTTGTTTTTAAGCTGTGAATAAAAATTCCAATGTAGCCAACAGAGGCATGACAGCAAATATACCAAGGTAACTTGTTTTGTTTATATTGGTTATATTTAATGAACCTGACAAGCCTTCAAAGGTTTTGGGATTGACTTGAATGGGTTATAAAAGTGTGTGGAGATAGAGGCATCTCTGACTCTACAAGGTGAAACGCACCTTCAGTTTTTCAACAAAGTTATTCCATATAACTCCAGTAGGAGGACTATAAAGGATTACCATGGGCTAAAAATACTATAATCACTGGTAGGATAAAAATACTATAATCAATGGTTTAAGGTGTATTTGCACCACAAGAAAATTGTATTCTGTTTGAATTACTACGTATGTAATACTACCTCAGCAAACCAAAATGAGATCCTTAATTATCTGAATCCAAGCCTGTTGAAAGTTGTGGCCTTGATCATGTGACTCTACCAGTACACACAGTTTGCTTTAGTTTGTCTTGAACTGGTATCTGCCTCATTTTTATTTTTGGATGTGTGCAAATTAAATGCCATTTGCCAATTTGCTCTGTCTAACTATATTAAGTCTTAACAAGCTAAGCCATCAATTTCTTCAAAATGTAAGCTTTCTTTTTTTTTTTTTTTAAAAGCAGATTTTGACCACAGCTCACTACTGGATGATCAAATGTTTAGCCCAATTCCATATGTTTTTCCTAAGCATGCAGAGATACAACTTCAGTGCCTCTGCTGCTACTTTTAGTTTTACCAAGGGAGAGTAGAGAGCAATTAGCAAAACCGGTCAGTTCACAGTTGCTATTCAGGATCCTGTGGGCAACATTGCAACTACAATGTCAGTCAGGTCATATCGGTTTCACTGTGCTGCTGCTTAGCAGAGTTATGATTTGCAGTCGAAACAGACACTGAAGTTATTTACAGGGCAAATGAGAGAGATGGGGGGAGGGTTAAGTAACAAAGAACTACTTTCTACTTACCATGCAACTAGTAAGTTAAAGAATATGCTCCTTTACCTTTGCAGCAGTAAAGGGCAATTGACCTTTCAGATTTATCACAGAACTACTAGCCCTAGAGGCTATATAAAAATAGTACACTCTTCTTATTCCCAGTAGCTGAAGATATTGGACTCTAGGCTTCTCACCAGGGATTCCACTGCCTAAGGCCTCCCCCTTTCTCAACTTTTTGCTGTGGCTAGTCTGTGTTCAGTTAACTGCTCAAGCTGTATGTGTACATCTTTTCTCTTTCATGTAATGTGGTCTTCTGCTTGCATACTGTATACATATGTAGATTCTACCCTGGCAGTAGAAGCTAGTGTTAAAATATTTTTGTGTACCTTTTATTTTGATCATAATCCTTAAATTTTATATATCTGGTCTATATATTGCATTTTTTCCCCAAAAATCTGGTTGGTTGATAGAGCATCATGTGTTCTTGTATAATCTGCATTATGGCTTATAGTATAAAAATCAAGCATTTAAATGTGTAATACTTTGCAGAAATAAAATTGCAGACACAGGATGCATCTTCATTTCAGAGAATTGATAAAAAGTTCACCCTTATTCCTAAAAAGAAATAGGAAGGTGTAAAACAAAATAGCTGTGTTTTGTTTGGTAGCCATGTAGAATATTACTACGATGCTAGGTAGTTTATCTCGTTTTTTTTCATTCAACCTCCAAGTTTCAGGCATTTGATTGCAGTTTTAGAAATGTTGGTGTTTAAGATTAAATTTGTTTATCAACAATCTCACAAATATTTGATCCCTTTCTATTATATAAAAACCTGTTTTATTGAGGATTCATCACTGTGAACTCATTCTGGGGGTTATTTTGCTTCCAGGTTAGAAGTGTTGGATTTATTCTTCTCTCCAAGCAGATGGAGATGTAAATACAACTGTGATAAACTTATAGTCTTGGCACCTTCTGGCCATTCTGTTTCAGTCTTTGGCAAGGGAAACAACTTCTGGTTGCATCAGATTGCACTGAAGAAGCCATACAAGGGTATCGTTGCTTTAAGTTCTCCAGACCTACTGCTAAGGTCATGACTGAAGTGTTTAAAAGGCTGACCTTACATTGGATTGGCATTTGATTTGGAGGGTTTGGAAGAGTTTTGATTTTAAAGGTTAAATTTTCCCCACCAGCTGTTTGTGTTAACATTCAGCATATCAGAGGTACTATTAGTGTGTAGTCCTATTTGTTTTTTCTGCCTCGGTAATCAGAATCAGAAAGATCAAGATATGATGCGCCTCTATAGGAGATGCATGAAACCAAGGACAGACTTGGTTCTGTTAACTTCAAAACTGGCCACTTCATGCATCTCTATCCAAGTCGAAGTTCAGTTTACTTTGTGTCATTGCAAATTGGGGATACAGTAAAGGTGCGGTCTGTAACATAATCTGAAGATCTTTGTTTATGTTTGAGAACTGTATTAGAAGTCATTGTTATTTAGTGTTTTTCCTTAGTTCACTAAATCCTTTGATTATTTAATGAGAGTGTCAAGAGAAAGGCATCTTTCCCTGGACTGGAGAAGAATAATTTGGAATTGAGAAGTTACTAAGAACATTCTCCCTATTTTTGTCCTCTGATGAATGGTAACTCCCAAGTATATAGCTGCATTTAAAATTTCTCCACCCTAACATTCACTTTTCTTACTATGGAATAGTAAATAGCATATTGTGCTGGATCTGTATCAGAATCAGTTTACAGTATGTTTTAGAAGCCCAGTGGGAACAGCCTGACCTTTTTTCCCTTTGAGAAGCAGGATGCATGAGCGCCAGTAGTTCTTTGTTATTTGCTGCTTTTATACCCAGACAACTCTTTTAAAAAAAAGTTTTAAAAAATAATAATAAAAAAAAATGTAAGCTCTGTTGTGGCTACCATCCTTCTCACTAAAGGACTGAAATGGAATTCCCTTAGTAGCTCATTAATATTGTTCTTTAATTGTTATGAGAAGTCTAAGCAGTACTTGATTCCTTTTTTCAGGTTCAGCACAACTGTCTCTGTAGCCCTCCTTAATTCCTACTATCTTTAGAGAATCAGAGACCTGAACCCTAAGTCTCCTGTATTACAGACTACTACACTTGGCCACACTCTGATTTCAGATGTATGAATTCTACATATTTTTCTTATGTTCCATAGAATTCAATACGCCACAATCTCTCTCTGAATCGTTATTTCATCAAAGTACCACGATCCCAGGAAGAACCAGGCAAAGGCTCATTCTGGAGGATAGATCCTGCCTCTGAAAGCAAATTAATAGAGCAGGCTTTTAGGAAAAGGCGGCCTAGGGGAGTACCTTGCTTTAGAACCCCTCTGGGACCACTCTCTTCTAGGTAAGGAAAAACAGATGAACCAAAAGACTATGGCTGTTTCTTAACCTTCAGGCTGTTACAAACTTGAGAGCTTTGTTTACAAGTTTAATTATTTAATATAAAACTGAGTGTGGTTGAATTCTGTGAAATTCACTAGTTAGGCTGCCCCCATGCAGTGGGCCTGTTTTTATTGCTTGATTTAGTGTTACTAAACTGACTCAATTTAGATAAGTAATTGGCAGCTTATTAATATATGGAGATGTTTCTGTACTGCAGTGTTACGAAATTAAAACTGTAATTACTAACTTTATCTACTTTCATTTAAAACTGTTTATATAGAAAATACCAAAACTGAGCTGACAGTTTTATATTAAGGTGAAGGTGACAAATGTATGTTTAGTTGGGTAATATTAACCAGTATTCTTAATGGTGAAATAATATATAGATTTAGTTATTTGCTCTGTAAAGATTGTCCCTTTTCTGCTTTTGTTGGCTTCTTTTGAATTAACCTTTAAACAGCTGATCATCATTCTGTCCCTCCAGAACAAACATTTGTACTGTTGCATGGATTGCTTTAGAAACTTCACATAAGAAAATGCCCAAATGTTCAATTCCATAGCATCAAAATAATATATGGTGGTATTGATTTGGCAGAAGGCAAAAGGTGCCCTCTCATGGACAGTACATATATTACAATATTTTAGAGGTGAGGTCACTCATCTTTTAGTTATTAACATAAAACACACCAGCTGCTGCTTTCATTTTTAAATACAGAAGTGCCCCAGCTTCTCCTAATCATTCTGGAGTGTTATCTGCACACTCCAGTGGAGTACAGACCCCAGAAAGCCTGTCAAGGGAAGGATCTCCAGTCCCAATGGAACCTGAACCTAGTGCTATCCAGCCAAAATTAGCAGTAATACAAGAAGCACGGTTTGCACAGAGTGCCCCAGGTGAGAAATCTAGAAAGAATATTTTTTTGAGGGGGGGAATGTTTTTTTTTTTTTTCTTTTTTGAGCAAAATTCTCACACCTAAACGAAAAAGCAGTCCGTATTTTCAGACAGATAACCTATTAAAATGTAAGGCAATACAGGGACAAATGCATAAATATGATGTATAAATATTTCCTGAAAATGTATCAGACATATTAGCCATTCTCTTTCTGTTATACATGTTTTGTTCCAGCATAGTTATTCATTGTGTGGGTAAGCAGAGGCAATAGTTCCTTCTGATGTATGAAAGTGCAGGGTCTTATCATTGTCATGACTCACTCTGGAAAATTACTTTAAGTTTTATTGAATAATGGTTGTCTTCACAGGTAGAGCAGAAATGTGCATTAAAAGGTCCATTAGGGATGAACTAGTGAAAACTAATGCAATCTGGATTGTGGGTTTGTGTGCTCAGTAAATACTTTGCTTAAGGATAGTAAATTTGCGGTCATTTCACCCTTGCTGTAGTCGGGGAGTGGGGTAGAAGAGAATCAGAATGGAAGAGTCATTGACTCTTAAACGTTTTTTCTGCCACTGCATTTAGCTGTGTGCATGTGGTGTTAAGAGTTGTGGTGATTAGTTTTCTTGTGTTCTAGTTACTCATTTGCCTAATGATGACATGTCTGCTTCTTACAGCAAGTTGAAGACCCATATAAATGTTAGGTTTCATGTAACGATACCTTGAGTTAGCGATAGCAGATGGACCCTCAGAACCCTGCAAGCTAAGGCCAGGTCTCCATTACAGGTTCTGCCACCCAGAATGTTGACACAGCTTCATATTGTGAAGTGCCATAACAGTCTCTTATTACCCAGTTTTAGCTTTTTTTTATCATCGTAGTAATTAGTAAAGGGTACACACAGGATTTTTTAATGTTACGAGGCTTCAATGTCTGTTGAGAGTTAAGAGGATGATTGACTGAGAAAATATTTGATTCAAGGTGCCAGTCTAATTTTTCTACTTTTCTCAATAGGATCACCTCTATCTAGCCAACCAGTTTTAATTACTGTACAACGGCAGCTACCACAAACTATTAAACCTGTCACCTACACTGTTGCAACTCCTGTGACAACATCAACATCCCAGCAGCCTGTAGTTCAAACCGTTCACGTTGTTCACCAGATACCAGCTGTGTCTGTCACGAATGTGACTGGATTAGCGCCAGCAAACACTTATACTGTAGCTGGACAGGCAGTGGTCACACAAGCTGCAATGGTAACTCAGCCTAAGGTAGAACCTCAAGAGAATGGAGACCACAAAGAAGTAAAAGGTAAGAATTAGCTGAGCTTGGTTAGTCTTCTATGAATACATATAACTGTTTAATAGCCTCTAAACAAATCTTCATATATACAACAAAAACCCCCAAAAAACATTAGCTAAAACTAGAACTTTTGCCTTTTCAGATATTTTGAGGTTATTAACACATTGAAGACTAAAATAACTTAATCACTTCATGTTTTGTGTTAAAGTTTCTTGACTTACCATTACAGTTTAAATCATTTTTGTTGTTTTGCAGTTAAAGTGGAACCTATCCCTGCTATTAGCCATGCTACAATAGGAGCTGCTAGTCGCATCATTCAGACATCTCAGACCACGCCCTTACAGACAGTTACTATAGTGCAACAGGCACCACTAGGTCAACACCAGCTACCAATAAAAACTGTAACACAGAATGGAACACACATAGTACCTATCACCACAGCGATACAAGGGCAAGGCAACACTGGTAAGCATTTCATCAGTATTTCCTGTAGACAAACTTTTCTGGTGTCAGAGATGGCTTCAGATTATCCAGATAAGTATTAGACTTTTCAGAACAGCCATTGTTAACTTATTTAATTCCTTTCTCAGACCTTTGCACTCCTACAAAAAGCTGCTAAAGTTGCAGAGACGGCAACCTGCAGCCTCAAGGATGACAAGCCCCAAATCAAACACAGTCTAAACATCACTTCACTTCTTAATGGTTTTGTAGCTCTTCAAAACTTACAACCTCTTTTTTGTGGGAACTGACACAATTAAAATGGCAAGCACATCTTTGTGCAAATTAGAGATCAAACAAAATGCAGGACTTGTTTGTGGGGCTATCATAATTTCTTGCATGCATGCATTTATCCATACACACCTTTTTCCCAAAAATCAGCTGCTGGAAATTCAGGTGCACATTTCAAGCAAGGAAATATGGTAGGTAACAGCTTCTGCTCCGCATGCCTCTGGTGGGGAAAGAGAAAATGAATGCTGCAAGTGCTGCACAAGGGGGCTCCCTAGCTGCTAGCAATGGACGCTTTCTCTTTTCACCCAGCAGTGGCTTATGTGGTTAAAAGAGCAGCCACAATATTTTTCTGCACTACCTGCCTCCCAGCCTTCCCCTTAAAGCTGCCTGTATTTTTCCCAGGGAATATACCATACTTACGAGGTTTTTTTAAGGAAAACTTGTTTCCTTCATTCTTTCAAAAACAAGGCATGCATCTTAATTAGGGGCATGTTGTATGCAAGAGAATGCAGATTTTCTTCTTTAGTTTTCTCACAGGTTTGGGCAGAAACAAAATATTAAAATCTGCAAGAATTTCAGAGGGTTGTTTTGAATAGTATTTGTCTGTGTGCCTTAAATACCATCAGTCCGCTCAGTTCTTGAGTAAGCAGCCTGATTGGGTGGCAGAACAAACGTGTGTCTGTGTCACGTGTCCAGATTTTGGTATGGTTTGCAGGTAAATCTAATTCTCACTGCCCATTTCATTTTGAGCTAAGGATGCCTTGCACCCCTTTTTTTTTTTTTTTTTTTTGAAACACCAATTTGTCAGAGATGGATAAAAATGATTTTTTAAATGATCAAAAATATTTTTTTAATCATTAAAGTCCCAGGCTTTTGTTTTAGTTGCTTGCAAGGTGCTCAACATTCAAGGTATAATATAATATTATTTTCTATGCCATTCTTCTATATCCTAATATTTGTATTTTTTTTTATTACTACTGCATATTGAAGATTTTGAGTTTACTGTCCTTTTTCAGTCGTATTAGGATACTAAAATGTTCAGATTATTCCTTCCAGTATGTATCATTTTCAGTCACGTTGGTGTTGCCCATTTGGTAGGCTTTGAGGCCCTCGTGAAGTAACTGCTTTTCCTGTCTAAATTTTGTCATGTGCAAATTTTTGCTACTTCCAGTGTCCCCTTTTGGAAATGGGATTTAGAATTCTGATTTCTTCTGATTTTTACTGCAACTCCAAAATAGCTTCTCCTTGTACGTTCTGAAGCTAGCAGTTTCAAGAAGGCAGTCGCTAAACTACCTGCTTAAAAGCTGTTTTAGAGAAGCAGTTCTTCTAGTCTAGCTGCCTGTTATTCCATTTGTTTGGAAATAAGTTAAGCTTTCCACAAGAGGCTTCATATAGGAACTGTTATTGTCTTCAGGCAAGGCTCAGACTGTTTGATGAAGATACCCAGTATGTGTGGGTATCTAGTCTTAAGTAGTCTACCTGTTAGTCTATGCCTGAATATGTTATGCAAAACCTCTCTTAATAGAAGCAGTCTTTGTAGTTGAATTCTTCAGCTAGTTTTCGATTTATAGGTCCAGTTTTTCACATATTCTTTGTGCAGAACTTCACCGGAATGAAACAAGTCAGCATGACATCTCATAAGTGTTTTTTATTTTGATTTGATTAAATATGTTATATTAAATTTGATTAAATATATTATCATTAGCAAGAAAAGTTAATTACTTTTTGATGACTTTAAGAAGCTTAGATAGATATCTTAGTGATGTGGGTATAGTCTCTCACCATTTATATTGTCCCTAGGATACCCACTAACTTAACAAACCCTGTAGTGCTCTCTACAGTTCCTGGAATTTCCTAGAATTTTGCAAAAAACTCTCGATCATGGGACTGTATAGGCTGGAGTAACACAACAATGTAAGGAGTACTTGCATCATGTGAATACTTCACAACTTACGGGGCCTGTTCAGCTGCAAAAACAGTTGTCAGAGCAATTCCTTTAAATGCTCAGTAAGTAGAGGTGCACCAATACATTGGTCCCATGTTGGATCAGCCCCAATACAGGAAAAACTGAGAGCATCAGCAATTGGCTTTTTTGCCTCATGTGACCAATAATATGGTGATACATGCCCTGCGCATGTGCACAGCCATAGCTGGCACACAGACCTGTGGCTTGGAGAACAGCATTGGCTGGTAAGTCTAGTGTGGGGAGAGAAAAGAGGGGGCAGATGGAGGCCCCCATGGTGAGGGAGGAAGTGGGGCTGGGGCAGGCACTGCTCAGCCAGGGCAGGGCAAGACATGGGACTGAGCCATGAGCGGCTCATCTGGAGGGCAGCTCCTGACAATGCATGCATCCCAGGGGCCATGGGGGTTGTCTCTCCTCAGATCTGCATGGGGCAGGGTGGTCTGCCACTGCAAATTGACACCCTCCGAGTGTTGCCACTATCCATCCCGAGCAAAGCCCGGCCCAGCTCCCGCCAGGAAGAACCTAGTGGTGCCCCAGTCCGCCCTCACACCACATGCAGATCCAGGAGCACACGCCCCCCCATGCCCTCCCAGGGTGTACGCAGCAGCAAAAGCTGCCACCCCCTCCCTGCACTCCCCGGATGAGGCTCGTAGCTTCGTCCTGTGCCCAGCCTCACCTGCGCAGCACCTGCCCCAGCCCCATTCCCTCCCTCACCACGGGAGCCTCAGTCTGCCTCCCCTCATCCCTTCCCCCACAACAGGCTTACCAGCCCAACGCTGGTCTCTAAGATGCCCGGCTGCATATTGGATTGGTATCGGCCATTATGGCTCCTTGAAAATAGGCCAGCAGTATCTGTCCAAAAAATCTCTTACCAATGCACCCCTATCTGGAAGAAAACGCAAAGAACATTGGGAGTCAAGGTTGTAAATAGATATCTGATACTCAGGGGGAGAAACCCCAGGCAGTTTGAAAGACAGAAAATAAAACACAGCTGCTGTTTTTTAATATTTTATCCTCATTGTAGCTGGAAAAAAAGCATTTTCAGCTCTTAACATCTCTGCCCATAGATCTTCGTTGCCTTTCATTTCATTGGCATTTCAGCATAGGATTCAAATTGGAGGCAGAGGGGGGTAAAAATTAAATCTACCATTTCTGTTTTATAATAAAATTATACAACTAGACTTGCCTTACTCTAATTTTCAATGTAGATTTGAAACTGTAGCACTCGTATACAGCCATACACCAACTCTGACCCTTTACACTGAGTTGCAGCAAGTGCCTCATTCTATTAAAAAGACTCCCTAATATACAACATACTAACTCTCTTTACTTTTCACATGCTAATAGCTAACAAGGATGCAAAACAGTGTCTTGTACATGGTGAGCACAGTGGTTAGGTACCTGAGTAGTAGTAAGGATGATTTGTGGAGCATTAACTTCCCATTTCCTAGTTGTTAAATAGGTTGTTAATAACTAGTGGTAACTTTTCTTCTGATGTAATTATTTCTTTGCTGCCTATTCAGAGCACTATTGGGAGCTACTGATGATTCTGACTTGAAATTGAATGACTTCATGTGCCAAAAAAATACAGACAGACAAGAGCACAGGATTTTGTACCAGGAATGCAGCCTTAACTGGGAAGATAAGTGTAAAGGTTGTTTGCTGGCCACATAAAATAATTGCAAACAAGCATTCTCTTCCATAACCAGTTTAGAATAGTTTATGCTCTCCATAGGAGACTTCATATATGACCTGTTAAAAGTTAAGAATAGGTTAATTTTAAGTTTCCTAAAGGGTGACTAAAATCAATGAAAATCTATACAAAGCACCTCTTAGAACAAACAAGAGGCTGTTCACACTCTGAAATAGTTTTTATAAATGCTATAGTTCACAAACGACATGGTAATAGACTTATCCCTGCTCCATTTTCATTTTCCAACATATGCTGCTTTTATTTTCTAGCTTCCTTTTCAAGGTGATACTGAAGTTCCCTTTCTTTTGTGTAGTAGTTCATGCTGGGTGCTGGGGTTTTTTTGGTGCAGGAAGCACACTGTGCAGTTATTCCTTGATCGTTTTGGTGACCAAATAATTGTTTTATCCTTCTCCTTCCCAAAGGGTGTCACTTGGTGCAGTTTCTTGATAACTGGCACTTTCTAGCACAATACCAGTACAGTATGTGAGCTGTTTTACAGAAATGTATATTTATCATCTCTTCATAATGTCATTGTTCATGTGAAGTATGTGTTTAAGTGCGTCACAGCTGCAGCTGTGTGTACTGATTGTGGGGCTCTTGGCGTAATTTTGTATGAAAGTTATAGTACTAGGACTGGGGGGTTTTTTCTCCTTCCCCCTAAATACAAAGGAGTAGGAGGATAACTGTTCTGGGAGAGTGTGCAGTCTCTTGGGACATGAGATCCACTCTACTCACATGACCACGAATGTACTTTGTATGTGCATTATATTCCAACAGTACAATCCAGGTATTGTGCAACAGAGTTCTTCTAAATACAGATGCCACCAAATGAAGTGATGTAACTAGGAAATCCTGAATTATATCATACAAAGTGCACAGCAGCTAATAAAACACCTGGAGGAAGCCCAGCCCCTTTCAACACTCAGGCATCATCCAGCAGACTCACCAATAAAGTTGTACTGGCCAAGTAGCTTTCAGCCCATGCTAACCTACGCTAGGAGCTGAGTAGCCTTACCTTTGGGGGAGATGTAAAAGTGACATAAGTGCATTCCCCTTCTCCCTTTAGTACTTCACTAAGTGCAGGTCAGAGAATTGGGTCCTGTACTTTTGAACATGGAAGTAGACACTGTTCTGTCTGAGAGCAGTGGAGCTCATACATGTTTTCTCATTAACGTGCCTGTGTAGTACACTCCAAGAAGAGGTAATTTATGTATTACTTAGCATTCTGTTAAATCTCTATTATTCATTGCCTAGCTCCATGCATTGTGTATGCCCTTCATATCCTGTACTTGATACCAGATTTTTTTCATGGGCTTCAGTGGAAGGATGACTGTCTCCTTTCCAGAGCTTGACTCCAGTTCTGGATGTGTTGCATACCATTCTGGCTCACTGCTTTGCTTCGGTGCAGCTCGGTCAGCTCACTTCCTTCTCACTATCTAGGTGACAGCAGGAGGAGCTGTGAGAGTAGAGAGCAGAAAATCTCCCAGCTCTTGGTTCTGGTGCTAGGATGACCTGTGATTGTAAGAGAGGTGCCGTTAAAAGTTCTCTGCTTAGCAGTGGGCTGTCACATACTCATCTGCTGGAAAATCTGGTGCATATGCAGTGTGGCCCATGTAAAAGGAATGGGACACACCCAGTGCAGACAGGCTGAAAAATGTAGCTGCCAAATTCAAACAAGGCTCTGTTGAGCAAGTGCGAGCTGAGAATTTTCAGTCTCACAACTTGGCCACGCTTCCCAGGGATGCCAGAAGGCATATTCCCTGACACCAGGGCTACCCAAGATCCTTTCCCAAAGCTTGGGGGCACTAGGATTCATCATGGTCAGACACATTTTAATATGGGCAAAACAACCTACCCCTAGCTTTTTGTGGGATATGGTAGAACCACATTTGCAGAAGTTTTCCAATAATAATTGAGCCTCTGACAAATGCCTGCGTGGAAAAAAAATGTCAGAATAATTGTTGGCAGAGGAAAGATGTAGCTTTTTGGTTAAATCTTTTGGACCAGGGTCCAGGAGACCTGAATTCACTTCCCAGCCCTGCCACAGGCTCTTGATGTCATTTTGAGCTAGGTCACTTAACCTATCTGGCTTTGGTTTTTCATCTCCCAAATAGAGAGTTTCTTTCCTTTACTATAATTTTTTTATTAAATCTATAAGACTTTATTTTATCAATTTAAATATAAATTGGGGCAGGAATTGTCATCTTTGGACAAAGACAGTAAACTCTTAATTTGATTTGGCCCGCTGTAATGTGGTAAAATGATAAAGGAATCCATTGTATTTAATTACAGAGCAGATTCAGTTCTTTTATTGTCTTGACTGTTTCAAATGGGTTTGGACTCTGAACTTTTTTGTTGATCTTTCCACAGCTACTGCAAGTCCCTTGCATATGTTAGCAACCCATGCGTCAGCATCGGCATCTCTTCCAACAAAACGCCAGAACGGAGACCAGTCGGAACAGCAAGAACTTAAACGTATCAAAACAGAGGATGGAGAAAGCATAGTCATAGCTGTTAATGTGGACACCCCATCTGTTGCAGTGAGTGATCAAGGCAGCCAGAACTAGAAACTTTAGAGGAGTTTGCTTTTTAAAAAAAAATAAGCTCCACGGTGCCAAAAGGAGACACTTAAATACAACACCTAAAATATTGGAACACGTTCTCACGCAGTGGGGAAAGGGCCCTGTGATCAGACTTCAACTTTCAGCACTGAAAAAACAACACAGGTGGCCTTAAAACTCAGTAATTTAAAAAAAAAGTCAAACTGCAAAGCGTCTTGTTCCAGAGGCTGTGATCCCTCTCCTCCCCACCCCCTACTGAACTAACTGTGTACGCTGAGACATACAGTGTTGGGGAGGGCTGCAGCTTTAAAAAAATCTTTACTGGATTATTTTAAGGACTGAGTATCTCAGTGTAACGGCAGCATGATAAGCGCTTAGTGTGAACTGGTTTCAAACGATTGTATATTCCGTAAAGGGAACAGAGGCAAGGAGCCATTTCTTACATCTTGGCAGCTAGCCTTTCATAATGACCTACCCAATGCAGTTGTTGGTAGATATGCAGTATTTTGTTGTTCACATGTGGAATTAGAAATTTTTGAGGTGTATTTTCATTTCTTTGCAAAATAATGGGGTCTTTGGCATTTCAAATCACTCCATTTCTACTCTGGAAACTTTGAAATCACACAGTACTTTTCATGTGAAATTTTGTTTGGTAAAAAACTGAATGTAGGGTTTTTTTAACCGATGGAATGATTTACTTTTGTCTGTCCTGTTAAAGTTCAGATAAAGCTACTTTATTACATCTGCAAATTTTCATATTTTAGCAGTTGCCTGATAAATTTAATCAAATTTTATTACCATGTGTAGTGATCAAATGCTTCTTTGGGCTTGCATGTAACTGATTAGAAATTACAATGTAAATGAGCCGTTAACTGACGTTAAAGAACTGCTATGAATTTGACCAGAACTGCACTTATCTGTTTCTCTTTCTTGCTACCTTTTGCTGTTTGTTACTTTGTGTTGACTTTGACTGTCCCTGGCATATTTTTCCAGTCTAAAGTAAAACAAGAGTCTCGCTTAATATTGTGTATGTTTAAGATAACAGACTGTTCTTCATTTAGAAAAGATAAAATTCTTTATCACAAGTCCTTTTAAAAAGAGAGTAAAAATTATCTTGTCAGAGGTATATTCAATATTTTTAAGCTTACACACCCATCAGTAGAAATTAATCTGACCAGTTTATCCATAAAACTTTTGATGTCCTACATTGACCTCCTGGGGTCTCCATTAAGAGTAGCTGTTGTGGTTTTCTAACAGTGGCTACCATATTATTATAATAAAAGGTTTTTTTAAAAGTGTGTGTTCTGCAGTTGGACATATTTTAAAATATATTGGTAATTTCTCACTTTAATTGTGGTAGTAGTTTCCACCTTACGTTTAAAAATTAAAAGTTAAGGCTGCTGCCCAGTCTATAATTCACACAATGTCTTATTTCTACGTACAGTAAGGTGAGTTTGAAATCTGGAGAGTTGGCTTTAATTTTAGATTCTGATTTGTCATGTTGTGTAATAATCATGCCATTATTTATAATATTTTTTCCATTTCAAAAAGGAAAATCTGTGTTTTTATGATGGACTGAAACGGCTTGGAATGGCTTATTTTAGGCAGCTTTTGGAAACTATTTACTTGAAGACCAAATATGAAAAATCTGTACTAAGTATTGTGTTCATCCACAAAATGGAGCTGTTACAATGTCACTACAGATAATGCATATTAAAAAATATGGAAAAAAACTGTACACTAGCTGAATTTATAACAGCCATTTAAAACAAAACTGTAACATAAGTGCCATTTCTGTGAAACTGTCAGACTTTTTATTTCACTTTAAAAGCAAAATGAATTGGAGGTTTAAAAAAAGGAAGATATACAAAGTTCCCTAGATGTCTAATCTGATGTTAGATGTCCCTCTAGTTGCAGCCTTAACTGAAAATCAGAGCACTAATTGGCTTTGAAGCACTGATTGAATTTGGTTTATATTCAGAAGCAACTTCTCACAGTTAGAGTCGAGTGAATAATTAGTGTAAAATATAGAGGTGCACCAATGCATTGATCTGATATTGGATTGTCATCAATATAAAGAAAATTGATTGCATCACAAATCTGGCTGCCCAATAATTTGACCAATAAATGCCCATGAGTGAGAGCAGCCATAGCGCAGCATGCAGACAGTGAGGAGCAT
Organism: Caiman crocodilus; assembly: GCA_030014935.1. Classification (NCBI taxonomy): domain Eukaryota; kingdom Metazoa; phylum Chordata; order Crocodylia; family Alligatoridae; genus Caiman; species Caiman crocodilus. The sequence goes on from JAGPOW010002173.1 coordinate 15,631,730, forward strand.
AGCCGGGCATCTTGAAGAGCTGCTTCCAGCTGGTATATCTGTTGTGGTTGAAGAGAAGTGAAGGGGCAGGAGGCAGATCAATGCCCCTTGCGGTGAGGGAGGGAGTGGGGCAAGGACTGGGGTTGGCGCTGCCCAGGCGGGGCAGGCATGGGACAAAGCCATGGCTCATCCAGGAGGCAGAGGGAGGGAGGTGGTGGCTCCTACCACTACGTGAATCCCGGGAGGCCATGAAGTGGGGGTTGCCCCTCGGATCTGTGCGGGGGCGGGGCAGGACAGGATGCCAATGTGGGCTGGGGCTGCACCAGGCTCTTCCCTGTGCATGGAGGCTGTGCTCAGGGCTGCGGGGTCACACTTGGGGCTGCACTTCTGGTGCACAGGAGCTGCACTCGAGGCAGGTGGTGGAGCTGGGAGGGAGGTTGTGGGAGGGTTGCAGGCACTCCCATATTTTGCCATAGCTCCTTTCCAGCGCTGCTGCTGCTACTTGACTTGAGCACAGCCCCAAACATAGTCCCCATGTGCAGGGAAGAGCCCAGCATCAGCCCACAGCTGCATCTCACCCCAGCCTGCCTTGCAATGCAGATTCAGGGTGCACACACCCCACCTCCCCTTGTGCCTTCCCAGGGTGTGCGCAGCAGCAGGAGCTGTCATCCCCCCGGGTCCCATGCCCCCTGGACAAGCTGCGGCTCTGTCTCATGCCTGCCCCTCCCCAGCTGGGCAGCATTGACTCCAGCCCCTACCCCACCCCCTCACTGTGGTGGGCATTGATCTGACCCCTCCCCCATGCTCCTTCCCTCCCCCTTCCCCATCCACAACAGACTTACCAGCTGGAGGCAGCTGCAGTATCGGCTGTATCCTTAAAAATCTGTATTCTTAAAAATCGGCTATTGGTATGGGCCCCCAAAATCTCTTATCAGTACACACTGAGTAAAATGTTTAACAGAAGTTTTATTCAGAGAATTAGATTGCTTTAACACTTTTTGTTGGGTGGTGGGTCTCTAAAGGGATTCACCTGCTGATACCCCTGATCAGAGGGTCTTGTATTGGCAGAAAAATTTGGGGCAGACAAAATGTAGGCTTTGTCCTGATTCAGCTATCCTGGACATGGGATTTGATAGCACCATGACGTTTAGTAGCTGATCTTGAAAGTTTGAGACTGGGATTCTGACTTAGGAAGTTGCTTTTGTGAAACCAGAAGCACCTTTCTGCAGAAACAGAGATAACAGAATGTGTGGGTTTCCAAACAGTATTTAAACATAGAAATATACAAAACCAACAACAAAAAGTTCATAACCTCTCCCATACAATGAGGGCCAGTATTGATCTGTCAGGACTTAGTAAGCTGACAGAACATTCTTTAGCTGTTCAATATACCAGGCAGAAAGCACACAGATGCAATGACAGCAAGTGTATAAAAGTAAAGGAAAGATTGGGTGAGGCTCTTCTCACAGGTGTGCTGTGTTGATATGATACCAATAACCTTACTGAATGAATTTAAAATACCAGTCCCTTGAGTCTTCTGACCACATTGCTAACAGAAATAAAAATAAAAAGTGTTCACATGTATCATAACCGTGGGATCTGACCTCCCCCTACCGTTGACGTCTCTGTTGCAGTTGGCTCTTGTGATGTGCCATATATTAACTGCCTTCCTCTGGATTCTTTTCAGGATGTCTATTTCTGTTCTACTTCTGTCAAGCCTGTTTTTGTGAAAGTGGCTGCTGAAAAGGCCTTTGTGAGCATGTGGTATATAGCATTGAAGGAAAATAGTCTTTCTTCACCCCTGCCTCCTTTGCTTAGCACTTGTCTGCAGTTGTTTTCTTTCATGCTGTCTTTAGATTTTTGGAGGACAGAGACTAATGTACGGAAGATTAAGTGTTTACTGCCATCCAGCGCTCTTCCCAAGCTGCAAGGACATATGTTTGTCTTCTTGCTGACTTCGCTGCCGTGAAGCATCACAGAGGTTTCAACCCCACACCTCTCCTGGGAGAAGAAACATCAAGGCTACAGCAGCCTAAGCACTACCACTTTAAGCTAGGTCTCCTGTGATAATATCTAGTCTCCAAACAAAAACATTTGTTGTTCTCATTGCGATGGTCATAATGCCTTAAAAAAATCCAGAAATGACTGCACTCTCAGCAAATTTGCAGATGACACCAAGGTGGGGAGTATAGTAGATAGACTGAAGGGTAGGACTAGGATTCAGAGTGACTTAGACAAATTGGAAGATTGGGCCAAAAGGACACTCATGAGGTTCAAGAAGGACTAGTGCAAAGTCTGGTACAGGCTGGGGACCAACTGGCTAAGCAGCAGCTCTGTAGAAAACGACCTGGATGTTGTGGTGGACAGTGAGCTGAATATGACTCAACAGTGTGCTCTTATTGCCAAGGAGGCTAATGGCATACTGGCTGTATCAGCAGTGTTGCCAGCAGATCAAGGGAAGTGATTATTCTCCTCTATTCAGCATCGGTGAGGTCACACCTGGAGTACTGTGTCCAGTTTTGGGGCCCCCACTACAGAGGGGATGTGGACAAGTTGGAGAGAGTCCAGAAGAGAGCAACAAAACTGGTTAGGGGGCTGGGATAAATAAACCCAGTTCCCTCTGCTTCACTTCACAAGTCATTTAAGTCTGCAGAAAAGAAGACTGGGAGGGGTGTGGATTTGATAGCAGCCTTCAACTACTTGAAGGATGCTTCCAAAGAAGATGGAGCTAGATTGTTCTTGGTAGTGGCAGATGCAAGAACAAGGAACAGTGGTCTCAAGTTGCAGCAAAGGAAGTTTGTTAGATATTAGGAAAAACTCTCATTAGGAGGATGGTGAAATGCTGGAATGGGCTACGTAGAGAGGTGGAAAAACCTCCATCCTTGGAGGTTTTTAAGGCCCAGCTCAAATGATCTAGTTGGGGATGAGCCTTCTTTGAGCAGGAGGTTGGACTAGATGACCTCCTGAGGTCCCTCCCAGCCTTAATTTTCTATGATTTGATTTATGATTAAATATGTTGATTTGTAACTGTGTGCCTTGACACTAAAGTAGTATTAGCAGTTACAGTATCACTGTGTTTTAAAAGCACAGTTTACCATGCAGTCAAGCTTGTAATTTTTAGGAGCTTGCTGGAAAACCGTGAACAATGCTTTTTTTTTTTTTTATTTGCCAGGTTAATTCAGCTTGTGCAAATGCAATTTCAATTTTTTTTTAAGCACCAACTAATTTTAAATATTTTTTTTAAAGTTCTGGATCCATAAGGAAAATAAATTTATCCAAGCATACTTGTAACTGGCATTGTTGAAGGAAGTATGACCTATATAATTTGTAAATCAATTTGACTTAGCCATTCATATTTGGCTCTAGTAGATCTTTGCCCAGAATTGATTTTTCATTTCTAAAGGAAAACAAGCTTCCCTGCTTTTTCAGCTCACAATTGTTTCTTGACTTGGGCTGAATTAAGGTAAAGCAAATGCATGTGCCAGTTCACAGAGAAGTGCTTCAGAAATGGAACACTTATGCAGTGGACAAGCCTACAGTGACATGTAACACACCCACAACTGGAGGGATTCACAATAGCCACAGGTGTATGCTAGAGATAAGCCTACTGCATCCTGTAGCCTGTTAGTGAGCTCACTCTTTTTTAGACACTGCCTTTGGTCTCCCAGAGCCGTCCCCACCCACATCTGAACCAGGGATTTTGCTCTCTGGCTCCCAATCCCCTGGGTAATCTTCCATATCAGGTCTCCCAGCGCATACGTCTGAAGAGCAGAGATGGAATACATAGAAGATGTGGTGACAGTCTGCCCTGCTGATTCCCTCTTACCCCCAGTTTCCCTCATCTGTGGGAGGGGAAGGAGATGAGAGAAGTACTGTGGGATGCTGGAGGACCAAGCCCCCTCTTGTGCTTCATAGAGTATGCAGTCATAAACAGGAAGTACTTCTTACCGAAGCATTTCCATATACTGTCTGCTTTACTTAGGGGCACTTTAGAGCCCTTCAAAAGGGTATCCATATGTGTTTGCATACTCTGTAGCCTGATTTGACTTATTTGCTGCTTTAAAAACTACAACGCACTCACCCCTGTTTAGTGCTTTTATAGTTTTAGGCAGTGGCCGATTATAGAAAGCTTAGGTTTTCATTTTAATACTATATTTTTGTACAGCTTATGAGCTTCTTTTTTTGTCATTTGTAAGGTCTCAACACGTAGTGATCAAGTTACTTCCAGACTCCTGCTGCTACAAGAAGGAGAGATGCAGAAATATTCTATAAGAATCTACAGCAGCAGCAAAAGTGACCTAAAGGTAGAAAGATGGATCTTATTGCACTTAAATCATAGGAAAGACTCAGAGGTGACTTAATTATTGGACACAGGTAGATTTATAGATGTTAGGGTCAGAAGGGACCTCAGTAGATCATTGAGTCTGACCCCCTGCATAGGCAGGAAAGGGGGCTGGGTTCAGATGACCCCAGCCAGATGCCCATCTAACCTCCTCTTGAAGAGCCCCAGGGTAGGGGAGAGCACCACCTCCCTTGGGAGCCCATTCCAGACCTTGAACACTCGAACTGTGAAGAAGTTCTTCCTAACATCCAGTCTAAATCTGCTCTCTGCTAGCTTGTGGCCATTATTTCTTGTAACTCCCTGGGGCACCTTGGTGAGTAGAGCCTCACCAATTCCCTTTTCCACCCCCATGATGAATTCAACCTTCTCTTGCAGAGCCTGAAGAGGTCCAGGTACCCTAGTCTCTCCTCATAGGGCTTGGCCTGCAAGCCCTCAACCATATGAGTGGCCCTTCTCTGGACCCTGTCCAGGTTATCCATATCCCTTTTGAAGTGCGGTGCCCAAAACTGCATGCAGTATTCTAACTGCAGTCTGACCAGCACCTGATAGATGGGAAGTATTACCTCCTTTGTTCTGCTTATCATGCATCTGCTGATGCATGATGAAGTATAGTTAGCTTTGCTGATGATTTTGTCACACAGACAGCTCATGTTCATCTTGGAGTCCACTAGGACTTGGAGATCCCTTTCTGCTTCTGCTGCTGAGCAGGTCATTTCTTAGGCAGTAGGTGTGATGAACATTTTTCTTCCCTAGGTGCAGCACTTTGCATTTCTCCTTGTTAAATCACATTATTGTTTTCTGTACTTGAGTCAGAGTAGGCTTTTCAGACAGAAGCACAAAAAACATGCAGTAACTGAAGAAAGGAGAAATTCAAGCTTTTTGAGGTTACCATAGACTGTTACCCTAATAGATGCGATGGATACCTTAGTATTAGCTCTTTATGAAAGATGCTCTCTACAGGCTAACTAACTTGTGGGACAATTCTGTACTCTGTATGCACAAGAGTTAACTAGATCAATGTAGTAGTTCCATCAGAATTTAGGCCAGGGGTAGGTAATTACTTGGGCCTGAGGACCATATAGAGAGTTTTGATGAGCTGTCATGGCCTGGATCAGCACATTTCCCCATTCCTCCACAACTCCCCAAGACTCCTTGAGGCTTTGCAGGGGTGGGGAGCAAGACAGGTGTGATCAGCTCTCTGCATGCCCCATTGTGTGCGGGAGGAATTGCAGGTTATGTACAGGGGAGTAAGGGGGGCAAGGGACAGGGCATATGCAGTAGAGCTCACCTGGCTCATGGCTGCCCCCACAGTGTTCCACATGGGGCTGAGTCCTGCCCAGGGCAGCCTATGCCATACTCCCACCCACCCCTGCTGCCACTGCAACTTCTGCTGGGGTTGTTCCCAGTGTGCTTGCAGTTGGCCAGGCTTGCATTGTCATCAGGAGAGGGAAGCATAGCACCACCCAGCTGCAGCTGCACTAGTAACAGCCCCACTGGAAGCTGTGCACAGGCTAGGGCCTGAGCTGTTCTACTTCCCTTGCCTCCAGTTGCAGCTGTTGCTCCTTCTGTCCCTGCTGCATCACTCTACATGGGACGCTTCAGCCAGGTGACTCCTGCCCAGCTTACGGAGCACCAGCTCCCAGCTGCCTTTCACCTATCTGACAAGATGAGCAGCCACCTGTGGGTAGTGAGGCAGGGGGCCTGGAGCTGGAACCAGAGCTACCCAGCTGAAGCTTCCTGCTTGGAGCTGTGTGGCTGGGGCAGGAGCAAGAGCCACAGCTGGGGGCAAGAGCTGCAGAACAGCTCCAGCAGCCTAGGCCCCAGCCAGTGTGCAGCTTCTGGTGGGCCTGCTCTCTGGGCACTGCTGTACTCCCCTTACATCTAGTAGCTGCCCCTGCTATACCACTCTGGGCAGGTGGGTAGGAAGCTCCAGCTCTACAGCTCCTAGTGGAGGTGAGGGGAGCAGAGATACATCTGGGCAGCTGTAGCTGCACTGGGAACAGCCCTGCCAGAAGCTGTGCATTGGCCAGAGCCTAGGGCCAGCTGCCTCTGGGAGTGGGTAGGGCTGTACCCCCTGTAGAGCACTCCAAGGGCACCTGTGGGCTGGATCTACTCAGTTGGCTGGCTGTTCTGCCAACCCCTGGTTTAGGCCAGGTACTGGCTCTCTGTCCAGTATCATAGCCCCAGAATTAGAGCATTACAGATTTGTTTACTATGCTGTTAACATGTTTTATTAATTATAAAATATGATAATTACTTTGCAACCACCTCCATCAATCTAAGGTACCAGTCCTAAGTCTAGTTACAAGTTCTTTACTTGTGCTTTTTGTGGCTTGCTTTACTTTTCTCTGTTCATACGCTCCAATTAATCCTTATGTCCCATGGTTGAAGATTGTGCTTTGTCTAGCACTTTAAGCATATATTAATTAGCTCCCTACTGTACCTTCTAATCACTTCCTACAGCATCTACCACCTCATGGTCTGCTGCCCTTGCCCCAGCTGTTCTTTTTTCCTAACTGCAGGAAAAAGAGGTTTTCTTCACTATTCCTTTTCTGTACGTTTCCCCTCCCCCAAACATTCTTGCCAGCCAACTACAACATTTCATTCCAGAGATGTTTCGATGTGCCTGCCTTCTCCACCGTCCATATCCCAGCAGCAGGATTGAGAACAAGCCGCTTGAGATGTGCATGATTTGCTAGAGACCAGGTAATCTGCCCTGAGAAATAGTCACTGCAAGCCTGTCCTCACAGGCCTTGTAAATTTGCTTATTTTCAGTAAGGCTGTACAACTTTTACCCTATTAGCACTGCTCAAAATACCCCAAGACAGGTATAGAGAGAAGACAGATCAAATTAGAACATAGGCTTCATTAAGTAGAAAAAGTGAGTTGCCTTTCCCCTAGAAAGTTCTTTGTAGCTTGTTGGAGATGTTCAGTGGCTTTAGCCTGAGCAGTCATTAGCTTATTAATTAAAAAAAATGCACCTGTGATTCTCTTTGGGAAAGTCAGAAAAAGAACAATGAGCCATAAGTAGCTTCTAATCATCCAAACAAAAGAAAAACCCCCACAATCACCCCCCCCACTTAAGCCATTTCCTTCACTTAGAAGTGCTATCTTATTTCACTTTATCACCATGCTGGTCAACTGAGTTTATAGTTACAGCAGTATAGTCAGTGCTGTGCTCAAAACTGTTGCTGGGAAGTTAGCAGCTCTAAGACAAAATACCGTATTCTGTATTTTCTGGACACCAGTCAATAGGAAGCTATTGACTAGCTGAAACTAAAACATGAAAGTGTAAGACTTACTTAATACAAAGTAAACTCAAAAGCTCTAATATACACATTGCCAAGTCTACTGCGTCATTGCAGTAGATTTAATTAAATACACCTACAGGAGTCACATGTCTCAGCTTCTGAGCAACTTCCTTCCTAGAAGGCACACTGTCTACTTCCTTCCAGAGACAGAACAGTTGTTTGCAACTCACATGCTGCACTCCTCCATTTATTAGCACTAGGGGTGCACCGATAAGAGATTTTTTTGGGTCAACACCAATGGCCAATTTGTAAATGAGCCATATAAGCCTATACCAATTCAGTTGCTGATATGCACCCAGGTGTGGCTAGTAAGTCTGTTGTGGGGGAAAAAGGTGGGGAGGGGGCAGATCAAGGCTGCACAGTAAGGGAGTGGGGCAGGGACAGGCACTGCTGGAGTGGGGGAAGATAGGAATGATGTTTGCCTTGGGAGGGCATGGGGGGGGGGGGCTGTGCCCCCAGATCTGTATGCAGGGCAAGGGTAGGCTGCTGCTGTGGGCTGGGGCCAGGGCAGCACTGTGCTTGGGGCAAGTGAAGGGGCTATGGCAAATTTTGGGGTGGCTGCAGCCCCCCATTCCCAGTGCCACCACCAACCACTGAGCACAGCCCAGTCTAGCCTCACACAGGGAAGAGCTCAGTGCTGCCCTACCCCAGCAGCAGCCTGCCCTCACCCTGCATGCAGGTCTGAGGGGGGAAGGGAAGAGGGTGTCATGGCCCCCATGTCTCCCCCAGGGAGGTGTGCAGCAGCAGGAGCCCCTCCTGATGAGCCACTTAACTGTCCTGTTACCCCTTGCCTGGGCAGAACCTGCCACTCCCTCCCTCACTGCAGAGGCCGTGATCTGTTCCCCTCACTCCCCCATCCCTCTCCCCAGACTTACCAGCTGGACCTGGCTGCTCTCCACGTGCTGTATTCCTGGCTGCCTGCATGCTACATTTTGGCTGCACGCATGCACAGGGCACTTACTGGCTATAAATCAGCCAAAAAAAAAAAAAAAAAAAAAGCCAATTGCCATTACTCCCACTTTTCCTTATATTGGTGACAATCCAATATGGGACCAATGCATCAGTGTACCTCTACCCAGCACATATTGCTACTGCTAATCAGCCAGCACGGGCTCATCTACCATGTTCATGAATGCCCCACAATTATGGCACATTAGAACCTGTAATAACAGGTACTAACTTAGCGCACTGTAAGTCAGCACTACTGTGCATTGGCACAGATTAATGCTTTTTGACACTAATGCACAGTAGGACCAGACCTATAGCACATTAGCAGTTTGCCAGCCATACTAAATGTGCAGTAGAATATCTTCTGCACATTAAGCATCTTGTAGACTCGCCCTATTTGATGTAGCGCTTCAGTTTAGAGTTCCACAGAAGTGCATCTAGCCTTAGCCCTTCACCAAAACAGCAAGACAACACTGCTAAGCAAGTATTAACATGAAAGAAAACCAAAATTTGAAGTCACTCAACCCTGCCTGCAAGCCCACCCCACTCTCCCAAGTACAGAGATAACAGGGTCAAAAGCTTAAATTATCCCTGCTGTAATTTCACAGGTGGTACATAAGAAGTGCTCTAAAAATTGTGGCAGGCTTAACTTTTACTTGGAGCTTAAAAGGTATAGGCTTTTTTACCACAGGTGTGCCCATCCTGCAAAACAGATCAGCCCATGGCTGTTCTCTAGTGCCTTGCATTCCTTTTTCCAATAACCACCACAATACAGCTGTTCAGAGGCAGGTTTATTCCCAATGTCTAAACAGAGCTTATGGAAACTGGATCTTTGGCCAAGAGCTCAAAAAAAATTCACTGCTAACCTTAAAACAGATACAGCAAAATTAGTCACTTTTATTTAAAAGAAGACATTACAAATAAGTGTGCAAAACAAGTAGTTTCCATGATTAAATACACGTAAAAGCAACATGCAAACTTGACATCAAAATCTGCATAAAAGTTAATCCTTAGTATTTTTATTACATGACACTAAAGAAACTTGCCAAATTTAGATAACTTGTAGCTAAATCTTAAGGGTGAACTAGGACTTCAAAAATTTGAAGCATCTGTGAAATTAAATCTCAAAAAAAAAAAGAGGGAGCTTATTAAAATTTCTCATATTTAGTGCTAGTAATTGAGCGCTTGTGTTTCAGTTACCAATATTTTTGTGCCTTTTGAAATAAGGGAAAAAAGGAACACTTGCCCCTCAGAAACATGACTTTTCCTCCTGGCTAAGTCACATGAGAGCAGTTTGGGTTGTTTTATTTGCCCCAAGGCCAACACCATTTAGAATGCAGCACTAACAATTTTTGCAGGTTTAGAGCCCCCAAGTGTAAATGTAGTTCACGCCACTTAATTCAGACTGTGTTGGCCCATCAAGTCTTCCCACTGAAGCACAGAAACAACTCATATTTTAGAAGCAAATTGTCACAGCAATACTCGAGTTCTGCCTGGAATGGTTGTGTTTCATTATAGACGGAATCTCCCCAAATCAGAACACGTCAGCTTCGTTTGCGACAGTATCCTATCCAGTTTGCTTCATACACCAAGTAGTGGTTAGTTAGGTCAGCAGCACCTAGATGTGCCTGTGTCTAACATGCAGTTTGGCACCTCTGACTTATTAGCGCTGATAGTTTATTCAAAACTTAACCAATATCAATGTGTACACATGACTAGCAGTCTGCATACACAAGACCACCACCATTAAACCCTACTCTAGATCAGATGCAGTTTAAAACCATAGCCATATGCATCATTCTCCCCACCCCACCCATCACAAGGTTTGACAGGAGAAAAACTAGTTCTGTTTTATGGCAAGTTGCTGGTATAGCCATCCTACTTAACTAGTATTTAGGAATTATTTCCCATCCCCCAGAGTCTCAGCAGAAGTGATGTGATGCCCCAGTTCTTCAATTTTCATATCTTTCATCCAAGTCAGTCCTGAAGTTTGTACAACCCCCCTCTGCTATTGTGATGTGGCAGGCACTCATCCTAACTCTAAAGTAATTTCACAGTTTAACTAAAGAAACCCAATAGGCACGAGCTGTTGAAAGCCACTTCTTGAGAGTTGGAGTTGACAGTAACAAAAAAAAAAAATAAATAAAAAAAAATTTCAATATTGAAAATTGGAAGAAAAAGGAGTCTTAACATTACTTAGTCTCTATATCAGTGTTTTCTGATCATGGTGGACTAGGCTTCTCAGTAGAGATCTGCTACACATCTTGATCATTACTGGACATTCATATACTGTCCTTCCATAGATGCAGAATAGCCAAGGTAGTACCTTTGACCCAGGCACCTCCTTCAGTTCAGTCAGAGCTTGTCATCAGTCATTTCTAGAAACTGAGCGTAGACGTCCCTTGAGCATTCCCCTTTTTGGTTGAATAAGAATTTGTAGTAGCTACCATCTGCACATATTGCTGGGGAAGGAAAAGAATCCTTTAAATCCTGCGGTTTAAAAGTTCTATGCACTTATTTCAGTGTGCATTTTTCAGGAAACTGATTTCAAGCCAAGAGCACTGGTTAACTAGGCAGCGTGGAGCAAGTTACTTTTCCCAAGATATGCTGGCTTGATCCAAAACTGAGACAGGTCAACACCTTCTGCTCAGTGTCTTTTAAGTACCACTGATACTATTATCAGTCCAGGTGACTGGGCTGTCTCAAAGCTTTTCTTGCTTACTTTTCCTGCCTGGAAGTACAGACTGTTCTCACTCCTTGCAGCCTTCCACAGCAACCTCTCCACAGTTTCAGGCCAAATCAAGGCTCCGGTTTCTTGTCCGGACATCCTTACCCCTTTAGAGCTAGATACGAGTAGAGGGGTGGTTAGCCACATTAGTGTGAAATCAGTCTAAAGGTGCTGTCCTGCCTTAGCTGGTTCAGGAAGGGAAGAACTTTTGTAGGCAACAACTTAGCAAGATGCTGTGAGAAAGCAGACTGTCACTTATGAAAGCTCTTGCCTTTGAACCAGTTAGGTTAACATGCCACCCTGCCCTACCTCTACAGCTGGAACTTGGTTATTGCTGGAAATTGGGGGGCAGGACTCAAAGGCTAGACTTTAAAACCAGACATCCCCAAGCTGGATACCCACCCAAAAGACTTACCTATGACAGCATTTGGCTCTGTTCCAAAGGCACAAATGCATGGAGAGCCTGAGGGAACCTGAAACTTGGAAAAACTCCATTTAGAACTGAAGTATTTGGGGAGGAAACTGGCTGAAGCCAAACTAAAAGAAAAGAAAAAGTAAAATCAGTATATCCACTCATTTTGAAATCAGCTCCAATTGTCAGGGCAGAGACCACAGCTCATTCAAAACTGCAGACATGTTTGATCATGTCATAGGGATGTAGCAGTCTGCTGGTGCTAGTCAGACATGTGACTGCTTTGGGCCTGGTAACCTCACTTCAAGGACTGGAAACACAATTTGCCACCTTTCAGTCAAGTCAGATGATCATTTCTCAGAAAGAAAAAGCTGTACAGGTTGATGCCTAAATAGGTGCTGTACTGAAAAGAGAAACAGATATACAAAAGCTTTAAAACACTAGCAGAACAGCCTTCTAGAAAGCATCACTAGCAGGGCCACCTGTGCATCACAACCAAAGATTTGATGCATTAGAAACCTTCAACCCTTCTGCCCAAGATCCACATAACATTGCTGGCTGTGGTAAGGTCCCTGCTGGACCTTCTCCCTCTTTAAAGGTGGAAGATATTTACCTACTACAGTAATAGCATCTCTTACAGCTTTAAGCTGCTTCCTATTTCATATTCATGCAGTGTGCCAGTCTTCAACTTTTCCAAGCTCTTGACAGGTATTGGTCTGACTAAGTACTGAATTCATTAAAGAGCATTAGTTTTGGTACCAATTAGAATTGAACCCGTTTCCCATCCCACCACCCACAGCACACTACAAAATGAACGAACTTGTACCTTGACTGCTTGTTTCTTTTGGGGTCTTCTGCAGCAAAAATATGCACTGTGCCATGGTCACTTGATACACAGATTAGGGAAGCATCCTGGTTGAAGTTAATGCTATAGTGGAAAGCCAAAAAAGCTGCAGTTGCTTCTTAAATCAAGTTATATAATCACATTTGGCAACAGTTTGACTATACTGTGATTCTTCTTTTAAGTGTAAGGTGAGTGCATCAAGGAAAAAATTGCCAGCCTTCCCACCTACCTCCTGCTCCCCATTTTAGATAGATGGTGAACTGCAGCACTGAGGTTCAGAATACATGGAACAAATCTATCAAAACCAACTGCTGCTAGTGTGCCCCTGAACTGAAGAACTAGTTTATTCAGCTCTGACCAAAGTCAACAATTGTAGCAGACCGGAAAGAGGACTCCTCGAACAACAGCATTTCTAACATAAGGTCAAGAACACTGTTAAATGTTTCACCTGCAACTGCAAGGGCAGTCCCACTTGTTCCTCTAGCTGTACTTTTAAGAGGCTGGAGAGTAGTTTAGGCAACCAAATCCCAGCCATATCTTTGACAAAGGACCATACAGGGAATCTTCAGATACAACCACAGAATCATAGGTCTGGAAGGGACTCTGAAGGATTACTGGGTCCAGCCCCCTGCATGAGCAAAAGACATCCAGGGTCAGACTACCCCAGCCAGGTGACAGTCCAGTCTTCTCTTGAAGACCTCTAGGGTAGATGACTGTACCACCTCTGGAGGGAGCTTGTTCCATAGTCTGGACACCATAGTGGTAAAGCAGTTTTTCCTGATGTTCAGCCTGAAACTCTCTTCTAGGAGTTTGTGGCCATTGTTTCTAGTTTTCCCCAAGGGTGCCCTGGTGAACAGTTGTTCACCAAGTCCCCAATGTACGCCTCCAATATAGCAGTAAGTCGCAATCAGGTCCCCTCGCAGCCTTCTTTTCTTTAGGCTGAAGAGTCTGAGATCCCTCAGCTTCTCCTCTTATGGTTTGCCATGCAAGTCCCTGATCATGCGGGTGGCCCTTCTCTAGACCCTCCCCAGCTTTAGCATGTCTTTGCTGAAGTGCAGCACCCAGAACTGGATGCAGTACTCCAGCTGCACCAATGTTAAGTAAAGTGGGAATAAAGCCCTATGATTCTGTGGTTGTATCTGAAGATTCCCTGTATGGTCCTTTGTCAAAGATATGGCTGGGATTTGGTTGCCTAACCTACTCTCCACCCTCTTAAAAGTACAGCTAGAGGAACAAGTGGGACTTCCCTTGCAATTGCAGGTGAAACATTTAACATTTGGATTTAGCGGAGATGCATCGGTTGATGCATGCCTCATCTGGTTCCATTCTGCCCAATGGCACAGATCTCAGAGAATGTATGCATACACACTAGGGGTGTGCGAAATGAGCCGTGTTTGATTTGGATTTAGTCCGAATCAGGGACAGTAGTTCGATTTGTTAATTTGGATTGCTGTCCCCGATTCAGTTCGGCCAAATCCGAGTCTGAAGATTTGAAGAATCAGTGAGTCAGCTATAGACACAGCTTTAAAATGTTTTTTTCTATATACCTTGAGGCACTAGGCACAGCTTATGAATGCTGCAATGCTGGGGTGGAGGGAACGTCACACAGAAGTGCAGGGGGGGCTCCCAGGTTTGCCACCGAGCATGAGGGGAACTGGACTGGAAGTACTTCTGATCCACTTAGGAGTCCACCAAAGAGCATGCTGAGTCCGCACACCCCTCGCTAGATTAGCTGCAGCGGGACCTCCGGGTGCCCCCCCCCAAACCCAGAAGATACCAGTCACGGAGCCAGGCCCCTCCTTCCCCCCCCAGCATGCTCCTCAGCGGAGTCACCTGCTGCCTTCATGAGCCACCTACTACCTTGATGTTTGTAGAAAAAAAAACATTTAAAAGCTAGTTCTGTGTCTGAATTGATATGGAGGGTTCCGATTTGATTGAGAGAGATTAAGAAGGGTCTCCCAATTTAATCTGGATTCAGAGATTCAGCCACTGAATCAAATCAGGAACCAAAGCTTTGCACAGCCCTAATACATGCTCTGCCAGATTCAAAGAATGGAGAAAGGAAGTTAAACTTACCAGTAAATATTGGCTGCCTGTGATCCTCTTCGTAGTTCCTGGATTAAATGCCCTGATGAAGTATCAAATATTCTTATAAGGGTCCCCTTGAAAAAAGTAATGAAGTAGTTTATTAGCCAACATGGAAAGAGCCTTTGGCCTTTCCTGCATTTGCAATACCATCCAGCTTCCTGAACTTCAATATTAAAAATAATTAAGCACTAATATTTAACCCAAACACCCACTTGTGCTAGTCAATTAATAACTGTCTGCATTAAGATAAACTAGGTAACTTTTATTAAAGTCTAATGTTAAGAGATCTGAAAGGAGGTTGGATATTTTTTTGATATTGCAAACACTTTAGTGTTATGGTTTAGATAAAAGTTAGCATCAGGACTAAAATAGGTTCCAAGAGCTTGCTCAACCAGCTAGAGTTGATTTTGCCTCCCTCCCCCTCTATAAGCTCTGCAAATATTATTCCAATCTTGTTTCCTCATGCTCAGCATTTCTCATTATTGCTCACTATTCTGCAAGTTCCTCAGTTTGAGCAAGGACAGCCAACATAGAGCAAGACAAATTACAACTTTGTGTCACTGCCAGAAAAAATCCTTAAAACAAGCCAACGATCCTCACACCAGCTACCATCAGGCTGTTGTAGCTGCACACACAGCAGTAGTACGCTGCAGTAACTCAAGCCATCTGGCTTGCTTACTAGGGCTCTCAAACTGCTCCATCTCAGAACACGTTGTTCATAGTGAGGTTTGATTTAGTCTCAAAATTAACTTTAAAAGTACAATAAACAGCACTTGGTACCTGAAGTACCTGTTTCACTTGGTGAAGTCAGGATAACGTGGGATGCACCAAGAGAAATGTTTTGGGCTGATACAGATAGCCAATTTTTAGGAGGCACAAATCAGCCCGGCAGCTTGAAGAGCAGTGTCCAGATAGTAAACCTGTTATGGTGGAAGAGGAGGGGGAAGGCAACAGGTAGAGGCCCCCATGGTGCACTCGAAGCACGCAGCAGCAGTACTGGGAGGGCATCTGTGGGGTATAGCTCCCCCAAACCTCCCCCCCTCCCAGAAGAGCCTGGTGCAGCCTCAGCTCCCCCTGCCCCCCACAGATCAGGGGCACCCCCCACATGCCCTCTTGGGGTGCACACAGCAGCAGGAGCCATTCCCCTCCCCCCCCCCGAACAAGCTGCAGCTCTATCCTGTGCCCCACCCCAGGACCACTCCCCCACCATGGGGGCCTTGATCTGCCAACCCTATGCCCCTTCCCTCCCCACCACCTTCCATCACAACCGACTTGCCACCTAGATGCATCTCTCCAAGCTGCCAGGCTGTGCTCCTCACTGCCCGTGTGCTGCACTGAGGCTGCATGCATGGACAGAGCATTTACTGGCCACATCAGGCAAAAAAAAAAAAAAAAAAAAAAAAAAAAATCCGATTTGCAAAAAAGAAAAATTTAAACAAGTCCAAAAAGGGAAAAACACACAAAAAAAGGGGTGCAACACAAAAA
>JAGPOW010002173.1:15655818-15684800 GCA_030014935.1 Caiman crocodilus
TCCATCACCAAATTCTTTATAGCAAGTGGTTTTGGAAGAAGAGAGTCTTCATCTCGAAGAATTTCATTCAAATTCCAAAAAAGGGGGTGTGTGCGCGCGCGCGTGGGGGGGGGGGGGGGGGAGAAGAAAGTAATACATAAAAAAAACCCAGAACAGAAAGTTCACCATCATTCATGACAGACAGCTGGAATCCCAAAGGAAGTTGGAAAGTGGGAAGGAAAGTGGGGGGGCAGGGGCAGAGAAAAAAAGCCTACTGATGATAGGGATGAGTGATTGGAGAAGGAACTAGGGAATATTTTTAGCAGGGACAGGATTAGAGACAGACAAACACTAACAGTTAAGAGGAACAATGTTTAGATTTTTAGCCAACTGTATATGGGTTAAGAGAAGCCAGGATATACAGAAAAAGAGACAGTAGAAAGTCCAAGTAGGGGGCTTCTATACCCCCAAGGCTATTTATTTATGGCCAATAATATTAAGGGGGGGGGGGGGGGGAGTATCTCCTTACAAGAGCCCAGCAGGAAGGTTTGTCATTAAAAGTTTTATATCTCTATGCAGATGCTTTATTACACACATTTCTGTGTAATTAGTTTCTCATCTACAGAATATTCCCTGAATATTCATTCATTACCACTGCAGCTATTTCCATATTAGTATTCCAAGGTGTCCATGGTTATACTAAGCCGAGTTGAGATGAAGTTTCCTTTTGTTTTTTGTTGCGTGTGCGGGGGTGAGGGGGCAGTATTCAAAGTCTCAAGCTTAGCTAGTACTTAAAAAGGGAGTCAGGCCACAAACTAAATGAAGTGGGGGCAGGGGACAAACAACGCCCCCAAAAAACAAAAAAAGAAGAAACAACACTTTCGGCCTCCATCACCAGAGCTGATACACTAGAATAAAGCCTATGCTGGATCTAGAAGACCAGGACAGCAGATCAAGCCTTTCTGGGCATGAAGGTTCCAAAACTCAACCCAACTACTCCCTCCCACCCACCCCCAACCCTAAAAAATAGTGAGGAAGCTTTGGGGTGGGGGGTGCAGAGAAAGAAATGAACTCATTTCAAACAAGGAATTCTGCTTCATTTCAAAAGGCAGGATTTCACATCTGGATTCTAGTTCTTTGAGTGACTACTACTAGGCAAAAGAATTTAGAGTCCCACAGGACTATGTTTCCTCTGACTTAAGGGGTGGGGGAGAGAAAAAGAATAAGAGTTCTAGGCAAGGCTCTTCATAGGAAGACTTCCTGTTACAAGAAATTCCCCTCATTTACTGTCCCATAGAGACGCATCACATTTGATCCCTTGCTTGGGAAACTATGAACCCAACAATAATGCCAAAAGCCATGGTTTTAAAGTGATACATTTCTTCCTGTGTTCTCATTTCTTGACTGCTGTAATGTTTTATCTGCCACAAAAGGCAGTCTTAGAAACCTATGAGTTCTGTTGCACTTCTGACCCTTCCTACAGTCAACTTTAGAATTTAGTGGTGCTATTTTGTTTCTCCATATTTTAAGCATCACTTTCTATAAAGCAGCCTACTGACAAATAAACCGTCACAGTAATACATGAAGGTAAGTCACAACTATCCATGTATTTTGAACAGCACTTTTTGTGAGCCTGTGGATAGGAGGAAAGTCAATGAATATGGTCTCTCAGTAGGAAATGGGCAATCCTTCAGAGAAATGTGGGCTGAGCTTTTGACAGCACCAAGCTCAGGACATGACAAAGCCTCTCACCTTGTTTTTCTTTTTCTTTGAGTGGATCTGCATTATAAACTCTGAATCCATTTTCCATTCCACATGCAAAGCATCCTACAGCATAAAATAAGAAGTATTAATTATGTTATTCATATAAACTAGGGTTCCAATAACTCTAATGTTATAGAAGTTTCCAATTTAGACCAAATGTTGAGTGAAGACAGAGAAGGTACCTGGAAAGAAGATTTCTCAGGTTCGTTTAAAACAAGTGGTAAAGAAGGAAGAGGGAAATAGTTACTCATTCAAACTGTATCCTGAGGCAGTATTATGCAATGGGGTTACAATTTTGGTACATCTTCACCAACTCTTAGAATATGGATATGTATATATTTGCAGCCACGTCAAAGGAGTGGGGGACATCTTAAAAGGGGAGGCGATCAGGCATGCACAGCAGCCATTACATTCCAGGCTGTGCATGCAAGCCTTGGGCAACACAAATGTAGCAAAAGGACCCCAACTTTAAACACTAGATGAACAGAGATGTGGGTTTTCCAGAAAACTTTCCAATGCCCTAGACAGAGCATAATCCAATTTAACTTTTTTTTTTTTAAACTTATATTTAGTAAACAAACCTAAAAAAAGTACCCCATGTTATGTCCCCATAGCCACAAATATTTGAACTGAAATATTTGATTAGGAAAAAAAATTAAATGCAGCACACTTAACGTGTTTTAAATATAATATTCAAACAGATTCAAAGCTTTATGGGGAAAGAAACTTTTTTTATTGGAACACTTATAAAAACGTAAAAACAATACACAATAGTATGTACTTCCCTTACATTGTTTGTTTAAAGTTAAGAAAAAAAAAAATGAAGTCATTGAAAATTGTTAACACTAAATTTTAGCACATCCAACGAACTGTGCACGTTATGCTGTGATTGTCCACTCATCTACTTCAACAGAATTAATTCTCTTCCGCCGAGGTCAATGCAGCACCTCCACTCCCACTGTCACTATCTGCAGAAACACTTGCAGTACTTACTAATTCTGTTTCAGAATCAGATTGAGGCAAATCCGATTCAGAACTACTTGAACCACATTCTTTCACTAAAGCATGGTTTTATCAATGAGTCTGTGGGCAAGGGCAACTTATCACACTGCATCTTCACTAACTGCACTTCCAAAGCAAAATATTTTGAGAACTAGAAACAAGTTTAGCAGGGAGTTCTTTGGTTTCGATTTGACCTGCACAGCCACATAAGTGAATTCATAAACTTGATTTTTGGTTTGAGTTATTATGCGAGTGTATTTACCCTCCTGCTTACAAATCAATAAAAAAAATGTATGTACTCTCTCACACACTTCTTAGGGACAAGTCACCTGACAAACATGAGTTACAGCTTGGAACCTGCCAAGCTTGCCCAATATTGTATTGGCATCTACTCATTGTTACCAATGAATTTTATGAAACAATTTTTAGAAGTGGAAAAAAATTCCAATGGAAAAATTAAGCATCATGAAGCTGTTTTTGCTCTGTTTGTTGTATTGCTTCCTACTTGTATGCACATAACTGTAGAAATGTAAGTAATTCAAGGCAAGAGACCCCCTACCTTTCTGAAACAGCTCCAAATGTATATACGGCCACATCCTTTGCTTCCAGTAGCAGTGACTCTGATAATTGGAGGGGGGTGAAGACAGGACACAGGCAAAGGAGCCTTGATACTACACATTACTCCTACCAATGCGTCTTCACTCCACACGTGTTAACAACCCTCTCTCCTTTAAGTCATCTTGATGGCCCACTAAACCAGCAAAATTCCTGAAGTGAAAGCTTGATGTTACCTACTCCTGGGTCTCTTCTCCCATTTCAGAGACCCACAAATTGTTAGTTGTTTTCTAGAACCTCTACAGAGTTCAGTCCTCAGCAGCAGCCAGTTTCAGCTTTTGGCTACGCAACAAAAAGCTTCTGACAATTCAACTGTGAAAAAGGTTAGAACTGTAGCTTTCAACTGAGCAGGAAAGGGAGGGTGAGCAAGCTGAAAGTTAGGCTCTGCCCCTGCTTCATGCAGCCATAAATCTGAAACAGTGTATTTAAAAAAAAAAAAAAAAAAATTGCCTTCCCCAAAACAAGATGTGCGTCTTGTTGAGGGCAGGGAAGCTAGGGGGTAAAGGAAGGCTAAATGTGGTTAAGCATGAAAGAATACACCAAGCTTGTTGGGATTGTGGATATCCAGAAAAAAGAAGGATATGTTTAAAAATAAAAAGGTTGTGTTCCTGCAATAGACAAGAATATAGTTCTTTACATAGAAAACTCACACCAAAAATAAAAGGAGAGAGAAAACTAAGGCACCTTTTAGACTAGCCTAATTATAGCTAGTTAGCCAATTTCTTAGTTACGGGAATTGGACAAACTTAAGTTAGTAAAATTTCAGCATATTTCTATATTTTATAGGCTTCTGCCTTGGTATTAGCAATTAGCACTTAGCAACACTCAGAAGTAGCAAGCAGTTTGCTTGTGGACAGTCTGGAGTAAGTTAAAACCATTAAGAGACATTAAAGTATCTGGAAAAACCATTATTCTAAAAAACAAAACCAAACCCCAAACTGGTAAGACAAAGACATTACACTTGACAAAGTAGCTGTTACATCAGCACTTACGAACTCTGAGCTATGGAAGCACAAAACAGTAGATATTTTGTGCACTTTGAGCAGGAGTGCCGCCACCTAATGCCTCGCATTGCCACCGTTCTGCCTCTTGCAGGGAGCGGGGTGGGGGAGCCGAGGCCCCAACTCCCCCACCCTGTCCGGCCCTCAGCGCGGCTTCGGAATCATGGCAGCGCTCCTCCATGCTTGGAGCTCTCGACTGGCTAACAGAAACAGCCAATCAGAGCATGAATAAAGCACGACAGCCAGACATATACTAACTATTCTAATATAAGTGTTCTGTAGTGAGAACACAGATACAATTAGCCTGATTCTAAAGAAACTTCCTGAATTTAACTAGTTTAAACTTGCTGAACTTGGAAAACTATGTTGAAGTTCATGACAAGCATATATACAGGGACCTTCCAAGACACCAGTGAGAATACACTCCATTTACAGAGCTGTGTCTACACTGGTCTGAAGAAATGAAAGAGAACTGTACAGCTTCAGTACAGGGTTGAAGTGTAGCCCAGTAACCCAACAGCCCAGGGGCCATTTGATCAGACACACAGACATAGGACTTTGGAGGTGGGAGACTTCAGTGGCAGTCCATTTTCTTGTGCCATGGTGGGGATAAATGACAGCTACAGGAGTTGGGTCCTACCACTTGCCCACCCATTCTAGCCAGCAGCAAGAAAAAAGGTTGCCAACTGCTGCAACAGCCCGTTAAGCTATTTTGCTTAATTCCAAAACAGTTCTGGCTTTTTATATGTTGTCTGAAGAGAAAAACATATAGAGAACGAAATATTTTTAATACCTAAATGTCAAATTCACCAAGTTATTGCTGCACTCTTTTCCTCTGGTTTTATAACCATCTTTCATAAGAGATTTTCATGTCAGGTATTACCACCAAGAGAAAACCAATAAGGTGCTATGCTACAATCCAAAGGAGAGCCATCTGGTAGCACCCTCAATACTCCGAAAGGCTGAGCTTGTAGAAATGAGCAATTACTACAGGACCTGCTCCTGCACCCAGTAAGTGTTAACAGGAGTTCACAGACCTTTATTTTTAGGGGTGTGCCAATAAAGATTTTTTGGGCCAATACTGATGGCCAATTATTAACAAGCTATAATCTGCCAATACCGATCCAGTTCCTGATATGCAGCCCAGCAGCATGGAGAGCAGCGTCCAGCTGGTAAGCCTGGTGGGGAAAGGGGGAGAAAGAAAGGAGTTTGGGGAGGCAGACTGTGGCCTCTGTGGTGAGAAAGAAAGAGTGGGGTTGGGGCTGGCACTGCCCAGCCCAGGTGGGACAGAATGCAGGATGGAGGCGTGAGTGGCTCATCTGGGAAGGGGTGGGAGGGTCAGCTCCTGCTGCTGCACCTACCCCCAGGGGAGTCATGGGAGGCACATGCCGGGGCAGGCACTGGCAGGCAGGCCCCAGTGACATTACTGGTAGGGGCACTGGCCTGGCAACCTGGGACCATCTGAGCCCTGACTTGCTAGAAATCTTTAGGGAAAGACTGCAGGAGGGCTGCCTGGGGGCAGGGATGGACCTGGGCCTTGGTCTACAAGGTCCAGAAACAGTTCCAGAGCAGATACGAGCTACAGAAGGAGGGGCAAACAACCCTGAAAGGCAATTAAGATATAGTAGGTGGTAAGAACAATGGTGATAAGGAAGACAACTGGGACAGCAACAAAGGAGGAGTCAGTGATTGGGACAATGGAGGAAAAGTCTATGATGACAGACTAAGGACAGACATGGGGAACAGAGGGGTGGGAGGATGGAAACAGAGGGAATGGAAGCAGTCTAACATGACTGCAATGGGTAAGAGATGTAGATAGGCATGCGGGTGCAAGTATTGTACAGGCAACCCCCACTTGGCACTTTTAAATTGGTTTCCTGAAAAAACAAGCATTAAGCAAAACCAAAAGTATATATCTGACAAACCAAGATGGCAACCACATTTTTAATGAACCAAGATGGCAACTGTGAGCATTATAACAAAGCTTGCTGAGCACTAAGTGAAACTGGGTATCAATTTTAAATAAGCATTACAGCAAAATAGCACTAAGCAAAACAGCATTAAGTGGGGGTTGCCTGTAATGGAAATTTGATGTTGTAAAAAAAAAAAAAAAAAAAAAAAAAGTATGCAAGCCAGGGCTGGTCAAGTAAACCATGCTGGTCACAAGATAGATATCTAACTTTATTTTCACAGCCCTATGTGCAATTTCAGAGTGGAGGCGGGGAGGAAGGTTTGCAAAGGAGTTTGTCCTATATAAAGCAAGTTCAAAAGTATTGCTTAAAAAGAGTTTACAGAGTACCTGTGCTACAAAAAGTAAAGCTGCATCAATTCTGTCTGAACTAAGTCTATGGGTACTTGTATGAAAATTTTGCCCTGACTTTCTTGTGCTCAGAAAGCACAGGGATTGACCAATAAGGAGGGAGTGCCCTCAGATTTATTTTCCCTGCTGTAGCAGTAGAAAGGTACATATTCCACAGCAAACCTCCAATAAAATTCCAGGGATAGAATCTAAATTAATACAAATAAATAAGTCTTCCATCTACAGAAGATAAATATATTTGGGAGGCAGGTCATCTTACACTCAAGAAAATATGCTATTAGCACCAGCAGCTTCTGACACCCCAGGACTGTGTTCAATTAGACATTAAGATCTGCCAAAATGCCACTTTAGTTTTTCTACAAAATGAGACAAGACTCCAAGAAATGGGCTAGAAAGTTCTTAGGAATGTCTGAACCAAACTGGAGGCAATACAACAAGTGCTGGAGTCAGACTAGGAAAGGGGAAGATTAAGATAGTCACCATCAGAAAAGAAGCTGCTCTGTGACTCAGGAGCAAACTATGGACTGAACCCACTTAAGAACCCAGATATGCCAATTAGTCAAAAGCACAGCGATACATCTGCTATACCCCAAATGTAACCACACTTCCTGCAGCAGCAAAACAACTCAAAAACCCCACATTCCTTGGGGAAAGCAACTTAGGCCAAGCCTAACTGAAAGACAAAAGAACTTTGGGAACTTTGAAATAATTTCACTCATGTTAAATGGGAACAAGTTACTTTTTTTTTTAACCCTCTCAGAGGAAACAGCAGTCACCATTTCATTTTCAGCTACAGCTTTGATTATTACTAGGAGTGGTCACCGTCCATCTATATTAGTTGTACCAATACATTGGTCCATCATATTAGCACTGGTAAAAGGAAAATTGACATTATCAACAATCAGCTTTTTTTTGCCTAGTAATGTCACATAAATGCTGAGCATACGCATGCAGCCAGGAGTGAAGTCCGGCAGCATGGAGAACAGTGTCTGGCCAGTAAGTCTGTGGGGGAGGGGGAGAAAGGTGTGCGGCATGGGGGTCACAGATTGCCCCCATGGTGAGGGGGGAGTGGGGTAAGACAGGATGCAGGGCACAGCCATGGGCAGCAGTACAGGGTGAGCAGGGAACAGCTCCTACCACTGCATGCACCCGTGAGGGGGTATGTGCCCCCCCTGAAATTGTGCATGGGGCAAGGGCAGGCTGCCCATTAAGACTTCTTCCTAGCAGGAGGAGCTGAGCTGAAGCTGTGCTCATGGAGGGCAGCGCTGGGATGGGGTCTACAAGGTAGCTACAGCAAGTTTTGCCCACCCTATAATACCCCACTCCCAGCACTACTGCTGCCCACCCAGAGCATAGCCCTGGCCCCCCAGTGGGAAGATGCCACAGCAGGCAGCCCACCTTTGCCCTGTGCACAAATCCAGGAAGCACACCCCCCACTCCTTCCCCAGGGTGCATGCAATGCAGGGAGCTGCCCCTCCTCTGCACACCTACCCCCAGACAAGGTGCCCGCAGCTCCATCCTGTGCCCTGTCCCAGCCAGGCAGCACCTGCCCTGGCCTCGGCCCCTTCCCTCCCCCAGACTTACCAGCTGGACACTGCTCTCCAAGTTGCCAGGCTGCATATCAGCAATCAGATCAGTATTAGCCAATATGGCTAGTTAGTTAGTTTGGCCGACTTATTAACTATGCACCCCTAATCTGTATACTGAGTTGGTGGCACCAAAGTTTAAAAAGGTTTCAGGCTTGGAAAGAGCCATACTGCCTACTCTAGAAAAGACTAAAATCCAAGAAGAGTCCATATGCTGGCAAAAAGAAAGTTCTTCAACATCAGGAGTGGGGAATAGAGAAGAGGGTTGCTATAATGTCACGGCAGCATGCATCTAGCCTAAAACATGAGCTAATCATTCATGTTTGTCTTTTGAAATCTAAAAGTATTTTAATTAACCCAACGGGAAAAACACCAAAAAAAAAATTTTAGGAGTCAGAACACAGGACTGCAAATTCTATTGCCAACTCTACTATTGATGTACAATATCTAGCATAGGGGTCACCAACCCGCAGCACATGCGCCAAACATGGCATGCAAGGCCATTTTGCTTGCCACACCACTGCCAGCCTGGGCTCTAAGCAGCTGCTGCCACCCATGGAGCCCAGGCTGCTTTCAGCAGGCGGCTGGGAGGCTGCAAGCCCTGCTGCAAGCAGACAGGGCTCTGTGGGCCAGCTGCAACCGCGAGGCTGCAAGCAGCTGCTCCAGGATGTCAGCACTCCAGCACCTTCCAAGGCAGACATTGTGGTTTTTTCAGCATTCCAGCCAAAAAGTGTTGCTGACCCCTTATCTAGCAGAATAAAAAGGCGTACCATCAGTAGCCTTGATACTGTCATGGGTGACAAGGGTATCGTGAGGTTTTATTCACTGATTCTTGCAGCAATTTCAAGTTCTTAAGAAGTTCTAGGCACTACCATAGTGCCTTGAACAAAGTGTTTAATCAAACTTGATTAACTTTTGATATTAAAGATTTGTTTTGAAGGTCTTAATTGAAAGACCTTTATGTAAGTTACAGCAGCATAAACAGTTACACTGCTTCAAAAAAAAGGGAAATACATATTTAATACTGTAGATACTAGCTTCTGCATCTTGTCAAATCATACAAATTAGAGCCAGGAAGAGACCCATTAAGATTATTCCCCCTATTTTCCTGCCAACATAGGATTAGTAATTTGAGTTGCTGAGAAATTAGGTTAATCGTACAGTTATACATACGCACCCACACTACTAAGTTTCAACACACTAGTGACTCATACATCTATTTCTGAATAGCGGTAAAGTGGAAGAAATGAGGTCTTCCTCTTAGCTGCTGTTCTTAGGAAAGTGATTTGACAAGGAAAAAGATAGCCAACAATATTAGCCTAGTGGTGAGACTGAAGTGTCAGTCGGGCTAAGTTTCAGAACTACAGTTAAGCTGTTTACCACCACTGCTTTTCACTTGAAGAATAATAGCAAATAAAGTCTCCCCCACTTTCTTTGCCCATGCAATTGGGTTGGGCAGTGTGGAAATCAGTAAGCTAGTTAAGAAATAGATCATTTAAAACAGGTCCTTAATCCCGCTCAGATCAGTTCCTCAGGTCAGAAACTGTTTAAACAGAGTTGATGCTGCACCCATTCAGTGATGGTATAACTAAAAATACATTAATGTTTAAAACACATATTAACTGTAGACTTAAGGCAGCCTTGGCAACAGCAAGGTGATATATTTTAAGCTATGGCCTGACCCCCATCATGACCTGCTGAGACAGAATTTAAGTCGCATGGAACTGACTGTTGAACAGAGGCCTAGCACAACACAGGCGATCTTATTTGGTAAATCACCCATATAGAAAGGACTAGTTAGAGCAAGAAGTAGTAACCAAAAACCTAGAATTAGATCTCAAAAGTATTGCTTCAGCTGGCCACACCTGCTTGCCACTGGTAGAAACGAGTACAGGAAGAAATTTAACACACAAAACGAATCCACACCAGGCAATACAGAAAACTTCAAACCTACATGTTGTCAGCCCACACTGCAGCTTAACCACAACAACCCAAGGTTTGTTTTTCCATGAAGGACTAGTCCATTGCTGACAGAGACTGTACATGTTTAAAAGTCACAAATGGTTGTGATTTGATAAACTCAGTGTTACTTGTCTGCATCTTCCTTACATAGCTTTTTCGCCAACAACTACTACTGTCCCCATCCAACAGGGAGGGGAGGTCACTGTCATGTCAGCAGGGTCAGCAAAGAACCAGACCCCTCTAGAAAAGGAGCGGACCTAATCCTCACAGCTGTGAAGCTCCAGCTAGTTCCCCGTCCCAGACCAGTCTATAGACCATGACCAGGCTGAGCTGGGTGCTGACAACAACTTGTTTTAAGCCACAGAATTAAAACCGAAACCAGACAGACCCGAAGGGAGGCCACCAGCCTGGTGACGATGCGCTTGGCCCAGGCAAGCAACACGCTGACCAGCCCCTTCCCCTGCCAAGCCTCACAAAGGCAAAAATGGAAGACAAATAACCGTACAAGGTGCCTAGCCGTTGCCAGAGGCCATCCCGAGACCCCCCACTCCCGTCGCGGCAAAGTCCCGGGCCGGCCGGCCAGGCGGGTGACAGCCCCCGCGCTGCAGGACCGCGCCCCCGCGGCAGGAAGCGCCGGGGCCCCATCGGCCGCGCGGACTCCACCAGGCCGGGGCAGAGGACAGCGGTGGAGCCCCCGGGCCAGCCCCGGCCCTGGCCGACTCACGACCCCACCCCCCCCCAGATCAGCCCGGGCCTCACCGTGGTCCTGGTTGAAGCCAGCGTAGAGCAACCCGTTGCCGTGCGGGTTAGCCGGCAACAAGTTCATGGCTCCTGGCGGGTCGCGGCCGCCCGGGCCTTTTAAACCATCGCGGCGCCCGCGGGACTCGGCCCCGCCAGAGCCCGGAACCGACGCGCACGGCGGCGCCAGCGGGTGGGGCAGCTCCGCCGCGGCTTCCGGCTCCGCCAGCCCGAGCACCACCCGCCAGGCCACGGTGTCGAGCGCCGAGCTATCGAGCATCGCCAGCCCGCGGGGCCGCGCGCCGAACCATCGAGCACCGCCTGTACCACCAGGTCGTGGGGCGGAGCGCCAAGACATCGAGCCTTCGGCCCCGCCCACAGGACAGGCAGCACCTGCCCCACCGTCTCCGCGCTGTTTTTTCATGTATAGTTTTCCACATAAAATAACCAATAAACGTCCCGTTAGTGCATTTCCTAACGGGGGGTGGTCCACCAGCCGGTGGCTCTGCAGGCCCTGCGGCTGCCTAGTCACAGGTTTGTCTTCGCAGGTGGCGGAGGCCGCGCAGGCTGAGGGTCAGCCCGAGGCGGGAGCTGCGTACCCACCACGCGCCAGCTGTCCAGGCGACACGGCAGCACCCATGGCACGCGGACAGCGGGTAAGGCAGCAGTTGAAGGTTTCCTTTGTCCTTGGTCTTTCAATGCAGGAGTCAAGGTTTCTTACTTGTCTCAGACCTGCTCCAGAGGGTGCTGGCTGGGCGGAGGCCCGAGGGCCATTTCCTTAGTTGAGTGCAAGGCCGTTCTGGCAGCGCCCTCCTTACCCCAGCCACGCCGTACACGAGAGCCAGCTGCACCTGCGCTTTCACTGGGCTTGTACCCCATTTCTGCTGGCTGATAGAGAACACAACCCCGCACTGAGCGTGTGCAAGTGACATGCCCCTGTCATTTCTGCTGCGGTGTCCCCACTTCAGCCCCCTTGCAGATACAGGCAGTCCTCCGCCTTGACACAACTGGGTCCTGACAACCACATCTTAAGTCAAAATGTTGCAACTCGGAACCAATTTTCCCATAGGAAATGATGTTATAAATGGAGGATTGGTTCCTGAACCAAGGCCTGATTCCCTATTTTCACCAACAACCACCCAGAATTTTGTAGTCAAGTATAGATGAGTAATATACAGCCACGGCAGGCACTCCAGTTTCAATTTTACCTTACAAACCGGCATGCCAGCTTATAAGGTGCCAGATAACGCAACTTTTATTATAGCTACATTAATGTATTTATATTGTAATTAGCCATCCTATTGATTTGGAAGGATTTGTTTCAGGTGACTTTGCTAGACTCTTTGAAGGGCTCTTGGTTGGACTTTTTGAAGGGTGCTTGGCTGGAGTCTTCTCCAGAAAAACCTGCAGCCAAGACTCCTGAGTCTTGTCTGCTTTCTTAAAGAAAGTGTCCAAGGAAGTTTGGACAGATGTTCTCCATGGAAATGGGCAATGCAGCAAACTTGTTCGCTGGCGTGGCATGGCATCGTATCAGATCAAGCATTGTAAAGTCTAAACTAACGTTAGAAAGTTGAAACATGGTATCAAATTTATAAACGTAAGGCAAAACATTGCACCTCAAAACATTGTAAGTCGAGGACTGCCTGTACACAGGTCATCAACCCACTTACCTTAGAGGAGCAAAGTGGATTCATAACTTGGTAGTTAAGAATGCCAACATTTGGATTTGGAAGAAGTTTAGTCCAGACTCATGTGCATCTGATGCTGATACTACTAAGTTATGGAGTGGAGGAAACCAGGTGGAACAGCAGGGAGGATTCTTATCTTCTATGCTGAGCCACACATTCACTTCCAGGTACAATTCAAGGTATTGGCTTGGATCTACAGCAGTCTGTGTAGTTTGACTCCTAAGAGATTGCCACTTCAGGTACTACCACAATGCAGAAAGATCTCAAAGTGAAGTAGGAAATGGCTCCCAACTGTGCAATCGCCTGACTCCCCTGCCTTCCTTTTACTGATTAAACCTTTTATTGGCTCTTAGTGTTTGAGATAAAACCCATTCATCTCTTTTACATGACTTTTGCAAAGGAGAGGAGAAATTTGGATGAGGCAACGTAAAGGAAATCTTGTTGAAAAGTTATCTATGCTAAATATCATGTGTGCACGAAGTGTTATGTATCTTTAGTCATCCAAAAAGATTTGGTAGAAGAGTTTAACTCCTGCTATTTAATGGTATTGGATGGTCAAAAGGCCCTCCAGGAAAGTTATCTTCTGTTAAATTGTGTAGATTGAATAATCTCTACAGTACCATAAATTCCTTACATGCACTGGGTATATTTTTTACATTAATACAACATGCAACCACATACTTAAGTTTTGTCTTTTAAATTGCAATGAGTTTCATACACTACAGCTAGGAGGTGTATATCTTGTTGTGGCTCCTTAGTTAGGAGTACCAACTGTTCATGGTACTCTTGAGTCAGGCAGATCTGGCTCCCTGCTTTATATTATTTCCTATACAGTGAATTCAAAAGGTATACAGAATGTACTTGGTACATATAACTAGCAGCTAAAGCTGACTAGTAACAGAACTAGCAGGAGCAGGAATAGGGCTCCTAGAACATGGATGATAGTTATTGATTACCAGTTGATCATTTAAGTAGAGAGGCTGAGAGAATGGGGTCTTGGTCCCAGCTGTATTACTGACTCGCTCCATGGTCTTGGTTACATCACCTTGAGCATTTTCATCAAAAATGGCCAATCTGATTCCAATACTTGTTGAGTTCCCATAGCTGAAGTTACTGGAAACGACATACAGTTACAGGGGTTCAACAACTTCAGAGCATTATTTTTACATATAAAAAAAACAGGCATCTGAGGTTAGATTTAATATTTCTGTTACAGATGCCTAAAAGGATAGTTTGAAAGGATGGGCTTTAACCAGTCTCATATTCCTTAACTGTAACATGAGGACAATACATCTGTCAAGCTCACAAGGTTATTGCATTTAATTAAAAGTTAGTGAAACGCTCTGCACCTGCAGCATAGCACTATTAGTATGAGATTTATCATGGATGTTTGGCTTAAAAATATACAATTTATCTTGGAAAATAATCTTGCTGTCCAGCCTTTCCAGTTGCTATTTATACCTATTTATTTACTCCTTTGTTTCTAGTGAAGAAAAGTGTGATTGTCAAAAACCAGCTGGAAATACATTTGAGGTTTTTAAGAAAATAATTTCACACTTTAAAATGTGGATCACAGGTATGTCAGTGTTAATCATCACTCAAGCAACTCACCTGTTTCAGGATTTCCAGTGGTATCTGTTTTTCCTCTCTCAAAATAGAGAGTTTGCTTCAATCTCCTAGCCTGCTTTGAGTTGCTCCCTTTTTGGCTGCATCTGCAGCAATTAGTCTAGGAAAAAATGATCCCAGAGATACATGGGAGTTTTCCCAGAGCTGTTCTTCATAACAAAACACCATTGCTCTTTAATAAATAATGGAACAAGAGTTTTTTTTAATCTCATTTGTTACATTGCACAACCCCTAGAGCTAGAATCCTGATGCATATTTGGCATGTTATATTAATAGAGCTATACCACAGGCTTACTGTTACTATGGGGGTGTAGAGAGATCTGGTGATTCAGAAGGGGTTTTACTACTATGATAAGTTACTCTTGGAAATAATAAACACTACCATTGCTGAAACGTTACTATCATCATGTCTCAGCATGTTCTTGCATCCAGAAAGATAATGTTACACTGTTTTCATCACTGACTTGCCTTTCTCCAACAAACTAAGAATTTAATGTGTTCTATTATTCAATATTTCCTTTGCCAAATTTGTAAGAGTCAACTCCCATGATCTGTGAAGCAGCCTAGTCTCGCATCTTCCTGCCTGGATCTCTAAAGGTGGTAATGACTGATTAGTGACTAGACAGGGGTTCTAGGTTCTTAGGAAGTGTTATAGAGGAAGGCAGGCTGGCAAGTAATCCACTAAAGAAAGAAAGAACAGGCTTCACACTTCCAGATACATTTATTTTAAATAATATTCTTTCCTTATAAAGCAGCACTTCAAACACATTCTTCTTACAGCTGTTACGAATAGTGTCTTTGGCATTTTCTTCCTATAACTATCTTATAGAACATCTGGTACAAAAAATGTAGATATACAGAAAAATAAGCATATAAACCACAGATTAATCCCAAAAGTATTAAATAACATACCAAAAACTTTATCAAATCTGTTTCATACACTAACGGACAAAACCTTGTTGTGTATGTGCATAATGTTCTATGTACATGTTTGCAGCTTCGTTAAATTAGTGCTTCAAGGTTATCGAGGAAAATGTACAAAAAAATAGGCGCACAACTGCAATATTACTAGAATTTCTCACTATTTGTGTAGTTTACAATGTATACAATACATTGCATTTAAAAAAACCTTTGCCTAAATATGCAAATCAAATATATTCACTTTTGCCTCTTTGCAAATAAAGTTTGCAGCTAAACAGGATTTGATATAATTACGCAATAAAGTCACTTCAAGATTTCATGAAATTAAGAACTCAATACTATGATTATTCCCTTTATAAAAATACACCTAAAAAACCAAGGGGATCATGCACATCAAAACTTGAAATATTAAAGTCCAACAGCAAAGTGTCACATCCTTTTCAGTTGCACTGAACTTACCATTCATCCCAAAGCAGCATTATGATGGTGAGCAAGCTCTAAAATAAGTTTTTTCTTATTTTGTCTATGTAAGTGTGGTACATATGGAGAGTATGCTCAACTATTAAAAACAAGAGTTCTTGTGTTCAACACTCCTTGTGAGGAGATTCCACTCTGTTTTTGCCCATGTCAGATTCAGGAAATTTTACAGCTGTTTCGTGTATAGTTTTTGGGTGGGCTCTGTAGTGGACGGATAATTTTAGCTTTCTTTAGGCTGTTCCTCTTGTTGTTGCTCGAAGTAAGAGAGTAGGAGCGTCCATGCATCATCCTGGCATTAAGACCATTGGCCATGGAGAAAGATTTGAGATGGCTTCTTAAGGCAACAGGGAGAGGCAGCTTGTCAACAAGATGCACA
This sequence comes from Caiman crocodilus, assembly GCA_030014935.1. Taxonomy (NCBI): domain Eukaryota; kingdom Metazoa; phylum Chordata; order Crocodylia; family Alligatoridae; genus Caiman; species Caiman crocodilus. Next base: position 15,671,874 of record JAGPOW010002173.1, read on the forward strand.
GGTGTACAGGAAACTATGGCACGGCAACAAAGATCTTGCAGACTTAGAACTTAAAGAAAAATTAAAGAAAAAGCACCTTATAATAGCATATTTAACAGCCACATGGTGGCAGCATATACAATATCGTGAATGCACACCACTTTAATGAATCCTCGTTTTCTTCCTCCCTACAGTTCTTTCCACTCCACCCCAATAGAAAATATTTTGTCAATTATTCTCTAAGGCAGGTCACAGTTTAAGGCCTATACCTACAAGGTCTACAAACAGACTTTTTGTTGGCTCCAGGGCCATATAGAGCATTTACAGGATTGCCCCTCCCATTTATCAAGGTTGAACAGGGCAAGAACAATATCATGAATGGTCCTAAATGACTTGGGTACGCTTATTGTCATTCTGAAGAATTATCTGAAAGTTTGAGCCGCACTTAAAAAGTCAACATTGTTATTTAATCTGACTTCAGGGAATATTCCCTCAGTCAAATTCAAAAAGTAAGTAATTCTGGTTAAAGTAACTTGCACTGTGCACTTTAAAGTGACCATTTAAATAAGCAATTTAAAATAATCTATATTTGCTGCATATTAATTGCTCCAATAAGTAAATAAATTTTACTGGAACAAATCCATTTTTTCGTAATTAGCAAGCCAAAGAGTGCTAGAAGTGATTTACAGTTTTGTTTCTCCTTCCCTCTGTCCCTCCCCCAGAATGCTTCATAAAACAATAGAAGACCACACACAGTACAAAATCCCAAGAACTAGGCAATTAAAGATTCACTGCTACTCTTCCCAGAATAGCAAAAAGTGCTGTTACTGGAAACTGGCTCCATAGCCAATTCCTACATCTCTAATTTTTTTCAGAGTTCAGAGAATTTGGGGTTCAGATTCTGATTTCAGAATATTTTTTTTCTTCTTTCAAAATTATAAATATTCTCATCTCAGTACAAAGCAATTAAGGAAAGTGCTACTATATAAATCAAAATAGGCCTATACTAGCTAGTAACCTAGTTTTCACTAGGGAATTTACTTATGTACATTTAAAAACACTTTAGAGCTAACAATCCCTTTATTTTCAAACACTTAATATTTTAGTACAACTTGTCATCCAAATGTTCCAACTTAAAAAAAACAGTATATAATAGCAAGTAGTGCAATCAATTTGGCATTCTTTTTTAGGGGAAAATAGGCTATTTGTACTGTATGATCCCACTTTCTTCATCTGTTGTGCAGGTTTTAAGGTTTCTAATATAGGCATATAGTAGGTTAGTAACCACCCTCCTCAGCAAAACAACCTTGCACAAGAGTGTCACGAAAATCTACCAGTCTAAGATATCAAGTCTGCTCTTAAAGCACCTTGACTGTGATAAAGGAAAATAGGACTTGGACCCAGATAAGGAGCAAGTAGAATTTTGCAACACTATAAAAAGCAGCAAACTAACAAGTCTAGAACAAAATAAAACTACCATTTGCTGACAGGCAGCCTAAGAGACATTCACAAAGACAAGACTGTGTCAATATTTGTCTCTATACTTAGCAAAATCTATGGCAAGGCTGCTGTTTGCAGACTAGTGAAACAGCTCCGAGTATACATTTCAAAGGAAATATTTCAACACCTTAGAAGAGCAATAAAATACTTGTGGCAGACCAAGGGGGATGTTATGGTCCTAGCTTATGTACTCAGGTTTCCTCTTCTAAAAGCAATGCATAGTTGTCTGTTCCTATGTTTTCCCTCATTTTTATTTGAGAATTAGATAAGAAAAGTCAACAAACAAAAAATCTCTTCCAAAAATCTCTTGAGTAATCAGACAGGATTGGATTGTGCATGGAGGATGTTTCTGGCTTCTGCTTTGATAAACATCCTCAGTTCATATTCACTTCATAAGGAGAATCTAGCTGATGGTATGAATATTAATCAAGATGGAGTCATATAAACCCATCATTCAATGACTAAATAACAGCCACAAAATAAAATGTACTAAATAACAGCCACAAAATAATCCATAAATAGTTTGGCTACCTGCAAACTTCTGAACTGCTTTAGAAAAGTCTTTATAAAGCTTGTCAATAATACAAGTACAGCATCACCACAGGAGACTGGTAGTATATCAAGGCTCAACAAATATCCAAGAACAGGTGTTTTTCAAAAGAAGATTAAAGAAACTCAGCATTAAGCATTAATGGGATAACCTGCCTCCAGGGAAAGTTGCCTCCTAACCCCCAACAGGCAGATGTTGATTTATCCCCTGATATATCAGAGTTAATTAAGAAGTATTTACCATGATGGTGCCGGATATTGTTACTCATAAGAAAATTTAGTCTCTTTTTGACTGCTGCTAAGCTCTTAGCTTCAGGAATATCCTGTGGCAATAAACTGGAGGGGAGGGCAGGGGGGAAGGTGTAGAGATTCTCAGTATGCTTTCCCTGAAGTGTTCATTATTTTGTTCATGTGTGTCCCTTCTTGAGATACCTTGGAAAGACTGAGGTTTTTCTCTCTTCAACTTGCTCCACTAACAGTATTTGCCATTTAAAGACCAGCATGCTAATAAGATCAGCAAAAATGATCATGTAATTATATATTTTAAACTAAAAAAATTAACATTTAACATTTTAAACCATGCACCTTCATATTTCAAAAGATGAGCCTGATCATTCTGAATAATAAACAAAAATTAATAAATACTTATTTTGCTTACCCTTGTTTGGCCTCCAGAGCCGGTCCATCCCATGTCTCATTAGCACAATCCTTGCCAGTTCAGTAAAAGACTCTGTAATGTTAAAGTTACAGAGCGGGCTGACTTCAAAAAAAGTCATGCCTATTCTCTCGGCATAGGTTTGTGCTTGTTCAGTAGAGACTTGACGCTTGAAGGCTAAATGAAGACGATTTCCAACCAGGATTTTAGGTACACCAGGAGCATGCTGAGTAAAGAGAAGAAAGACAGAGATTAGTGTTCTGACCCTCTTCTCTCCCTGAGAGGCTGTAAGATGCTAACACAAATGCTCTGTACATGAAATGTGGCACTTGCTAGCGTCAAGAAGGTGACTGACATGATAGCAAGGTAAGCATCTTTATATTAAGAAGAGTTTGGGTCAGAATCAGAGGTAAAGGGGCTGTGCTTCAGTTTTCTGAAAACAAGTGGAGGTTATGTTTTCTCCTGTCCTTAAGGTTCTATTCCAAATTTTTCTTTCAGAGTAAAAACATTCTCAGAAGTTAAGTTAGGCTTAAGGAAACAGTTTTACATGAAAATACTGAATGTTCATGGCTAAGTTATAAGGCAGAATTATCTCTTCACATAGACTGACTAAATAGTATTATTATTACAATAATAAAACTTGTAATCCTTGTACAGGCCTTTCTGGTCCATTTGCCAGTCTTTCCCCAAAGAATCCACATTATGACAGGAACCATTTCCATGCAGTTGAACAGTTTTTCTACTTTACAGAAATAAACATTTGCATTCCAAATTCTAATATAAAAACAGTTTAAAGACATTTAGACTGAAGGCACTATAGAAGTGCTAAGGGTTTCACTAATATTGAGCTCAGGCCCATGGTCCCCATACGAGGAGGGTAAGTATTACTTTTTCACAGGAAACAAACACAGTGATTTGCCCAGGTAACACAGCAAGCCTTTGACAAACTTCAGTAAAGGCAGGCCCAGTACTTGGAATCTTAACTACTCTGTGCCTATTCTTTCTGTACCAAACCACTGGATACTTTGCTGTTTTGTTCCCAGACTTTTTAAAAGTTATGAAACAGAAGCATGATGGGACCCTTGGATTTCTCTGTAATGAATAATGCCTGCAAGTATACAGCATTAACTAGTAATTGGAGAATATAACAAATACATACCAACTGCCATATAAGTGATACTCTAGGATATGCCTTACCTCATCTATCTCTTTTATCCATCGATCAATACCATCAAATGACCAACGATTTGTAATGTCATATACTAGTATCACCCCCTATGTGAAAAAATATTAAAATGTATTTTAACATTAAAGAGGTATAACACAGAGAAAACCATCTTCTTATGCAAATCCGTGTCAGTCCTGCTCTTATTTTCTTCCCATAAATTCTGTGTGCTTTGTATCCAGGAACATGACTGTATTCAAATTCACATCAGACAGCAAACTAGACAAACCCTCTAAACTCAGGTTGGATGTAGCAGAGAGGTGAAGGCACAAACTCCTGAATTCATGGTACACCCTTTCCCATCCTTCCTATACTCTACAACTTTCCTTTATGCTGGATATTAAACGAGTATAATAGTTATTTAGTAACTTTGCATTCACTCAACCATCCACTGGCAACTCTGTAGTGTAAAGGTAACAAGAATTTTACCTGAGCACCTCTTGAGTAGGAACGAAATATGGTACAGAATCTCCCTTGCCCCGATGTATCCCTAAACAAGAAAAATTATGGGTATATTTAAGAAATTGACTCAATTCCTACTTATACCAGTCCAAACTAATTGGTTAGCATCACCTGCCCTCCCATCAACCAGATCACAGCAGCAACCTATACATGGGTTCTTAAGTTCATTAGCTATTGTATAAAAGAATGATTCAAAGTAGATATCAAACCTGCAGCTACAAGGTTCTGTTTTATAAACAGTAGGAGACAAACTTCCAAAAGTCTTCTAAATACAACTGAATAAAGAAACTATCTCGCTTTCTTCTACAGGACCATAAAAAAAGATCCACCTGTGGCTTTTTTCTCAAGGAAACTTGATAGGGAGTTAAGAGTGACCTGTATGTACTAAAAGATGTCGTACAAGGGATGGCAGGGGGAAAGTTTGTGTATAGACAAGTTAACCCCCTCCAGTAGTCATAATGTATTCATTATCTTTCACCACCAAGTTCATTTGAACAAGTGTCTGATCCAAAATATTTTGGAAGCAGCCATAACAGTAAAAAAAGTGAAATAACTTCAAAGTAGTTACAAATTAAAAGTCTTGCTTTAACTAACATATGAGAACTAAAGGCATTTGTACACATGCTTGCGCCACAGCGCTGAGTGCTTTTAAAAGCGCCCTGTGCTGCAGCGCATACATATGTATAAATGGTGAAATGCACATCAGTGCTGAGAAAATGGTGGCAGTGCACTTTTGAATTAAAACATAAAGGTGTTATAGCTCAAAAGCACATAGCCACCATTTTCTCAGTGCTGGTGTGTCTTTTGCTATTTATACAAAATGCATGTGCTGCAGGACTGGGCACATCAGCTCATGGAGCGGATTTGATTGAGTCTGCTCTGACACGCCAGATCTCCAGTGCATTGGAGCAGATAAATGAATGTGTATAAATGCCCTAAGTCCTTTACATGCTGCTAAAAAATGCCACCAAAATACGTTTTGGAATGAGGATGCAAGTCTAAATATAAATCAAGATTAACCCAAGCCATTTCTGTAAAATGGTATATTATAACAATAATTAGTTTTAGCCCCAGTTCTCCAAACCCTCTAAAAACTCAGGTTGAATGTAGCAAAGAGGTGAAGGCACAAACTCCTGAATTCATGGTACGCCCTTTCCCATCCTTCCTATACCCGACAACTTTCCTTTATGCTGGCTATACAAGAAGAAAAATGCTGGAGCTGCAAGATAATACAGGCTGAGAGGATGGATAATAAGCACCGAGATTCTACCTTAAAAGGCTCCCTAGTTTGGTCTTCGTTTTAATACTGTAACTCCTTAGTCAACTCTCCTATTATCATTAATATATAATCTATCTAGATTACTGTAACATCCAGCTAAGATACTTCTATGACCACTGTACCAGAGTAGCTCAAATTTTTCTGCATTTATCCTCACAAAACTCCAGGACATTGGGAAGTGCTACTAGCCCCAGTTTTAGAGGTGGAGAATTGAGGCAGAGAGAGATTAAGTGACTCAAGGTCATGAATGACATGTATTGTGGAAATGGGAGATCAAGGTTCAGTATTCAAATCCTGATCTAATGCATTTAACTATTAAGCTACTCTTCCTTTCTTGGCTAGGCACATTCAAGATGCAGGAAACAATTCCTGCCCTGGAGAGTTACAGCCCTCTGCAAAGTATTGTTCAACAAGCCAAAGAGAAAGTAATGATGGGATGAACTCACCAGAGCTGTAGTTTTATTCGACGGCCATCTAGAAGTATTGTTGTCGTCTTATAATCAATACCTGGGGGAAAATTTTTAAGAATTAGAATCTCAGATAAACTGCATGATGTATATAGTATGCCAAGATCTCTGCATGCCCAAAACAAAAGTTGGCAGGAGGGAAAATACATATCATTAGTGGACTAAATACACGTATGAAGTATTTTCACTGGATTTGCCATTAAAGGCCCTTCATGCTACACGAGTGTCATCTTCATTCAAGAGCAGACTTTCTAGTCTTTTCCTTAGGGTCTGTAAGGAACTTCAAGGGCCATTTCTTCCAACCCAAAGAAGTGCCATCTCTCCTGTTCATAAATGTCCTCACTTCCACAAAGCAGTGAAAACCTGTGCAAAAGATTCATCGTTTATGAGAAAAGGACAAGGGTGGAATTATCCTCTCTCTCCTTCCATGCCCAGGCTTCCCTGCCACCTTACCCTTCTATTTACCTGCATATGCTGCCCTACAAAATGTTCTTCCTTTTCTGCTCTCTTGGAGAAACTGCCTTGCTTATTTCTCCCCTGGAAATTAGTGTCCCATCAATGCCAAAGGGTGATGGCAATTGTGCTGAGACTGCATACAGGAGGTGTGAAATTGTAGTGATTGTGATACATACAGTATAAACACCAGTCCACTGTTTACTGCACCAAATCTATCAACTCATTCCATAAGAATGACACATGCTGTCAAACTTTTTTTTTTTTTTTTTTAGCTTGAAACCAAGTTGTTTCTGAGTGAAATCTAATTACATAAATACTACATACATACTACCTTAGACCCAGCTTTACTGTTTTCGGGGGCGGGGGGGAGACACGCAAATGTGTCATCTTTCAATATATAGATAAAAGCTAGTCAGAAACTAGTTAGTTATATGATGATGGATTTTTGTATTACCACCCACAATGAGGCTCACAGCATTGGTTTACAACACTGGGCTTAAGTACTACATCCATAAATGGCCTAACATATTAAAAAGAAGACTGACATTAAATAAAATAGATTTTCAAATTCATTTTTATGTAATATTCTTTAAGATATGTAGCAGTCTGAAGACTGAATCAAAGATTTATTATTCACTAATTTGTTCCAATACAAAAATTAGGGGTCATAAATTTAAACTAGGAGTTAGTAAATTTAAAAACTAACAATAGAAAAGTTATTTTTGACACAGAATGCATTTAGAGTGTGGAACTCATTGCCACCAGATACGATAGAAGCTGACAGTTTAGCCAGACTCAAAAAGGAATTGGGCAAATTCTTGGAGGACAGAGGTATCAGTAGCTATTGAGCATGGGAGTTAAGGGTACAGCCTTTGAATCAGAACTTCCTAGGCCGGGGGTTGTCAACTGGGGTTACGGGTACCCCCGGTGTACTTGGAAAGGGGCAAGAGGGTATATGCTGGCAGGCAGGGGCAGAGCTGCCACCCACCACCCTGCCTCCCAGGAACAGGGCTGGGGCAGGGGCAAGGGCAGAGGCTCCCTTCTTCAGGCTGCGTAGGTGCTGGCTGGTCGGCCAGACACAGCAGTGTGGGGAGCACTCACGCAGCAGCCACTGCTGCCATACATCACCCTGTGCCACCGCATGCAAGCTCCCACACCGTGCTCCATGTCTGGCCACCACCCTCACCCCCCTTCCATTCCAGCAGAAGTGTACCCTCGGTATACGCCTTAAAAAAGGCTGAAAATCCCTGTCCTAGACCTTAAATGCTGGAGGCTGTAAGTGGGAAAGGAATGGGGGGCTGGGAAATCTAGTTATATCCTGTTCACTCTCCCTTCCAGCATCCACACTCTGGCACTGTGTGATACAGGATGCTAGGCAAGATGGATTTATGGTCTGACCCAGTAAGCAACAGTTCTTATGTTTTTATGTAAACTATGCTACTCTCTGAAGTTATTTCTCCTTATGAGCAACCCGGTCCCTGAAAAATGCCTTGAAAGAGTTTGTGCAAGGAAAATCTTTTACTAGACCAACTGAGTAGTTGGGAAAAAGTTCTTGGCAAGCTTTTGGGTGTAGTCACCCTTCTTCAGGTCCAATAACAGATATCACATCTACTCAAAGAACCTTGCCTGCAAATGGAAAGAACTGCATTTTAGTTGCAAGCTGGTGGCATAGTCCCACAAAGCAAGTGCCACTGCACTTTGGATAATATGCCTCCAGGATTAGCCTTTCTTCTAGAAACACAAATCAAGAGTCAGCAACTTCAGATTTAGCTTTATAGACTCACTAAATCAGGATGCTCATAATTAAACCCTGGTGTTCCCTTTGATATGCGAGTAAAACACACTGTTAGGAGACTGGTGTCAGATTTAGTCAATAGTGTCTAGATTTTTCTCTTACACCAAATCACAACAGTGATATCAAAGAGAAACTTAGCAATTACAAAGTTTATTTTCTATGTATACAATTAATAATTACTGGGCAGGGACATAAGCAATGAACACAACCTCCACAGACTGGGGGATCTGCAGCTGTTATCAGTCTACACACCCTGCTTGAAAAATGCTGTAATGGGTTGTCATTAGGAGTAATTGATGCAAAAGGCTACACCCAAACAGCTGTTAAGAGAAATGAAGAGATGGGTTCCCTCTACCTTTGTCTTAGGGCTAAACCTTTGGGACTCTTATATTAGAAAACGTGCAATAAAGGACAGTTGATGCCCAGATTCACAAACTAGGCCTCTCAAGATTTTATTTGGAATAAAAAACCTGAAAGTTAAATTACCAGCCAGAAATTACTGCAGGAATGGTCAGTTTCTGTCCAATGGCCTGTGCAAATTCCTGGAGAGAAGCAGAGGGACAGAGCTACTTCCCCAGTAGGTTGCTTGTATGCCATTTTGTCTTGTGTGCATGAAATAGATGTATGCTGCAGTAAATGGGAATCTAGTGTAACTTGCTTTTCAAACAGCCACGGTCAGTCAATTTCTGTTCTGTGTCTACACTACAGTTCCTTGCCATGACAATGTAGCTAGCAGATGGTACAGTGTTTTTATCATTGTTGTAATTAGTCATTTCAGCTCAGAGCAAGCTACGTCATAAGCACGTTGGCATGATTTGCAGTCCTAGAAAAGATAGGATGCCCACTAATCCTTTTAAATCTTATATGTTCCTCCCACAACAACATGAAAGCAACTGTTCAGTTTGATGGGTCCACTTCACACAGCTTTGAGATGAAAGCAGAGTGAAGCAAAGATGTGTTCTTGTCCCTATGTTCCTTGGAATCTTCTTGGTACTCCCGAATTGTGTGATTAAAGGTTTGGAAGGTGGAGTGTATGTTCACACACAATCGGATGGGAAACTCTTCAATCAGTCATGACTCAAGGTAAAGTTAGAAAGGTGTTTATCAGGGAGCTTCTATGTGCTGATGATGCTGCCCTTACAGCCCATGGCAGAGACCTACTACAAGAACTCATGGATCACCTTTCAAGAGCTTGTCAGGCATTTGCTCTATCAGCACGAAGAAAACTGTTGTACTAGGACAGGGAGTTCCATCAAATCACCCTTAATGAGAACCAGCTAGAAGTAGCCCAGAAGTTCGGCTACTTGGGTTCTACAGTGACCACTAACCTCTCACTGGATGAAAAATTTAATGTTTGCATTGAAACAGGCAGCCATCATCTTTAGCAAACTAACTAGAAGAGCACGGAACAACTTAAACCTTACCATCAAGACCAAAATGCTAGTGTTCAAAGCTTGCATAGTCAGCAAGGACAACCTATGCACATCAAGAGAGAAGATTAAACAGCTTCCACCTGCACTGTTTATGCTGCATACTCAACATCAAATGACAAGATAAAGTTAACAATGCAGAGGTTCTTTAAAAGGCAAATTTACCAAGTGTGACACCTCTACTCAGACAGAGATGACTGCACTGGCTAGGCCATCTGAGCAGATTGGAAGATGGACATATACCTAAGGACATGCTATATGGGGAATTATCAGAGAGAACAAGAACAACAGGATGCCCCAAGCTTCACTATAAAGACCCATGCAAGCGAGTTATGAAGGCATTTGGAATTGATCCTGGCCAATGGGAAACCTTGGCAAGCAATCAGATCAAATGGCATCATCATCTCCACCACGGTATTCAAGTCCATGAAAAGAACTGGCTCTAACAGCTTGAAGAGAAAAGAGTCCACAGGAGGCAAGCAGCTCTCAAACCATGCAACCGTGACATACATTAGCAACCACTGCTACAGATTATGCAAATCTCGGATTGGATTTCAGTCTCATGGGACATTGCAAACCATCTACGTCATCAGCTGCAATTTCCACCGTCTCAAACCAAAGGATGTCATACAGAATTAGTCATTTCAGCTCAGCGAAAGATATATATGTCATAATCATGTTGGCATGGTTGTCTATGCCAACCATGAACTACTTTGGCAGTCTTCCGGCTGCCTTCCCACACTGCTTTGCACCCTACCCCTATGTGTGGCTGTTTAGCTGTGTAGCTTCTACTGCTTTGAAGTGATAGTTACTCAGTGTCACCTCCCTGTTAAAATACTGGCATAGTGCTAGGTCTTGTTCATCTACAGTAGCACTCCATGAATCAGCCCACCTAGTCACACGTCCCTTGCACCAGCACACCACCTCTTCATAGCTCCAGCTGAATCTGCAGCAAAGCCCTACATCTCTTTGCTCTTTCAGGCAAGACAAAGGTACAGGAATGCCTAGGCTCCAGGCACAGAGGCAAACAATTGAGGGAGTCATTGTGGCGAAGCAGGATCTCAGCCATGCAGTGTTGTGTTAAAACAAGGGATATTAAGGTAACTTACAAGTAGGCAAAGCATTAAAAACAGACCTATTCATATGATGAGTTGGGCAGGATTTGGAACAACACATGATCAATCCACAGTCCTTCTCAGACATGACCAACACACAAAAGGAAGCTAAGAATCGCACAACTGAAAACCCTTACATGAAGATGTAATTGATAGCCAGTAGTTCTTTAATAAAACCAAAGCCAGACCCTCTTGCTCAATGCATGGACTCTCCTACCCACCTACTGTGCCGTGCATTCCCATGTGCCAACCACACCAGATTTAGAAAGAGAAGAGAAAATGCATAGACATGCTTAGCTGGAACCCTGACAAAGTGTTTCTGAGCCACAAAGCTTGCTTAATAACTATTCTCCAACCATTTGGGTTGGCCTAATAAAAGATATCAGATTCACCCAAGGAACCTTGTCTGCCTAGTTGGAATCAAGAGATTCCATGTTCCAGTTAGCAGGTATTTAGCAATTTTTGGTCAAGAAAACAAATAATCCAGTTCATTAGTGCAAGGTTATTATGAAAACCAATCTGAGCAAAGCTTTTCAGTCTCAAAATGGCATTTTATATCAATAGAAATGCACTGCAAGATACATTGCTGCAATAAGCAAACTCAGGGTAAGAAACATTAACAAAGCTCTCTCAAGACACAAGCAAACTGCCTATGCATCAAATTCACAGCAAAGCTGCATTCATGGCACAAATTTTGATCAAGTCTACAGAGAATAGCATTGTGATGGTATTTTAGATACTAAAGTGCTCTACCAAGACTCTAATAATGCAAGGCAGGGCTATCGTCATCTATCTAATCTCACCATTTCCTTCCAGCCACAGGCAATTTCACACTCTGATAAATAACAGCAACCTTTATCTTGCAACCTTTATCTTGCTGGATTCATCTTTGTTTTTGTCACCAGATAGTTCTCTGGCAGTTTTATCACATGGACCAGGACACTCCCTCTAATGCTAGTATTGGCAACAGAATCGCTGCCTGCACAGGTCCTGCAGTTCCCATTCCAGCCTGTAAGTGGAAATGCTGCACAATGAAACAATAATCCCACGTGCCTCTTCCAGCAAAGACAGCCAGCCAATGAACAATAACTGCTTTCACTACTCTCTTCTTCCAGACTCAGCATCTGAGGTATCCAGATGCTAAAGGATACTGACATGGACCATTACCCGACATCTGGCAAACTTCAAAGTGAAGTGGAAAAAAAGAAACATTCAGTAGGATTGTGTAAGCTTTGGAGAAAAGAGGGATGCTTCAAGGGTGGAGGGTGCTTCTTAGGAAGAGAAGAGTGGGAGAAAAAGGCTAAGAGAGGTCAGTTCCTCTGCAGAGAAAGGAACTGGCAGAGAAAAGGCATGGAGTTACCAGGGAGTTATCAGAAAGGGGGCTTGCAGTGGTGGAGTGGAGCTGTAGCATGATCTAGAGATTAAGAAATGCCCAGGGAGATGCACTGCAGCTGATGGAGATAACTGATAGACACCATTGTAAGTAAATATTTTCCAAAACTGTACTTGCTTTCCCCCCACCCTTTGGGTAATTTGTTGCTTCCATGAAAGCTTCAAGGTTCACCAGCTCCAATTCTAGACTCTAAAGAACTCTTATTGGGAGAAACCCCTTGCCAGCAGGATCCCCTACCACAGCTGCTTCCAAGAGGGCAGCATAAACATATGGGCCTTTGATCCCTTCTGCTCAGAGTGGATGGCTGGAATGGGGTGGCACCAACCCAAGATTCCCAAATGGTCACCAAGAAGAAAGGTAGATGAAAGCATAGTTTCATAGTAACTAGGGTCAGAAGGGGCCTAGAGCAGGCCATCTAGTCTGACACCCCGCCAATGGCAGGAACGAGTGCTGGGCTCACAGGTCCCTAGCCAAGTACCTATCCAATCCTACCTTGGGCATCTTCAAGAGTAGAGCAAGAACCACTTCCCTAGGAAGCTGGTTCCACATCCTAGCCACCCTAACTGTGAAGTAGTGCCTCCTAATGTCCAACCTAAACCTGCTCTCCAGTCACTTGTGACCA
>JAGPOW010002173.1:15691578-15721322 GCA_030014935.1 Caiman crocodilus
CCCCCCCCCCCCCCCCCCCCCCCCCCCCCCCCCCCCCCCCCCCCCCCCCCCCCCCCCCCCCCCCCCCCCCCCCCCCCCCAGGCATGGGTTACTGACCCCTGATAAGGTCAAGAAGAAGATTCAAAGCTAGCTTTCAAGCTTGATTTTAAAATAACAGACATGGCCCAGTCTTATTATTGCCATGCAACCTTCTATGAACAAGTTCAGGGAATGCATTCTCCACTGTTTCAGAATACCTATTCTACATGATAACGGTGACATGACTATTACCTAGCAGCCTCCTCTGTTTTGGCTTACAAGTACATTTCCAATTGCTTATTATACATCCTGCTCACAAGAATACAAGGCAAACAGGCTACACAGGCAAGAACCACTTACACTTCATAAATCCATGTAGTTATTTTCTACATCATTTCTATCCTTTAGAGCCCTTGCTTGCTTGCTTTTTTTTCTTAACAAGTAACATGTTACTTGAAAACTATAAAACTCACAGGCTACCACACTTAAGGGATCATAAAGCAAACGATGAATGAAAACATGCCTGTAACTAACAGAATCTCCAGAAGCAGTTTGTGAATCAGGCTGTGCAAACAAATACTTTTCATCAGAATTTTTGTAACCTGAAACTTCAATTTCTAAAGCTAACAGAAATAAAATGTTTGACTGTTTAAATGTAAATCCAGAGGAAAAAAAAAAAGGAAAATTCTCATGTAGAAATCAGAGGTTGTTCAATTAATCTGAAAGGCAGAGTTAAGCCTTGATAAAGCAAAGTGACCTATTAAAATATGAATGCAAGTTAGCCTGCAGAATTCCTTACCCGGAGATAAGGCCAGAAATGTAATGCATGAAGTTAAAAAGGTAAAACTATTGGTAATTAACTTTCAGTTATGGCCTAAAAGTCTGTATGTGGGCAGTTCCCGCACAGCAGCTGACACTGTTGTACAAACTCTACTCTGTTACATCTCAGTAACTTGCTCATGTCCCCATAACATTCAAACAGTAAGCTGCAGGGATTTTTTTCTTCCCTGCACAAATATTTGTAGCCTTTATCAGGCAGTTGTTCACATTTCAACAGACATCTTGTATTCATGTCAGTGTTCAATCTTCTGCTTTTGCCTCTGTTTCTCCTCTTGAAGCTTTTCATAGCAAACCTGAAAAATTAACCCTACCTAAAAGGCAGAGTTCTTCCAATCATTTAAGTCACTCCTTTTGAACTGTACTACATAGAAGAGGTTTTTCACATAAAGAAATATTATCATTGCCTCAAGTTTAAAGATGGAAAGGGAAAAAATGTATGGTATCATCATCAATTGATCTGAGCTATTTTTGGGGTATTGACAACAAATGGATTTCTTCTGCATGTCGTTTTTTGACAGCTTAATAAATGTCACAGACCCTTATGGCTTTAAAAAAAAATAGTTGGACCAATATCAAATAAATAAAAACACCTGTTTGAATTTAGGTGGGTCACTGGGGGGAAGGAACCAGAGAGAAAGAGAGACAAGAAAGTATAAAAGCAAGAAATTCATTTAGTGACATCTGACCTTGAAAAAAAAATTAAAGAAACCAACATTCTCTCTCTTCCAAGATGAACATAAAAATGAAAAAGATTTATTCCTAGCTTAATTTAAAAATTAAAATATAAATATTAAATATCTGGTGCTACATTTCATTTTTTCACCTTCTTTCCTTCAGTTTTATTTGTGTTCTGCCAGATGCTGCTGTTTACTAAACAGCAACCATCCATCTACAGTTTTCATTAGCAGCTTTCCTATATATGACATCACCAAGGGAAGTTAACATTGAGAGTGAAAAGAGCAGGTTACCTAGAACCATTTTATCACCTTCTTTCCCCACCTTCCTAACCACCAATGCCTCCCCACTTTTTTCTTCTCTACATGTCTAGTTTCTTTAACAATGGCTTCACCATGTTGCTTAATGTGTGCGGTAAGTAGTTGTGCACCAATAGATTTTTGCAGCTGATACCGATAGCCAATTTTTACGGAGGCATATTGGCCAATACTAATCTATACTATTTTTCGATACCCAGCCTGGCAGCATGGAGAACTTCCTTCAACTGGTAAGTCTGGTGTGGTAGGAAGAGGAAGAGGGATGGGAAGAGTCCTCCCCATGGGGAGGGAGGCTTGGGGCCAGGTAGGCGCAGCACAGAGTGCAACGGAGGGTGGCTCCCGCCACCGCGTGCCACTCAGCCAGGAGCCACTGGTCTGGTGCTCACCCGGCAGCTCCCGCTGCTCATCTGTGAAGGGATGGGGGCACATACCTTTGGATCTACACAGGCTGGGTCCAGGACTGTGCCAAGCTCTTTCTAGCAGGCCGGAGGCTGCACTGGGAGGGAACTACAATGAATTTGTGGCTGCAGCCCCCTCACAGCCCAGCCTGCCCCACGCAGATCCAAGGGCACCCCCCCCCACCCACGAGTGGTAGGAGCAGCCACGGGAGCTGCCGGATGAGCCGTTGCACCAGCGGCACCCAGCCGACAGTGTGCAGTGGTGGAAACCGTCCCCTCCCCTGTGCCCTGCCGGACAAGCCGCAGCTCCATGCCATGCCCGCCCCACTCCAGCTGGGCAGCACTTGCCCCAGGCCCATGCCCTCCCCCTAGCACCCCTTCCGTTCCTCCACACCAGACTTACACAGCTGCAGTCAGCTCTCCACACTGCAGGGCTGTGCTCCTTGCCATTTATTGGCCAGATTATCTGCCTGATATGGCCAATTTCTAATATATTACATTTTCTTCACATCAGTGCCAATTCAATATCGGACCGATATATTGGTGCACCTCTAGTGGTAAGAATTTGATGTCATTTTGAATCAAGAGTTTTCATTTTGCACCTTGATATTAGTCTAGCATTCCTCTTAAAAGGAACCCTTTCCAATCTGGTTAAGTAGTTCAGAGTAACACAGGAGTTAAAACTCCATATGCCCCTTCAATAAAAACTACTAAAGGCTACCAATTCAGAATTCAATCCCTGAACATATTCTACAGATGTATACATAAATGCTTTATAGACCCACACAATAAAATTAGGCCACGTCCTTAATAGGTGTAAAAGTGTAGGGTTTTTGCCAGACATGTTTGCCTCCTGCTTGCTTGTCCTTTAGAACGTTCTTCCTCTTCCATTTTCCAGTCTTTGCCATCAATTTAAATTACTGCACTAAAAGCCATCTGTTTAAAAAGTTCAAATTATACAGTGAAGAAAATATGGCCAATTGAAAGTATAAACTAATCTGTAAAATTTAAAAGCTTGAGTGCATATTCTTTGACTTACAAAGTACAATTAAAAAAAGAACAGAGTGATGCATGTAATTTGTCAGTTCCATTAATACAAGTTTCTCGTTTTAATTAAAAAAAGACAAAATATCAGTAAGCCTCGAGTCAGATACAACTTTGTGGTGGATTGCAGACACATACCTGAGGCTCTTTCTAGCCTTGAGCTCTAAGTGACCAGAGAATTGAAATTTTTGAACATTTTCAGGGAGGAAAAATATTCAGTGGCCATTAGATAAAAACTCCTATATTTGCAGCTCCTTCCTTCATAGACTGAGAAAGTCAGGCTGGACTGTAATGACTTTTGTCACTTCCAGTTGGCTTCAATCCATATAATTGATTTCATTATATTATAAATTGGTATCCCAAATACAATCATAACCAATTTTTATCAGGCATTTTCCACCACCAATTCCCCTTTTTGTCCTCAAAGTACATATTAAAAAAAACCAAAGAAAGCAATAGCAAAATATTTTAACCAACAAAACCCCATTTAAAATGCAAAAAACCCCCCAGACCTTCGATTTATTCAACTGTGGAATGAAACTGGTATATTGCTTTCTTTTAGAAAGTCCTACGTGAAAAATTGGAATTTTTAATACATGTGTTGACCAAAAAAAAAAAAATCTCTGAATTTTGCATACATGATTTATGAAGCATTTAGATCTTGAAACAAAATCCTAAGCCAGGCTTACAGTAATGCAATCCATGAATGACTATAATGCAGTAAGTAAAGATGCAGGAAATAAGCTTTGTTTAGAAAAGGAGACACCAGTTGACATCAGCTAGTGAATCATCTCTCAGCTAAAACAGCGAGTGATCCATCTATTTGCTGTAAAGGGAAAGGAAGTCAAGAGCATAACTAAGATCACGTTTTGTTCCCTGTCCTAATATTTTCTAGGCAGTAATGAAACCTCCTGTTTTTATCTTCCTAGCTTCACAGACTTATATTACCATGAGAAGCAGAACTAAGATTGCTTTCCAGTCCAGAAGGAAGACAGAATTATAAGCTTTGGTTCAGTTTAGCATTTCCTCTCCAAAGAGGATATGAGGCACATTGTAGCTCATTAACCAAAACGTTTACTATAAATTTCAGTTAACATCCTCAGATGAAAGGTGCTATATATAAACATGATAGTGTGTGTAAGTATTTTTAGCATTACAGGAAAGAGAACAATCTTCCCTTATTTTTGGAAAGATTTACAGTTTTGAAAAAGGCTAGAAGGAAATATTACTCTTCAAGTTTTGGAGGTCTTGCAAAACTGAACAAGATCAGTGCCACTTACCAAAAAGCCTCCAAATTGTGTTTGTTCACTCCCTCTTAAAAGGTATGTAAAGCAAGCCAGCCCATGAATTCATTCTCCATGGACCCAAATCTGTTCCCAAAGGAATTAATCCTAACTGGAAGATTTGACAGTGAATAGGAAAAGGAAAGGGCCTTATATATTCCTACATTAGATCCTCACAAATCATTTGCCCATCAACTACAAGTTTTGTAGTTATCCTTCCTCCAAGCACAGTTTCTGTTAAATGAGAAAACAGGATTGGAATCGACTTCCTAGGTCATTACATCAAGGTCCCCTTTATCACTGTCCTTTTCGTATACTAATCAGCTTCATCTTAAAATTAGTTGGAATGTTTGTTCTCACCACTCCTACTGCAAGGCTGTTTCAGAGACTGCCCATTCAACAAGCTGGTAGGGCCAAATCCCAGCTGGGAGTTGTAAACAGACTCTTAACCGGAATGTCTTTGGAAAAAAACAAAACAAAACAAAACAACTCTGCTATAAGGAGGTGATTGGGATGATACCTGACGTTAAGAAAGGGGAGTTACTTCATTTTTGAGAACTATCATCTCATGTTTAAAGAATAAATGTATCCAAAGTGGCTGTAAATGGGGCTGACTGTGGCTTAACAGTCATGGTCCAGGCTGGTAAGTTAAAGCCCAGACTACAAATAGCACTAATAAGTAGAAATGCACCAGTACATCGGTGCCACATCAGATTTGCACCAATAAAAGGAAAATTTACATTATCAGCTATTGGCTTTTTTGGCTGGTATTGCTGATAACATACTGATAAATATAGTGTACCTTCTGTTTGGTCCCCCAGATGCCATGTGCATGTGTGCAACCACAGTATGGCCAGGAATGCGGCCAGGCAGTATGGAGAGAAGCTCCCTGCAGTCAAGTGTGTGGAGGGAAAGGGGCATGTGGGAGAGAGAGTGAGGTCCCCAGAGTGAGGAAGAAGTGGGGCAGAGGCTGGGGGCACTGCCTAGCCAGGGCACTGAATGGGACCCGGGGCAGGGAGTGTGACTGGGGGGGGTGGCTCCCTGCTACTAAATGCACCCCTGTGCATAGGACAGGTGCGGGCTCAGGGCACTATGCCCTGCTGCTTTTGCCCCGGGAGCTGCGTGCTGGCTACATGCCCCCTGCCCATCCAGCAGCGGTGATGACAAGTTGTGCCTCTTGCTGCTGGACAGGCAAGGGGACACAGCCAGCATGCAGCTCCTGGGGCAAAGGCAGCAGGGGGAAGCCCCAAGCCCGCAGCGGGCAGCCCACTTCTGCCTTTGCCCTGCTTAGCTCTGATTAGAAGTGTCCCT
Organism: Caiman crocodilus; assembly: GCA_030014935.1. Classification (NCBI taxonomy): domain Eukaryota; kingdom Metazoa; phylum Chordata; order Crocodylia; family Alligatoridae; genus Caiman; species Caiman crocodilus. The sequence goes on from JAGPOW010002173.1 coordinate 15,697,465, forward strand.
GTGCTTAAAAATGGTGCTGGTGGTGGTGCTTGAACTAGAGCTCATTTGATGAGCTTTAGTTCAAATGTTTCCCTGCTGGCCTTTTTATGCGCTGGGATGATGATCCCTTGGACAAGCCACCTACGTCTCTGTCCTGCTCTCCACCCCAGCTCTGGGGTCCCATTTACTGCCCTGGTTGGGCAGCACCCCCAGCACCAGCCCCTGCCCCACTCCCTCCCTCACCATAGGGGCCTCAGTCTGCTCCCCACACCCCATGCCCTTTTCCCTCCACAGACTTACCTGCAGGGAGCTGGTCTCCATGCTGCCCAGCTGCATTCTTGTAAATCAGTTATTGAATTGCTACCAGCCAGTATGCCTGGTGAATAATCTGCTGTCAGTAATGGCCAAGAAAGTCTTTAATCAGTACACCCCTACTAATAAGTACTGTTCTACTGAAAAAGCCTAATCTCACCTAATACAGCCAAGAATCACATTTATGATTTTAATCACTGGATCAGTTCTGTGGCTCAGTCATGCCTTAATCAATGTATTCACCATTCTCCACCTCCTCTTTATCCCCATCTCTCCTAGAGTTCTTGTGTGATACTAGCCATGTTACTTAGAAAAGCTTTTCTTGGGTGATCACTAATTTTGAATTCCTTATTTTGGGGTGTCTGACTTGAAACTCCAGGCTCTAGTTTTGCCTAAAGTGTGGAACACACACAGCTGATGTCAATAGGGGTTATGCTGTAACATAAGAGTGGCCAAAATATGGCCCAACAGCCAGATCTGGCCCACCAAAGGATTTATGTCCAGCCTATGGCAGGTCCCTCAGCCCTGTCCAGCCCAGGCACAGAAGACAGACGATCATTTGTACAACCCACCACGTATAGTGGAAAGAGACTACTTTCCAGTTCTTAACATACTTTCATTTCCTTGCATCTTAAAAGCAAGTTTGAAACAAAGCCAGAGTTTGCACTAGAGGATAGGGGCAAAACTTGCATAACCTTTAATAACAGATGTCATATTTCATGTCTCTTCTGAAATATCTCATAAAATAACAACCTCTCATATCTTTGGGCTTTGTTAGCAGAGGTGAATTAGAAAACAATATTTAAGATTCTCGAGCCAAATACCAAATCACCACTACTTGACGCTATAAGCCTGAGTCACAGCTCCAAAATCAGTGCGAGTCTCTCTAGTGAATTCATTTGGTTTAGAGTCAGGGCTCATGTAACTAACTCTAATTGTAAAGTAAGAGAAATCCATTTCAGTGAAGCAGAACAACAAACTAGTGCTTAAGACTGCAGGATCCTGCTCCTTAATTCTAGCTCCTAAGGGCTATAATAATGCAGATAAGTATTTATGAAGTGGGAATGTAGCAAAGTTTAATAGGCTTTTTTTCAGACCTACTCTACCATAAGCACTGCCAGCACACTCGGGTCATGACACCATTTGCCACAAAACAGCAAGTTTTGAAAGAGCAAAACATCCAAAGTATAGGTGTAAGCATCATAAAAGCAGCATTCTCCCAGTGCAGTATTCTGCATTCAAAGGGGAAGGAGACTACTTGAAAAAGGGAAGAGCTGCATATGAAAATAATTCTGTATTGTAACAGAAGATCAAAGTTTGTATTCACAGCCAATATATACAAATGTGGTCATTTCACTTAAACAGTTGTATTGAGGTTGTGATTCATTTCTCTCCCAAGACAGCAAGCCCGAGTCAGGTGCCACTCAGCAAGCACGTTTCTCTAAAACCCAGTTGGTTAGGTGCTTTTCAGTTAGAGATTAAATTCTATATATAAATGTCAGACCCTGCCCAAAAATAGCTATATGTCTCCAACTTTGAGGCCTTAATACCCAAGCTTAAAAGCTGTTAACTTGAAAAACCAGAACGAAAACTATGACAGAGGTAAAATTACTATCCAGTTGTTTGTTTCCAATCCCAAGAAGCAAGTTACTCTGCATTGTTAAATATGAAATACCTACTCATTTTAATGACTTCAGATATCCCATGGGATAAGTGACAGGAATAAAACTAGGGGTGCACTGATGACGAGTTTTTTGGGCGATACCAAAGGCCAAAGTTGTCCATATGGATGCGTGGGGCCCGGGATATATCAGCCTGTGCAGGGCCAGGGGTGGCAGGTAGCCAGAGTGCGGAGCTGACGGCGCGTGGCAGCTGCAGCAAGGCCTTTACAGCACTGTCCATGGGGCCCCACAAAGCAGAGCTCAAGACAGTCTCCCCGATTCACTCCCCACCCCCACACAGCCCTGCTGAAGGCCGATAATTAACCAGCCATATCAGCCAATACTTATTTACAGGAATGCGGCTGAGCAACTTGGAAATCAGCATCCTGCAGGAAAGTCTGTGGGACGGGAATAGGCAGTGGTGAATGTGACCCCACAGCCAGGAGCAGGATAGAGCTGTGGGTGACTCAGCCAGGGGACGAAGAGGAGTGGGAAAGGGCAGCAGCCCCCTACCACTGCATGCACTCCTGGGGAGGCATGGTGGGGTACGTGCCTCCCTGGACTTGTGCACAGAGTGAGGATGCACCAGCTTCTTCCTAGCAGGGACAGGGTGGGGGATGACTCCAAGCATGTGGAGCCATGACAGGCAACAGCAGCAGTGCTGGAGGGCAACTATGGGGAATTTTGGGGTGGCTATAGCCCACCCTGTATCCAGCCCTCACAGCACCACCTCTGCTCACGCTGCCCCCACTTGCTCAGAGCCCAGGCCCCACACTAGGAAGAGGCTGGCGCAGCCCCTGGCCCCAAGCCCGCAGCCCACTCTTACCCCGTGCACAAATCTAGGGGTCACATGCCCCCCGCTCCCTTCCCTCAGAGGTGTGCAGTGACAGGGAGCCACTCCCCCTTCCCCCACCCTCCCCTGCCTCCTGGACAAGCCGCCAGCTCCCAGCCCCAGAGTCACATTCACCACCCTGGGTGGACAGCATCTACCCCTGCCCCACTCCCCCCCTCACTGTGGGGGCCTCAATTTCTCTCCCCACAGATTTACTGGCAGGATACTGCTCTCCAAGCTGCCAGGCTGCATTCGTGGCTGCATGCATGGTGGGTTGTGCGCATGCACGTGGCATTTACCAGTGACATTATTGGCTACACCTGCCAAAAAAAGTCAATTGCCAATAATGTTGACTTTCCTTTCATTGGTGCCAATCCAATATGCAACCGATACACTAGTGCACCTCTAGATAAAACTTACCTGCTGTGCTTGACAGATGATGATACTGTCAACCCCAGGAGTTCATAAATGACTAGATAAAATTCCAGAACAAGAAACAAAGCAAAGCAAGTCTCACGGGCCTGGGATCTCATTTCTGGTTTAAGGTTTAATCAGGAAGCCTCTGGAAACCTGTACACTCATTCATGTAAGGGTGAAAAGCTTAACATTAAATTCATGTACACACATGGAGATTCTCTTTTTAAGGACTCCTGTAATGTAACCTGTGGTGCAACATTCTCCCTCTCCCTCCCTCAGGTTTCTTGTTCACAATCCAACCCTTTGATCTCCCAGTTCCTTGCATCTGTTTTTTTAGAGCAGCTGTGTGATGCTCCTATCTATAGATAAAACTGTTCGGATCCTGATAGGGCAAGGAGATTAGAAGTGGAAAGTTGCTGAAAAAGATGCATACGACTTTGTAACACTGATTCTCAACTAGGGTGTTGTGGCACCTTGGGGTACCATGAGATCCTTTGGATGGTTGTGTAAGCAGATAAGCTCAGGCTTAGGCTTGTCCCTGTCTGGCCAGTCCCCCACCCTCACAGTCCCTCTGCAAGGAAGTAAATGCTGTAATAGATAAATTAATTTTTTAATTGGGTGTCACTAAATTAACAAGAGTTACGAAGAGGTCCTTCCAAGTCCAAAAAAAGGTTGAAAACCACTGCTCTATGCAGCCATTTAAACTAGAAAGACATCAGCTTTTGTAGCATCTCCAAGGTGCCACCCTGCTCTAACTTCTACAGAAATAGTCTCCACTTTTCCCTGTACAAATTGGGAAAGAACCAGCCTGCCAGCGCTCTCTCCTCTTGCTGTGTCTGCCAGTCTGTGTCACTGGGGACAGGAACCAGACAGGAAGATGAACAGCAGTCCCTAGTAGCCAGCAGCAATCCTTTCAGGCAATTCATTCAGTAAATTGAAGGTGGTCATGTGATTATGGACATAAAACTTGGACCCAAATTCCAACAATGCATTGTCAAAGGTATTCAGAAGTTAGCGACAGAACCAAGGACAGACTACAGATCTCCCAACCCCTTGCCTTTACAACAGGAGTCCTTCCAAGACTCCATGGAGCCAGATCAACAACTGGGTACATGCAGTCAAGCCAGGGGTTTCGTTTGGGAATAGATGCTAAGGAGCACGCAGGAAGCAGGAAGGCAGGTGACCTAATGAACCTTGGGGAACAGATGATCAGCCATACATGGAAACAAGCAACTATGCTGTATAGCGGAAGAGCGCAGTTGGATAATGATCACGTACAATGAAGGAACTGCATTTCGTCTTTTAATAAAAGCATGGAAGTGGGAAAGCACATAGGACAAGGCTCACAAGGAAGATCCGCTGAACCAGGAGACAGCTGGCTTTGTAGAACAGACAGGTTGGCAACCTGATGAAAGAAGTGCAACCTCTTGATCTTCAAACATGCTGACATGTCACATTAGAAGTGCATCAGACAACAAAATATTTAAGGACAGCAGTGGAAGAAAACAATCAAGCAGGAAAATGAAACAGTTTAATTAACTCTTTGGGTTGACCTGGCTCCAGCTATTTAACATCTACCTTGTTAAAACCTATTTAAATATGAATTATTTACCAAAGCAAAGTTTGATCACATTACACATACATAAAAATAATCTCGTCTTTTCTTACATACTGCAGATGCTAGTCATTGCCACTCACCACTGTTCAGTGGCACTACTGTCACTACGTTTAACTTGGAAAGAAAATGCAGGTGTCAACACACCAGAATTTGTTACTAATTACTTGAGAGCATACTGCTGCCCAGAAAGACTGACTGGTATGTCAGTCAGTCATATTACTTCCCATCTAAGAAAACCAGCCTATGAAAGAATCATCCAGAGAACTGCATCAAGTGGAGTCTTTAAGAGAACATATAGATGGTAGACTAACATGGCCATCTCAAAGTAAAATTAAATTATGCACAAATTGATGCAACTTGCTCTATCAGTCTTCCCCCACCCTGCCCAGACTCTGAGCAGGTCTACAAGAGATGCTAACTGTGCAGTAGCTTAACAGCACTGCGCAACAGTACATCACAGCACAGTGTTAATATGCTACTGCACAATATTATTAGGCTACTGTGCAGTAGCATCACTAAAAAGGTGTTTGCTGGCACTACTGCACAGTAATTCTGATTATTGCACATTTATTTAGTACTTGGTTGTACAAGCACAGAATTAAATGCACAGTAACCACTGTGCATTAACAAATGTAGACATGTCCATTGCTATTCAAACATAGGGCAAGAGATCTCTGAAATTAAGAAAACATCTATGCAATGCACACAAAACTTGTTTTTCTCCCTCAGTTCTGCAGATAACACAGACTTTCATCCCAGTATACATCATATAGCTGCACTTTTAAATGTATGAGTTTTTAAAAAAAGAAAGTGTGCTTGTTCATAAGAACTGTTATTGAAGGGGCTGTGCCATTTTCCAATCAGTGTACACTGAAGTAGTTTTAATCCAATTAAAATATGCTGGTTTCCAGGTGAATAAAAGGTGGCATATTTCTGTGTTCTGATGAATTTTACTGAAAGTTATCAGCACCGCAGCCTTTTTATTCACTCAAAGACGACATAATTATTCTCCATTTAAACTTTCTGCATTAAATGAGTTTGACTTGCAGTTGTTGAAGAGCTGAATGTAGGTGGAAATGAGATAGCAATGGTCTATGAAATTACACTTCTTTCAAGTGCTTTTAGAGAAAATACCCCCTGTTTGGAGGGAAAAAAACCAAAAACCGATCTTGAAAAGAAAAGCTACTGCATCATTATGATAGTCTAGAAGCTGAGAATAAAAGTATTAGTTTTTTTTTTAAATACATTTCATGCCAAAGTTTTTCACTTGATCACATTCCAGGATAAATTTTTCTAGAGTGAAGCAAAACTTAAAAGCAGTTAAATTAAAAAAAAAAAAAAATCCATTTATCATAAGATTTACAAATGCAGTTTGCACTCTATTTGCTCAAAAGGGATTTGAAAAGTCAAGGATGTCATTTATGTGATCTTCAGCAATATGTACATTTTTATAACTACAAAAAAAGTTGGGTTATGAATTAAGTCATGAATTATTGAAACCATGCACTATACATGCAAAGAGCATTTTTCCTTGTTGATGCAGCCATGCAAAGAAAATGGTTACTAGGATATCCACATGCAAATCATTCCCTTCACTGCTCAATACTTTGGATGTCCTTTCTCTAGTCTGTTCTTAATGGTGTATAATGGAGACCTGTTGCATCCCTTCTGGGCTTTTATGGATGCAGGTTCAAATTGCATGCACTTGCCTAAAGCACTAAATATGGGAAACAAAGTTAGTGTGTAAACACGGACACCTTGTCTTTTTTTTTTTTTTTTTAAAAGGCAAATTATCAAGAACAACATTTTTAAAGATTGCTGCTTAGATTTTGAAAGGAAACAGGCAAATTTGAAATGTATAATTTAGTAATTAGAAAAAAAACCCAAGAGTTTTGAAAGCTACTTTTTAAAAAAGTAAATGCAGGATTTCTTTTGTTGATTATGTTTTATATACACTTTTTGGCTTTCATGAAGATGTTAGAAAACTTCAGGAAGGGCAATTGGGCAGAACTCTGGATACTACCACTAGAAACAGTCAGGCCCCCTCCTGTACATCCTTTTTGCACACATGCACATCTGTTGCCATTTGAGTTTTGCTGATGCATTTGTTTAGAAAGCCTTTATTTGCCAGGCTTGGGGCTTTGTGTATACAGCCTCAATCCAGAGCATTGCAAAAAAGCGATACCATCAGCAGAACCATGAGACAGCTTTACGAGACTGCATGAAGCATTGTTGAATCTACAAAGTAAAAAATGGGGGGGAAAATAGAAAAATGTTTTCCTTTTTCACAGTCTCAGGTGCTACATGTAACAGTTGGAAGTGCAATTTTCAAGTGTATAGTGTCCCCTAGAACTGCAAAGGAGATTGGGCACAAAACTAAAGTGTTTCCCCACGGCAACCATAACTCAGCTACTTTGCACACATTTACATTGCCAGCACATGCATGCACATGCACACATATCTTTATTGACAAAGTAGACTGATACAAGAAATAATGTGGAGACAGGGCTGGAAGGAGAAATGCTGGGAGATTTACAGTTAAGATCCCATCTATTAAAGAAGGTGAAAGATATAAATTTATCATAATGGAAATATAACTGTGAAAACCCTTTGTTTGAATCTTCATTAGCCAAGACCTAGATATGTTCATAATAAGCATAGGGACCCTAAAACTAAATGCTGATTTAATTAGCAGATTTTGAAAATAATTTTGCAAACGCAATATTTAATAACAGTATTTTTCTCCTATCCTAAAGCAGATTGAAGCTGGAATTCTAATGAAGGCCTAGTTCGTTGATTCTCAAACTTAAGACCCAAAGTACCTTTCCATGACTTTTGTGAATTGAGTGGTACCCCATTTAATAAAACACTAAAATTCATTATTATACAGCTTACCTGCTTGAAGAGGGTCTGGGAAAGAGGAGAAGCAGCTTTCAGGAAAAAGCCTGTGCTTATCTTCTTCCCAGAGCCTGTGATTAGCTAGCTTATCTCCTCTCTCCAAAAGCTGTCAGGTACCCCAGGGTACCATGGAACCCTGATTGAGAATCACTGGCCTAGTCAGAGTTTTAGTATAGATAGAAAAAGTTGCCTCTGCATATACCAGTATCTCACACTTCAAGGGTACATGATGTTTTCACAGATTGTAGTTAATGTAGGTAGTAGCTTTAAGGTACTGAAGTTCACACTGTGAAAGTAAAGAAACTGCTGCATATGTGCAAACAGACCCAAGCTATTACTGCTCTGGAAAGCATGACCTTGAATCTTCTGACCTGAGCACAGCTTTAATATTGAGATATGAAGTGTCCAAACATTGTTTGCATTGGTTAATTATGAACACAAGAACTGCTACACAGAAACAGACCAGTGCATTCAATTTCCTCTGGTCAGTACTGGTCACTTCACAGAAATCCAGAATTCTCTTCATCACTGATGAAGAATACAAAGACAGGCTTAGCTTGATAATTCTTACATGGATCCTTCCCAACTGAACACACCTCAAGTAAAATGTTCAAAAATGCCTAAGTAATCTAGGAGCCCAAATTCCATTTTAAAAGTGGCCTGTACACAAAGGATCTTTAGTTCAGTGGATGAAAGGAAATCAATGCGACTAATAGTCCAAAAGTACCTGTATACTATTGGGGAAAAAAACTCCAACATACTATTATTCTTATATTAGTCTTTCATGGATGGCAGCCTTCCAGTTCCATCACTCCATGTTCTCATCACTTTTACTTTTTTTTTTTTTTGAATGACATTTCAGTAATAATCTCCATTCAAGAAACCAAATGCATTTCTTTCACCTCATAGTATATGCAACCTTTTTTTTTTTATTTTTGAACTCTGTGCATTTTCTGACTCGGGCTCAAATATTATTGCTTAGTCACTATCCCATTTTAAAATGGGATTTATTACATGTATTTCCAGTTTCTGTCAAGACAGCTTTAATTAAATCTAGAATGGGAGTTTGCATCTAAAAGTACATTTCAACACCAGCTTCTGTGCAACAAAACAAATAGCAGGGAAGTGTTATATAGTCATGCTATAATAAGCGAGCCAGTTCTCATAAGAAATAAATAGCTCTCTGATTTTCCCACCCCCGCCAAAAAAGAATCCAACTCCCTTTTTCACAGCTGTATGCCTGCCTACACAGCAGTCACAAACTGTTGAGCTGGCAGAAGGTGCTTTTATATGGAGATTAGGATATTTTCACTTCTCAGTCCTGCCCCTCTCTTTTCTCCAGCTGCCAAAGATCCACTCTTCTTACCTTGTACAGAATTCACTATCAAGTTTCCTTAAATCTCTGGAAACTTTAGCAGGTTACAAGCACCAGAGAATTTGACATTTCCTTACATATTTGTCCTTTTTAGTTTGAAAAGAAGTTGGAAGTAAGACAACAACACCTGTACATTTCTCAAGGTCCTAACTGAAAAGAGTTGGCAACTATATTTCTATTACCAATTTAATTAACAGCCTAATTAACATATCAGGCAGGAATGTAATTATACAAAGAATGGGTAGTGATGGGTTATAGCCCAGGGACATTGTACTTCAATATGATGAATACAATTTACATAGCAGAACTTGGAAGGACTTGTTATTGATGCAATTTTCTCTCCTCCCTATCCCACCCAGCCGAGACATCTTCCCACCTGCTACCACAAGCTGTTGTAGATTTAAGCATGAAAGTCTTTTCTATACTCCCTTTGCTCCATTGCCACAACTTCTGGTGGCAGGAAACAGCTACCACCAGCAAACCATCAGTGCACACATTCATATGCCTTTTGCGGTGGCTCTTCATAGTTCATTTAGCAGCTGTGCTGCCAGTGTGAAGTACATCTGGGGAAAGTGCCACCTTCTGAAGGAACCACAGCTGCCACCATAAGTTAGGGACTATCGATAGGCATTTTCTGCCAGCTACCAGACAGCAGCAGAAATCTAATTCCCCTCTCAGTTGAGATGGTGCAACTCTGACAGATGAAAATGTACTACCTCAGAGGAACTCCAAGTGTAAATGCACTCAGAAACTTTGTTGGCAAAACTGTGTTAGCATAGACAAGGTCTTACTGCAGGAACATGATGCAGAGATCTATGACAGGAAAACTGATATGGTTAACAAACATCAAAACTGTTGTACTGCAAGTTAAACTGACTCTGCATTTGAGCATTTCAATTTTCCACTATGAAGCTGCACCAATATTATGTACATGATATTTTTAAATTACACTATACGAAGAGAAAGAAAAAAAAATTTTTCCCCCTGTGTAAAGGCAAACAGGTTTGGGCACTACTAAAGAAATATAGCTACTTACCTAACCTACATAGTTTTGACAGTAGCAAAACAAAAATAAACATGTTGAGAGTAAATTACCATGCACATGCAGCTTACTCAAAAAAAAAGCCAAAAGACAAACCTACCCAACCCATATTTTATCTCAAGTATTTGGGGGGTAAATATAAAATCTAAGAATTATTTCTTCTTCACAGGTCAACATCAACTAGTTTGAACAATCCAGAGGATCCCAGTAAAAAAAAGTCTGATGTCTCATGTCTTTAAAAAAAACCCAACAACACTAAATTGAGCTATTTCCTGCTCTTGATTAAAATTCTCATGTTTCATTTTAGCTCAAAATTTGAAGGCTGTGAAGCAATTTACAGAAGCACATTAAAGTCAGGTAATGCACATGACCAAATTCAGCCCCTGTGTAAACAGACACAATTTTGGCCAAATCAGGATTTGGATTCTGTTAAATTTAAAAGTACATAATCACTTTAATGCTTGACAGTTTTAAAGAATTAAAAGTTCAAATTATTTTCCAGAGTCCTAAACACCTGCCCCTGTCCTACAGACCCTCATCAACTTGTATATTTTTACACTCACTTTTCCTCCAGGTATTCCTTTCCCCTGTTATATGGTGAAAGTGTTACATGAAGAGATGGAGACCAATATTCTAGGGAAAACACTGACATTGCTATACAAACAGCTGTTGAATCTAAGAAACAAACAGATTGAAAGAAAGAGAGAACTGTGCATCTTTAGTGTCTTTTAGTGACAATATCCATTAGGTGTTACCTATAGCCAGGGTGAATACCAAATTCAGGCAGACTTTTCTTCCTTTTGTTATCAGGAACCCAAACCTAACATTTATAGCACTGTCAAATTGCCTAATTCTTCTTAAACTCCGCACCAAACAGAATTAATTTAATTACAAACAAAGCTGTTAGAAAAAAAATTGGTTGCCATGTTAAAGGTTAGACACTAAAATGATGAGGTTAAACAAACCTATTCTTTGGGGTGCGACCAGGGCAATGAGTGGAAAGGAAGAGACCTGGGAAGTGAAAGACCTGGTGGTGGTTTAAACCTAGCAGTCAGTTTGGTTAAGTATTACTTGAAGGTGATCTATGTCCTGTCTAATTCTGAAATATGCAGCTGCAGGATCCATTTCATGTGTGGATGGAACAGGCACAATCACAGTGGAGCACTTGGGCCATATCAGATTATCAGGGGAAGAGAGAAAGTGGGAAGAAGGTGGCGTTCAATGAAGTGAATAGAATAACTAGCTTATATACAAAGCTGGAAGCAATAGACATTCCTGCAATTCTTTTGCACAGCTAAAAGGTATGCCTATTTCTTTAAGTAAAGAAGGCTGGAGATTCACCGTTGATTCCAATACACGTTACAAGCCCTGGAAAATCTATTCAAGTGTGTGACAACCCTAGATTGGGTAATATTACCTAATGTTTGGAGTAAAGAGATGCCAAAAACATCCTTTGCCAAGTGGTTTAGGAAGCTGCTGAAAAATGAGACATCTTGAGCTTTTTCTATGATAGACTGCTGCATATCAAATGTCAGGGAAGACCAGTCAGGTTACATGCTGCAGGGTCTAGTGAAGCGCTCAGCTCCTGGCACAAAAAATAAATCAAGTTCCCAGCCAGACTTTAAAATATGAGAAAAACATGAGGAAAAACACGTTCATACTAGATTCCAGGCCTGTCCTATATACTTCCTTGCTGCCTATCAGTAACACCTAAGGCAAGAATGAAGGTGACTGATTTGGATCAGGATTTCCCTTCAGTTGCAAATTGCACATCTACACTCTGCACCGCTCAGAGCTGGAGCAGACCAAACAGAAGTGCTGCCCTTCAGGGCCACCAGCTCTACAGAACCAAGCCTGGGGCAGGTGAGGAGCGGGAGGGAATGGGAGAGGCAGGGAGTGGTGAAATCAAAGGGAATTGCTGCTGGGAGCAAAAAGCATCCCTTTCACACACAGGGAGAGCCAGAAGAGGAGGAAAAGCAAGTGGCAAAGAAAAACGTATTATACATTTTGTCTAAGAACTGCAAGGCAAGTTAAATTTTAACACTTTTCCCTTTTCTTTCTACGTTACTATGGTCTTAGAAAAAGTATTAACACTGATGAGAAGACCATCCTCGAAGATATTATTCTTAATCCAGCCACCTACCCTTCTACATACAGGACTGAAAATGGAAAGGGTCTTTTCTGGCTATAGTTGACTATCACAGGAAAGACCAAGCACTTGCTGAACTCTGCTGAAACAAAAAGCATTGTCAAGTCCTGCCTCACTGAACTTTTTCCTGACCATTCTTAACTATAGTTAACAACCTTCAATTTTTAATTTCCCATTGCGTGCAGTAGACAAACTAACTTCTAAATCCACATTCTAACACTTAACTATTTGAAATTAAATTGAATTAGACAGACACATTTTTGCTTTGGAAATACACATTGTTGGAAATGCTCTAGACCAGTTCACAGGTAATGCATGCACCTCCAACAAGAAAAGAAGAAAAGAGTACCAGGTAGCTTTGACTGTATCTGTAGAGGCATACAACTGAATTACTTCAGAAAAAGAACAATCTGTGTTAATGAAGTTCCTTCATAGTCTATGGCTATTAGCACACATTAGGGAGACTTCTCCCATCCTCTCTTTCCAGTCAATATTTTCATAGATGCTTTCCAGTTTTGTGACAGGGATGAAGGGCACCTTAGAACTTGTGGAAAGCACACTTACACGAGCATGATCTTTTGCCTTCTACAGCTTTATATTTGGCCACATCCTCTGGGAAAGCTTCAGCAAGCTCTTGAATCAACAGTCTTAAATTTTTCATAGCATCAGTTTTACCTTTCATGTGTTCATTTTAGCCAGTGGCCTCTCTAAACACTCTTTAGTAGAAAGCTAAGGAAAAAGACCTTGATAAAAGTATTAAAAATCCCCTAGATATGAACTGATATCACAAAGTTCTATTGTTGTTTATCAGTATCGTACAAGGCTGTAACTATAATATCCAGCTTCTGTTTCATCCCTGTTGAACTGCTGGGCTAGAAGCTGCAGCCAGCAATCACGATCTGCCACATGTTCTCCACATACTCCCTCAGTGAAATTTCCATGTTCAACGCTTGGGCCTGGGTGACACTGGCACTGTTCAACCCTCCCTGCCAGTGCACTTCCCTACTGCCTTTTATTCCTACTAGCCTTCATACAAGCTGGGCACTTTTTAAACACTCAAGGAAGATGTTCCTCTTGTGAGGGGTTTGTAGTCTAAAGACAGAAAGGTGAAAAACCATAGGCAATAACTGAAAAGAAATGAAAGAGAGGGGAGATAAAGTGAGGTAGAGAACAGAATGGAAGACCAGGCTCCTTGGTTTTAAATCTACTAATTTTCACAGGGAAGGACCAGATTTGAATGTTAATTCCAAAAAGCCATACAACAAGTTCATCTTGCTCCATTTTAGAGTAAAAAACAATGCAACAATACAGCGGATAAAAACTAACAGTGCTGAATAACAAAGTATCTGTCAACCCCGTTAGAATGGAATTTTCATGTTCTAGTTTTAAGGCAATTATTTCCCCCAAGTTTATTCTGTAGGAAGCTAGCAGTGCCCAAAGAAAAGTGACAACTACCTGTAAACCCAACACTGCAGGACCTTCAAAAAAGTAGTCTCATCTAGATTTTTTGGAGGAGTAGGGGGTGGTAGTGGGGGGATATTTTGGGGTTGTTGGCTTTTTTTGGTTTGTTTGGTTTTTTGTTTGTTTGTTTTTTAAGATAAATTCTACAGAGTGAGCAAGACTTGGAAATTTTCAAGACATCTGTTACCCAGATAACCAAATCTACTTAGTACAGGAACTCCAGCAAAATATTACCTCCCAAATGATTTGCATTTACTGGTCCAGATTTGGCAGAAACCTCCAGCAAAATATTACCTCCCAAACTATTTGCATTTACTGGTCCAGATTTGGCAGAAAAATAGAACAGACCTAACAGACCCTTGCCTTCTTTTGGACTATTGTGAAAGAACAGATGACTTTGGGGGGTGGGGGGAAGGTGTAACATATTTGGTATTTCCCACTAGAGAGAATCATTTGTCTGCACCAAAATATAAAAGTGGAATGACTTTTGAAACACAGTTGTTACAAACTCAGAAGCTAACAATTCCACATCTCTACTACAGGGCAAAACATGAAGTTAGACCTCTAAGAGACTGGACTTACTAGGATTATTTAATTCAGTTACAAACAGTTCCCCGCAAAAGTTCTTGCTGTTTTTCTGCAAGGACATGGATAACCAATTATTGCTCTTCGTCCTTTGCCTGATATTTTAAGGGAGAGCCAAATACTTTCTTCAGAGTACAGTAATCATGAAAGGCTGTACAAATTACGATTAAATAAAAATAACTTAATCCCCTATTACAAGTTATGTCTACATTTACCAAGAAGGGCGATTGTGTCACACACAATTGAGCTGACACTAGTTACTTAAAACATGAAGTTAGTAAACTAACAAGGAAAGAAATCTATAAACCTTTCCTTACCCATCAAATACACTTGCTTTTTCACACCAAGCTCAAAGAAATCTCTCATTCTCATGGCCCGTAATTCTTTCATCCTCCCTGTTCCGAAGGGCTGCCTTTGTGTAGCACAGTTGGTATGGGCACAAACCATCTGTTCATTTAAACTTGTCTAATTTAGGTTTGTATATTTATTCAGCAAGGTGTTTGTGAAGTGGTATGTAAGCTTACTGCTCTCTCACTCTCTGCATGTTAAAAGTTATAATTAATCATGATTAATGGATTTCAAGATGCATGTACAGTGCTACTGAATAGCTACAAATTAATATTTGCATTACTTTGTTGTCAAGAACTCTACTCACAGGAAAACTATGCTAGTCCTATACAATTTAAGGCCCACCTCAAACATGTTCTGATTACGTCAAGCTACATTCAGACTGAAGAATTCCTACAACATGAATTATTCTGAACTGTTTTATGCTTAATTTACGTACAAAGCATCTAACCCCTCATTTAACACCGAGCAGGCAGGAAGAAGCAAGCAGGTTGCAAATTCCTTAAGGATACCTCCAGCAAGCACACGTTCTGCATCTTGGGAAGAACCATATACGAGAAGATGAGGTCCCTTTCGGCTCTAAACTTCTGTGAATCAGCAGGCACAATCCTCAGTAGAGGTCCTTGGGGGGGGGCAATCAGGGAAGGGAAACTCCAAGTTAGACCAATGCTGGGCTCATGCCTTCAAGACACAACATGGCCCTCTTGTAGAAAAGATACAATATAGCTTGAGAGCTATTAAGAAAAAAAAATGTTGGTATCTGCCTTTGTTTGATACATGCCATTACTTTAATATTAAAATGTCACAAATAATATGGACCTGATCCAAAATCTTTTAATGTCAATGGAAGGTCTGACACCAACTTTAATGGTATAAGGTGCAAATCTACCCTGTTTCATGGATTGGCTCCTAATAAAGTAATTGGTAGCCAGTTAAAGCAACTGTCAAATCTGTAAGATGACTGCCTATTTGTTTATTACCTAATGGACTTGTATAGAGAAGCTAAATCTATGAGCAGAGAAGAAAGAAGGCTTTTGCTTACACAGAGATGACTAGAAGTCAGCTAAGGAATCCTAGTTTCCTAAAACATAGGTGGTGCTCATAGGGTACTATTTCTTAAACGATTAAAGAAAGCGCAACCCACAAACAAGAAGTTTGCATCTTGGAGGGCAACATTTGATATACCAAATATACAAGACCTACACTGCTATCAATTTTTTGGAAACACTGTATTGAAACAACAGTCTTGTGTTATAATTTTCTTCCTTTGTCCCTTTTAAACGTTCTCTCATGCTGTCATCCACCCTTTTGGCAGTCGGCTCATCGGCCGATAACTAATCATTCATTTTGTTATATGCGTTTTTCTGTAAGAATAGGAAAGCATGTTTGTAATGCACAAAAGTTACAGTGGATAAATGTCTGAATCTCCACTTGGCAGTATGCCATCATAAACGCACAGGATCAAGAAAAAGGGTTTCTATAGGTACTACGGCTCCTGCTAAAACAGAAGGTTGCATCATGGCATTGAGTTACACTTAATCCTACTTAAATGTAGGTATGTTGCACAGGTGATGGAACTGTACAGAGGTAATTTAGCTGGGTAACACCTACCCGCCAATAGCTTGCCTACAGGGCAAAATTCACCAAGGCAAGGGGCGGGGAAGGGATTAACTGCTGCAAATCCAAATACATTCATTCCAACCATATTTACATCCTTAGCAGTCCTCAGTGCTTCTCTTTGCTTACTGATCATACAGTCATGGAAAATGAGGGCTGGAGGGGACCTCAGGAGGTCACTTCTAGTCCAACCCCCCGCTCGAAGCAGGACCAGCCCCCGCTAGGTCATGCCAGCCAAGGCATCATCTTACCCTGCTCTTAAAAATCTCCTCCACCACCTCTCTGGGTAGCCTGTTCCCATGTTTTACTACTAAATCCCTTCTAATATTTAACCTAAATTTCCCTTGCTGCAACTTGAGCCCATTGCTCCTTGTTCTGCCATCTGCCACCACTGAGAAGTCCAGCTCCATCCTTTCTGGAGCCCCACCAGGTAGATCACAGCAAGGGGGGATAGGATCAAGCCCTCCTGCCCCATGACGTCTCTTCCATCTCAGGTGTGCCGCGCACCCGAGCGCAGGTAGGGGCTGAACGCCAGGGGAGGCGGAGTGCCGCGGGGCGCACGTGCCCCAAAGCCTGCCACCAGCCCGGCCCCTCCCTGGGGCGCCGCAGCGTCGGGGGGGCGATGCGGAGGCAGCTGCCTGCCGGGCGCCGCGCGCTGCCCAGACCCTGCCGCCGCCGCCGGCCTCCCCGGCCCAGCGAGGGCCGCGCAGCCACCGTCGCCATCCCCGCGGCAGGTGCGGGCGGGCGGGCCGACCTTCCTTACCCATGTTGTAGCCGTACGGGGACTCGGTGGCTCCGTCCTGCAGGCTCGCCAGGATCTCGCCCTTGCCCACGTCGCTGTCGCCCACCAGCAGGAATTTCAGCAGGAAGTCGTAGGCTCTCCCCGGGCTGCCCGCGTGGCTCATCCTCCCGGCCCGCGTCTGCCGCCGGCTCAGCGCTCGGGGCCCATCCTCGGCCGGGGCCGGGGCGCGCGGGGTGGTCACCGCAGCAGCAGCCGCAGCGGGCGGCGCGGGGAGGCCGCCGGCATGACCGGGACAGCGGCAACAGGTCGCCCGGGCTCGGCCGGCGTCCGAGCGGCGCGGGGGCACGTGAACCGCGCGGGAGTGCGGGGGGGGAGCGCGGGCGGTGGGTGCCCAGCCCGGCCGCTCGGTCTCCGGAGCCAAATGGGCTCGGCCCAGCGCCCTGACAGCCACCCGCCCCCTGCCGCTGCCATTGGTGCGTTGAAGCCATCGCTCCCGCCCACCTCCTCTTCCTCCATTGGCGCGCTGTGACAGCTTCCGCGCCCCCCTCCTTTCCCATTGGGCAACAGCCGCGCCAGCCTTCACCTATTGGTGCAGCCCCGCCCCCCTCTGCTGTCATTGGGGGATCGCGCTCGGTAGGGCCGCCACCCCCACTTGGCGTGCGGATTCGGCTCTCAGTTGCTAGGGGAGTTCTCCCGCGCTACTGGCTCGCTCGCCCGCCCATCACCGCTGTCTTCCCGCCTCCAGGGGCAGCAGGGCGGGGTCCGAGCGCGGGGGCGGAGCCGCGGGGGTTTAAACGGAGCCACGTGCGAAGCGGGGGTTAGGGGACGTCGTTGGGACTATGTGAAAACAAACCAGAAACCTCAAACAGCAACGACAGCAACTTCGGCTGTCTGCACTGCAACCGGGCCACATCAGCCCTGGCAGTCGCTGTGGGCACTTTGCTACAAAGCCGAGCTGGGTGCTCAGCCGCCATCAAAAGCAAACAAAATGTCAGGGGTTATTAAGACGACCTACAAAAAACAACTCTGGGTTCCAAAATGATACCTTTTATTAGACCAATGGGAAATTGCAAGAAAACTGTCCTTTTCTGCTTGTTATTAAGGGATTATTATTATTGTTAATATACATCATTATATTATCTTTTTAATTTTTATTATTATTATTATTGCTTATTATTAAGGGAATTCTGAACAGAAGGGAAAGTATCATCATGCCTCTACAAAGTCCTGGTGAGTCCACCCCTGGTGCCCGCACTGCCAAAAAGATAGAGAAGGGCAACGAGCAGGGGGTTGTCATAGAGGATAGTCTGGCTGTCTATCGATATGAAAGCTGATGCCTTTATGGCTTCTATTTTTCTCTTGAAGAGGACATAAAGCTGTCGGGTTTCATATCAATAGAGGACACAGGACAGAGTAGCAGAAAGCCGGACTGTCCTCTAGGATGGCCACCCTAGCGACAAGGGTGATGAGTGGTGTGGAAGGGCTTCCATGTGAGGAGAGAATAAAGGGTTGAGGCCTATTGAGTTTAGAAAAGAGGTGCTTGAGGGGGGGCATAATAAGAGCTTACAAAATACTAAATAGTGAAGAGAAAGTCCCTCAGATGTGGAACTGGCTGCCACTGGGTATTGTGGAAGTGGACAGTTTAGCCAGATTCAAAAAAGGCAAATTCTTGGAGCAAAAGGACATCAGTAGCAATTAAGCATGAGAGGTAGGGGCACAGCCTCTGAATCAGACCTTCCTAGACCTTAGATCTTGGAGGCTACAAATGGGAGAGGAACAGTGGGGGGGAACGCTGGTCAGCTCACCCAGTTCACTCTCCCTTTCAGCATCTGTCCTCTGCCATCGTGTGACACAGGACACGGGGCAAGATGGACCTATGGTCTGACCCAGTAAATGGTCATTTTTATGTTTTAAGCAGGTGTGTGAATGGGTTGAAATAAAAAATTAAATTAACATCAGAGTTGGACGATGTTCAAACCTGCCTGCAGCCATGTTCCTCTGATGAGTGATCTTGGCGTCTCACAAGCTAAACAGGCTTAGGCAGGGCCAATACTCAGCCAGCAGAGCTCCAAACAAAACCTTGCATTGCCCTGACTCAGCACTGAACCAGGACCACCCCAGTGAGCTGCAGCGCGCCGAGCTGCCAGACATCTCCCCTTTGGAATGAATGCCCGCTATTCTGACCTCTTCTGCCTTTTTGTTGCATGCATTTGTCTCGGGCGGCCAGAGCCGACCAGAGGATCGCTAATTTAATCAGACGTCAGGCAGGCCAGTGATGGAGAGGCGAGACAGCTTATTGGCTGCAAAAATAACTTTTACTTTACTTACGCGGCTGGTGGCCGCAACGCAGGTGGTAAGGTTGCTTACGTAGTTACAGGCAATGAGTTGCTTGCGTAGTTACAGGTAACCAGCAACAAAACGAGCTGGCGAGTTTGTAGACAAAAACGAGCATGCAGGATGAAGGATATGTCGGGAGCAGATGGTGACGGGGAGATGTTGGAGGATGGCCAGTCCGCCAGCTTTTCTCTGCCACGTGGCAAAGGTCTCCGTACTCTACCACGAGCTCAGAGCTCTCCGACTTGAGCGGAAGCTGCACGGACCTTTATACGTTTAGAGTAGCCAATGACAGACCGCCAGGTGGGAATAGCTAATGAGGCAGAATATACCAAATTTAAAAGTAACTACAGTTGCTTAGGGCAGTTCTATTGTGATGGGTACCCAAATGATTTAGTTATAACCATGACCATGACCTTGACCATGTCACAATAGATATACGGGTGTGATTAGACGGCTGCTTCGTCTACAAACTCATTGGTTTCAGGGAGTTCCAGTAAACAGGTATATACGTAAGCAGATAACTTTACAAAATGGTTTTGGATTAACTGTAGAACATAACATCCTATATAAATAACTAACACAATTGTTACAAGGTTGACTAATTAAATTAGGTTAGTTATGAAAAGTCCAATTGTAAGGGCTTCGGTAGGTGTCATGGTGACGTCACGTGTTGGGTTTCTGTGTCCATGGTGATGCTTTTCCTTCTGCCTGGGTCTGTCGCTGTCGCGTATGCCTCGGATGTTTAACGCCTGTCTGCCTGTCTGTCTCTGAAAGACAAAACTGTTGGGAACAGCAGGAATAGGGCGACTACCCCACTTGCGACATACAACTAGGCAGCCATCGCTGTGTTGACTTGGATGTGCTGTGGTTTGGTACTGGGCGGATCTCGTGATCAAGCAGCTGTAGATTGCCGCTTCGTCACTGCCAGGCCTGCAAGGAAACAAAAGAAACGAAAGAAAGCCGTAATCGGGTTCGCTACAAGGAAACTGGGTGAACAGTGGAACAGTGAGTCAACCAGTTGTGGTGAACAATAATGCGGGGACGATCGGGCTTTTCTTCTAACAAATGGAATAGGTATTGGGATACTGTTCCGACCTTTGAACTGTTCCCTTGTAGACTTGTGGATGAGATTGACGAGGGTGCGGTATCGAAACCCACACTAACTCATCTGGTTGGAATTTAGATTCCCAGGGTAGAGGTTTCTTGGGATTAGCCTCGTCCCATAGTGGCTTTGCTGTGTTCAGCAAAATGAGGACGTCATGATTGTGCTTAGTCCAGTTTTTGTATGTTCCTCCCTCTCTGAGGCGAAGTTGTTCTTTGTATAAGCCGATGTGTCTCTCCATGACACCGTTGAACTGCGAGTGGTATGGCAGATGGAGATGCCATGCAACGTTGTGAAGACAGGCAAATTTTTCCAGGGCATTAGAGTTAAACAGGGGTCCTCCGTCAGACTGAATTTCATGAGGAGGTTGCCAGGCGGCAAATGCAGCAGTTAAGGCGGAGACAACGGCAGTGGCATTGCTTTTCCATAAGAGAATGACCTGTAAATGGCACGTTCCCAAATCGACAAGGACTAATCCCTTACTTGACGGTTTGGACCCCGGGAGGGGCCCGAGCAGATCTATTTGCCAGACTTTTCCCTCCTGGAACTGCGAGGGGTTGAAAGCTCCGAGTTGATGTTTGGTTCGGTGGCACTTCTCTTTGGCACATACCTCACAGGCTTGTGCTACTTTTTCCCAATCATGTCAAACTCCATACGAGGTGAGCTCTGTAGTGGCTTGGCACCAGCGTTGATGGCTGGCCTGCGGTCCCAGGTGACCCCAATTCTCATGAAGCCATGCGAGGAACGGGCTTACTTCAGGACTGGGGGTAGTGGTGATGGGCAAAACTACGTCGGTCCGGAATGACCCTTCCAAGAGTTTGTCGATGACCTCATGCACTGGGTCGGTGTCAGGGTGGTGTGACTTGGTGTGCTTAACTAGTGGGAGCTGTGTAAATTTAGTCAAAGTTTCCCAGATGTCTTCCCAATTATTTAAATTTTCAATGGGAAGAGCTGTGCCGGTAAGGATTCTATAGATGTACTGCGAGTCGATTGCGATGACTGGAACTGGAAGTGTATCATCGTGGTGTGTTAGACAGTGTTGCAGTAACTTAAGGAATCCCAACAGTTCACATTTTTTAACAGAGTTGTCATCTGGGTGGGCCCAGAGTATTTCTGCGTCGTGGCATGCCTTACAATAGTACCCATAGCCTCCGCTGTGTCGGGAGGTTCCATCCGAGGCCATCCAGGCTGGGGCGGAGGTTCCATACAGCGTTGGGGGCTTTTCCTCATCCCCTGGGCTAGGGTCGGGTGTTATGTCTTCAAATTTCCAGCAGCACCAGTTGTAATGATAGGTGAGCACGAACATGTTCCACGTCTTAGGTTCTCCTTGAAAGTGCGGATCGACTTTTTCTGCATCTAGCAAAGGCAACAAAGTGGCAGCAGGAGCGTGGAACGTTCCGTGCCCCATTGCTGATGGCTCCACTAGCTGTCCAGCTAGGAGGATTTTTCCTACGGCTCCATACCGGTGTTGTGCTGAAGAGTCTTATGAGCAGTGAATATCAGTTCATTGCAAGGGTTGTGCATGACAGCCCACACATGGCTAGTGGTGAACCCAAGAGTCACAATTAATGGTTCACCGAGGTTGATTTCATGGAGCTGTGTACTCTTGACAGCAGCTAACAGACGATGCAGGTTCTGCTGATCCCCTTCCGTCCAAGGTGCAGATTTTTGGGACTTGTCACGGACCTGTCGCTGTAACTTAGTGAGGAGCGTTAGATGGCTGGGGTTGATATAGTGCTGGTACCAATTTATGTAACCCACAAGCTGTTGAAAATGCCTTTTAGTTACGGGCAGGGGTTTCTTTAATGGGTCAATATCGGGTCCATTATGTGAGATTCCATGACGGATGGGGCCAATGAATCGGGTGCCAAGGAACGTGATGTCATCTACGGGATGCAGGCATGACTTTTCCTCATTGATCATCCATCCCTCACCTTGAAGGTGGGCTACTAGTTGGTTGACTATGCTGGTAACGACACCCCACCAGAAAACCACAAAAACAATTAGGGTACAAGGACTCAACGCCGTTGCAGTCACAACAAAAGTTAAATTTGCAATCCAAGGCCGTCAACGCGCTCTAGAGGCAGTGCTAGGGGGCATCAATATCCTGGGAATTCTGGGAATCAAAACGCTTAACCTCAAAGAACAGGTGTTACAAGCGCTGCCCATCGCTATCCCGGAGCCGAATTGGCATCGACTGACGCTCTGCAACACCTCTACCTGGTGATACTGGCCGATCCCAACTAAGGACCCCCTCAAAGGGTCCCTCACCGACCGACCACCAACGAATTGAGCAACGGGGCTGCATCAAACCAGTAACTGCTAGCGCTTATCACCGGAGTGGGGAGTTGCAAAACCTGGAAAACCCGACGAGGCCCGGTTAGTCCTTGATTACAGGGAGGCCAACAAAAGGTGTCACCCCCCATCTTGCCGTGTAACGATGGAGCTGTCATGGCCCATAATAGTGATGTCATCAACATAATGCCAGATTCTTAATTCCTCTTCTAATGGAAGGGTGTGTCAGGCACGAAAGTTCTTGAAGGTATTGTTCATAGCACCAGTGGCCAACAACGGGGCGTTGCAGTATCCCTGCATGCAGACCTTCCATTTGTACATGGTGCCCTCAATGCACATATTTAACACCCTTCTTCACCTTCACCTCCGCTAGGGATAAGGTCGATGTTTCATCCAGGGCCAATAGCAAACCCGGTCACTGCCTATTACACCCCCAAACACCCTGGGAAACAGCTTTGCTCTCCACTCCTTCATGACTGCTCCTTCCCCTTTCACCAAGAAGTAGCCATCAATGTTTCTTCCATTCCCTCCTACCGCCTGGTGTAGGCAATATGCACCCAGAGTTCATCCGCATTTTCCATGTGGCGGGTCCCGGTGTGCCAGGGGCTGAACTCAATTCAATTTATCTCTACCACTGTGCCCTTGGATCCTGTTTGTGATGCCATGTCTCGGACGGCCGGAGCCGACCAGAGGATTGCTAATATAATCAGACGTCAGGCGGGCCGGTGATGGAGAGGCAAGACAGCTTATTGGTTGCAAAAATAACTTTTACTTTACTTACGCTACTGGTGGCCACAACACAGGTGGTAAGGTTGCTTACGTAGTTACAGGTAACCGGCAACAAAACGAGCTGGCGAGTTTGTAGACAGAAACAAGCATGCAGGATGAAGGATACGTCGGGAACAGACGGTGACGGGGAGATGTTGGAGGATGGCCAGTCCGCCAGCTTTTCTCTGCCACATGGCAAAGGTCTCCGTACTCTACCACAAGCTCAGAGCTCTCCGACTTGGGCGGAAGCTGCACAGACCTTTATACGTTTAGAGTAGCCAATGACAGACCGCCAGGTGGGAATAGCTAATGAGGCAGAA
>JAGPOW010002173.1:15721422-15731459 GCA_030014935.1 Caiman crocodilus
TACGTTTAGAGTAGCCAATGACAGACCGCCAGGTGGGAATAGCTAATGAGGCAGAACGTACCAAATTTAAAAGTAATTGCAGTTGCTTAGGGCAGTTCTGTTGTGGCAGGGGCACCCAACTGATTTGGTTATGACAGTATACATTGTGCAGGTTCAAAAGAAAGCTGCACCTGCAATCCACATGGCTTGCCCTAATTTAGATCAAAAACTCTTGACCAGTCCAGAGTATATTGGGCCCAACTTCTCAAACTGTACCTTCATAGTGATTTGTTACAGTGTTTCCTCTCACAAAAGTACCATTTCAGTATGTGAACTGTTTTTTAAAAGAATCCTGTAAACTTTGATACAAATGTAGTTCTCAAATATGGAGGATCAATCAAGTACTGACATGCTGGAATAAAATACAGTAAGAAAGAGACAGTACAATTAGGGATGGTATAAAGGTAATAAGGTCTTCAGCAAATACAAAGGCATTGTGCCATGGAAAAAAAGAAAAGCAACCTCATAAAGGCCCTTTGAACTGAAAAACAAGTGAATATTGTCTTACTAGAAACATACGCTTTTGGCAAGGCTGCTTATCCCTGTTGGCAGAAACAGCAAATTCAGGACGTCTTCTGGGTCATGTGCAGCCAGATTTAAGCCCCAGGCTGACAAAAGATATATTTTTGTCTTTTATCTGCATTATCAAACTTTTTATTCAAAACAAAAAAGATAACTTTCCTTCCTGATAGAACTTATGTTGGCATAACCCGTACCAGTCTGTTAAGATGGTATTTCAAAACTTCCCTGGAGCTCTTAAACCAGTGAGCCTGTAGCCCTCAACCAGGGTGCCACAGCACCCTGAGGTTCTGGGAGATTTTTTTAAAGATGCCATGGGGTGCCACGCAATGTGAGCACTGTTAGGCATGCAAGAAGCAATATATGATTACTCTGATAAAACCAGAGGTTTATAATAGGAATCTATAGTGTCAAAATCACTTTGTCCTGTTGTGGTCTTTCTTACCTCTTTGCCATAGAAAGAACTTTCACAAAATGAGTGAAAGCGAAGAGCTGACATTTTCCAAGGAATGCCTTGAGCCTAAAGAGATTGAAAACTGCTGCCTCAAACAAACTGTTTTTCATCGCTCATTTAATATCTTTAGATCTGTGCCTAGCCTATGCAAGACTGGCAGCCATGCTGGCCTATCTGTCCAAGAGCATAGATTTCACATTTGACCCCATTCTGATAGCAGGGCTCTATTGGAGCTTGAAGACAAAGAAGAGCACACACCAACTGCTGAAACTTCCTTAGCCTGATGAAGGGTTTTTGAACCCCAAATCTTGCTTAATAACTTTTCTCCAACTATTGGGTTGGTCTAATAAAAGATATCAAATTCACCCAAGGAACCTTGTCAAGATAAGAATTAGAAATTTAAACTTGATGTAGTAGAGAAGGTGAAGTCAATAGATTCAAGGGAAGCAATGATGCTGACAGATCAAAAAATAAATATTTTGGAAGTTCCATTTTGGGTGGAGGAAACCAGTTTAGGCACTGGGAAAGAGTAGCTTTTTCCTTACATATATAGTGACCTGTGTCCAGCATGTAGAAATTTCTGATCAGTCAGGTGTAGCAGGTTCAGAATTCAATATGCAGGCTCGTTTTTTTTCTACTTACAGCTTACATGAGCTTCACTGTTTCATATGTTTGTTAGCAGGTATCTATCTCTTGGTGCATAAAGATGTACAGATTTCTATATTTGTTCTGCAGAAATAATTGGAAGAATCATAGGTATTTTACCAGCTTTCCAATTACTACCATGCAATTAGTATTTCTAGAGGTGAGTGGATTGTTATAAACAGGCAAGGTTCTTTGGGTAAATGCAGTATCTTTTATTAGACCAACTCAAATAGCTGGACATATTCTTCTTAGCAAGCTTTTGAGCACCAACACCTTTCATCAGGCTAAGGAAGTGTCTGCAGATGGTCTGTGCTCTTCCTTGATGGAGTGGTAAAGCAGCCAGAGGCCAATACATATGTAAGAAAGCCAGTCAGTGAAAATGTAAATTGAGGTGGTCCATGGGTGAGACAGGTAGGAGGTGGGGAGGGAAGAGGGAAGGCAAGTAGATGTAGTCAAACGTTTGTTATGATGCTTTCTTGATCTTTATTTGGCATCCAGCCCCAATTACAAGGAGATATCTAATGTCCAAAACTTAAGTGGTTTTTGTTCTCAAACATAACAAAAACTCCAGTATTTTCTCTTTCCAGAATTGTAGAAGTTCTTCTAAGAATGTGACTGACACTAAAGCAGTGGTGCCCAACCTTCTGGCACCATGCACCAGATAAGTGGAGGGCGGGGGGTGTCAATCCACAGGCACGATCTTGTAAACTGGATGTGGCTGCATGCTGGCTCAACCTTAGCCTGTGTTGACCCAGTCCTGCTGCGTGCTAGGCTAACCTTAAATGCAGCTTGATCCTGTGCACCAGATCCAGCCACATGCTGGTCTGACCCTGCCCATAACCTGATCTCTCCATGTGCCAGCCTGACCCCATGCATGGCCCAATCCCATGCACCTCCTATGCTGGAGAAAGTTAAAGGCCAGAGGCTGCAGGTAAGATAGGAACAATAGGAAAAAACCCTGGTCTGACTCAGTTCACTCTCCCTTTCAGCATCTGCTCTCTGCCATTGTGAGACAGGACACAGGACAAGATGGACCTATTGTTTGACCCAGTAAATGGCAGTTCTTATGTTCTTATGGGAATCTGGCAGCAAGGGAGCAGCAGTTAATGCTGCCACCATTCCCCCGCTGCCAATTTGTGGACCTGTGGAGCATTCTGCAGGCTGGATGACAGAACTATTGCCAGATTTGGCCTGCAGGCTGGAGGTTGAACACCATTGCACAGAGCTATTCCATAACAGTATTAGCACAATGCAATCAAAAGAACATAATAAATACATAAATGTATCCTTAAAGTGTCCTTTTATTTCTGTGATATGCCAGAAAATTTCTGCACTCCCATTTCACATTTTATACAGTGTGCTCATTGACAGAATAGTTTTTCCTGTGCAGACCCTATTAATTACATTATGAACTCCTAGGATTGTTGCAAATTTGTTTTTCTGTAACAAATTCTAGCCACAGTGACTTTGATAGTGTAATAATATGCTCTTTGGTTTAATGTAGGAGTTAACACATGGAAGTTTGTCATACAGTAGTATGTTTCCGGAACTGCTGCATAAATAGAAGTATATCTAGAGAGGTATGTGCTGTTTTTTTTTCAGCTGCTTCATCTGTCAGCTTGCATTTTGTATTTTATTTTGAGATAGACTAAAATATTGCTGCTTTGGTAGCTGTCAATCTTTTGGCAGTGGAGGCAGCATTCTGCACTGGTTAAAGCGTTATACGAGACATCAGGAGTCTAGTGTTGTAATCTCAGTTCTAACCCTGACTTGCTTTGTGGCCTCAGGCAAGTTGTTCACATTCTTTGTGCCTGAGCTTTCCCATCCTTAGCAAATAAAAATCAGCCTACCATACCTACTGGAAAGGAACATTGTAAAGTTTATACTGCATGGTTGTGGGGTGCTTTGAGATCTTCATATAGAAAGTATGATGGAAGTGCTTAGTAGTAAATTAGGACAAATAATACCATACTATTTTTTATGTAAAGATTCTCTGTGGTATTCAGAGCAGTAAGACCCTTTGCAGTGATTGGTATTCCCTTCATACCTTGCATTTTTACCTTTAATTCTTTGATACTTATTATCACAGGCAAAATACTTTTCTCATGAAAACCTGGAGGAAAGTGAGCTAACCTCTCGAAGTGCTAAAGCTGGTAGTTATTTCTTTTTCCTTTACTGGATTGTTAATATAGGCTGGATTTGCATTAGCTTGCTTTGAAAGATTGTTAGGTATATGAAATGTTATAAATTAACCATTTTTGTAATAAATGCAAATATGGAACATGCTGGGTGAGCTCCGGATATGGGGTCTATTTTGTTATTTAATAATAATTGGCTTTCAATTGCTTGGAAATTGTTGCAATAAAAATGACTCCACACGTCTATTTTGAATCTGTAAGTTATGGAATTCTGGAATGTTTCCCTGTGACATTTACGTGTAATCATGTTTGGAACAAGTGCTTGTGCCAAGCCCAGATTTATTTTGCAGGGCACTTCATAGTTACACTTTATACAGAAACTGGAATACACCCACAAGTATCTTGAACCCATTACCTTTTCAAGCTGCAACAAAAGAAATGCACTTGCTAATTCTCTTTGAAGCAACATAATATCCTGATTAACAACAGATCTAAATTATTTTTTTTAAAGACAAGGCAGTACAAAAATTCCCCTTTATATATTTTTCTCCGTTTAGATTCAATTCGACATAGGATAACAAACAAATCAGTTGTAAAAAATAACCTGTAGCTGAACATGAAAGAATGACTCACAAACATTTGTCTCCAAAGTATTAGCTTTGCAATAAACCTTGTGGTTTGTTTCTATTGGTTTTGTTTTTGTCATAAATAACTCAGACTGTCTTTTCAGATACCATTTGCAGTTTCAGAACATTAGTGTTCCTATTAAAAATGACCCCACATAAAAATATCTTACTTTTATCTTTTGCTTAAATGTGATAGCTTGGAAAGAAAAGAATCTATAGAAAGCAATAAAATGACATCAATTGCAGGACCCAGCTCCAAAAGCAGACAGAGTGGGGAGAGCTAGGATGCAAAAGATTAAAAGGTGGCTCCTGTCCAGACCAGATCCTGTGTGGACTACAGCTCAAGCAGAACAGGTAGTCAGGTCCTCTCTGGCTTTGGGCCCATCTTCATCTAAATTCTGCCTTAAATGGCAACCTGGGAGACTGTTCTTCAGCAAAGGGGCAGGAATGCCACAAAGCCCCTGACCGTGCAAACACTTAACCATGTGCTTAGCTTTATTATCATGAACAATCCCACTGATTTCAATGGGATTTGTTCTCAGAATGCTTGCAGGATCAGAGCAGAATTTTACCCTTATCCTAGTTCTTGTTGTGTCATTCAATGCACTGCTTGTTCCATCTCCTCTTATCTGCTTATACAACTGGTCAGAGGCATTTTTAAACCCAGGTTCTTCCTTCCTATGGTGTGAATTGCATTTAAAAGGAGAAAAGACAAACAAATATTACCACTAAAGCTCTGTGTCTCTGTTACAAATTATTTATTTCTGTAATGGAAATTCCTACCTCCTTCCTGCACCACCCTATCTCAACCTATCTATTGATGCTAAGGGGAAAAACAAGAGCCTAGAGCACATTTGTCTTATGTTCACACAAATAGAAGCTCACAGCCTGAAAAGCCATAATGCATATTTTCCATTTATATCTATAAACCCAGCCAATTAAAGTCTGCACATACCAATTACCTTTTCTTTTCTTGTACATACCGTCAAGCAGTAAACAGAAATTAGCAGCTGCAGTACTTTTTTATTCAGGATGTGTATATTAACTGATGACTCACCAAATAATTTGCAGCCCTGGGTGCCAGTTGTCTTTTCCTCTAGAGAAAGAAATGCTATTTTAAACAAAGTTAACTACTGTGGATATCACAGGAATGCCAAAATGTATCAGGATGATACAACAGTTGATGAACTTCATCAGAGTTGAAGGGAAGGGGCAGTCTCAAGAGCATGTAGCAAACATATTCTTAAATGGTATAAACCAGAGCAAGCAATGTGTAGTGGAAGGGAGAAAGGATTACATGAAGCATCAACCCACTGTTTCCCCTGCAGCATGACGTTGTGACTCATTCGCTATCTCCTTTCAGCAGGAAGGACTTATATTGTTGGAGGAATGTCAACATTTGGTGAAGCCTTGTTTATAATCTTCGGAGCTGTAGGTCCCCATTTCTTTAGGTTATGCTTGCCATGTAACTAATGAGACTACCCCTGAAACTTGGTCAATAGGCAAACACTGTTTATGTTACATTGTCAGTGAGAAGTACAGCGATCCAATTCATTCCCCAAAATGCAGGGCTAATTGTTCATTACCATAAGATACAGTACTAAACCACTCTCTGCTACTGCTTGCCATATTCAGTGATTGTGCTGTGGAGGAACAGGCTGTGATGCCATATTTAAGACTGAATGAAAAGTTGAACTCTGAGCTCTGTTTTCTAGCTTCCTTTGAATTTGGATTGGAGTAACCAATCTGTTTGTAACTTAACTTAAGAATCAGAAATGTGAAAATGGGAAAGTGGAAAGTACTGCTCAGTAAGAAATTACTTGCATGAAATTTCTCCTGAGTCTCCTAATTCTCCAGCCTCTATGTTCCTAGAGCTCCTCGTGTTGCACACAAAAGTAACACCTTGCCCACCTGCCACTCTGCCTGTCTCAGCTTAGTCTTATTCAGGTGTCTTTTATCCATATAGCTTGGAACCACAGAAAGGGAAGAATCAGGCTCTAGGCAAGCCAGTTTCTGTACCCTGGTATGTGCCCCCTCTCTGTTTGCTACTATTTATTATTTCTATAGAGGAATGTAAAAGTCTTGGCAACAAAATTGAGATCAAGGGACTAAAACTGAGAGAAAATAAAGAATGCAGTGAGAGGGGAAGAATTGTAGAAATGACACTCCTCTGCTCCTCCTACTGCTGTCTAGCCTTCACAGAGAAGCTCCAAGGGTGTGAAAAGCCCTGCTGTTTCCCAGGCTCCTTGTACAAAGTGCAGAGGGCTAAGTCTTCTGTATTATCTAGTCCCCTCCTCAGAAGTCACATGAGGCTTTTTAACCCCAACTTTCACAAAACATATTTTAGTTCAAACACAACTAATTGGTCTTGATATTTTCACTATAGTGAAGTTCATTCTGTGAAAATCTCTGGTTTGTGCTTTCTAGGAGATCAGACTATGTAATCATAAAATTCCCCACTTAAATTCTAGTAATGCTGTCCAATATCACACAGTAAACTTACAGATGCTTGCAAACCTAAGGAGCATTTTGGAATGGTTAAAAAGCCCCTCAAGGCTTTTTTTTTTGGAGCAGGGGAGAAGCAGAAAGCCCTGCAAGGGACTAATCATTATTTCTTTCCATCCACTAAATGCTGTTGTTGTCCAGGATCCTTGCAGAGGACCCCAGCTGTGAAAAAACTATGCCATGCTCTCTTGCACTGAGTCCAGTAAACAGATGGTGGAAACAGACATTGTCTAAAAAACTGTTAAGAAGGCATAAATGCAGAGCCGTTAGATGTTGATATCCTTTATTGTGCCACGTGACAGAAAAATCAGTGGTGCAACAAAAGGTAGTAATAGATCCTGCTGCTTTACTTCAGAAAACATCTATCTGCTCTGAGGTGCGCTTGCAGTTGCCGCCACATGGAGCTGATGCCAGAGCTGCGGAGCCTGGCGCAGCTGTTCGCAGCCTGCCTGCTGCTTGCTGCAGCTGCCCTGAGCCCAGGCTGGCTACAAATATCTGTGCCAGGCTCTGAACCAGCAGCAGGGGAGAGATTGGGGTTGTATTGTTTCAGGGTCACTGCCTGCTTTGAGGTCTGTATGCATGTGCTGGTACAGAGCTGATGCCTGGGCTCTGGAGCCTGGCACAGCTGTTTGCAGCTTCCTGGCTGCAACCAGCCCTGGCTCTGGGTAGCTGTTGCCAGCTGGGAGCCTGGGCTGCTCCCAGCAGGCAGCTGAGACACTGCAAGTCCTGTAAGACACTGCTACCCCAACTACCCAGAGCTGGGGTAGCTCCTGACAGCCACAGAGCCTGGGCAGGGGCAGCAAGGCTGGGGGGCAAGGGGCACAAGAAGGGCATCTTGCCATGTACCCCCTGCCCTCATTTTGTTTTTCTGGCATGCTGGCACTCTGGCACCTTCCAAGGTAGGCATTGTGGTGTTTTTTGGCACTCTGGCCAAAAAGACCTTGCATACCTCTGGTCTAGAGTAAAAAGCAATCGGGACTCATAGTAGAGATGATATCTTTTATTATACCAACAAGATTTTTGCAACAAACTTCCATTAGTTGCATGCTTTTGGGTACTAACAGCCTTCATCAGGCACTGGAGAAAAAAATTATAAAAGTTCTCCTGGATAGAAATGATATTTCATAGGACTTCACAAAGGAGTCAATAGATGGAAAACTCCTCTGGGCAGTCAGTTCATAGCTGGTATGGAGTCTGTCAGGAGTTTTCCATCTATTGACTCTCTGTGAAATCCTATGAAATATGAACTTTCATTTCTACCCAGGAAAACTTTTACAATCTTTTCTCCAATGCCTGATGAAAGATGTTTGGGTCCAAAAGCTTGCAATTAAAGACTTTTTTTTTTTTTTTTTTTTTTTGCAAAAATCTTACTGGCCTAATAAAAAATATCAGCTCTACCAGGAGTCCTGATCTGTTACCATGTAGCACTCTCCCTGCTCTACCAGCCTTGCAAAGTGGGCTGAGGAGGAAGTGAGAAGGGACACCCAGTGTTGCCCATTGCCCCAGACCTGCATTGGGCTGGGGAGCATCCAGTGTTCCCCATGGCTCCAGGCCCAGGGGGCTGGGCAGAGGGGAAGTGCTATTCCCCACACCAGGTAGCCCCATGGCATGGACTGAGTGTAGAAGCTCTTTGCCCCACAGGCAGGCTTGGGGCAGCAGAGAGATACAGCACGACTTGTCCCTGCCATCAAGGATGGGACAAAGGGCAACGTACCTTTCACCTGGGGAAGCAAATCAGCTGCACCACGACAAATGGCTCCTCTTGGGGACATCTCTTTCAACTACCCAGAGACTCCCAACATTTTGAAACACTGAGGAAATTCCTGGAGGAAAAACACTCTTAGAATTGGGAAATGTAAAACTCTAGAGCTCTTGGTTCAGAAAGTGATGGAGGAGACAAAGCTAACCTATTTAACAACTTCTTTGCCTCCATTTTTCTGATCAGGGACCAGGTCATCCCCTCCACTGGGATCCCCAATGGTCCAAGGGGAGGCGCAGCCAGGCCCAGGGTCAGTGAGGACCTAGTCAGGGAACTTCTAGAGGCAGTGGATGTGTTCAAATCAGCAGGTCCTACTGATCTTCACCTGAGTGCTGAGCGAATTAGCAGAAGTCATTGTGGGACCTCTGGCACAGCTTTACAAGCATTCGTGGTGCTCTGGTGAGGTGCCAGAGGACTGGAAAAAAGCCAATGTGGTCCCTGTTTTCAAAAAAGGGAGTAAGGAGGACCCAGTCTTACCTCGGTCCTGGGGAAGCTCTTTGAGAAAATAATCCAAGTGTACATCTGCAAGGGGCAAGCAGGGGAGTGTATGCTTAGGGGAAAACAACATGGGTTCATTAGAGGCAGGTCCTGTCAGACCAATCTGGTGGCCTTCTACAACCAGGTCACAAAATCCTTGGATGCAAGTGTCACGGTGGACATAGTCTTTCTGGACTTTAGGAAGGCCTTTGACACCATCTCTCACCCCATTCTCGTTAAAAAATTAGGAGACTGTGGTGTGGATGCCTACACAGTCAGATGGGTCGCCAATTGGCTGGAGGACCGCACCCAGACAGTGGTGGTGGACAGGTCATGTTTGACTTGGAGGGATATGGGCAGTGGGGTCCCCCAGGGATCGGTCCTCAGACCTGCGCTGTTCAACATCTTCATCAGTGACTTGGATGAGGGGGTGAAAAGCACCTTGTTCAAATTCACAGATGGCACTAACATGTGGGGAGAAGTGGGCATGCTAGAAAGGAGGAATATGCTGCAATTGGATCTGGACAGGTTACAGGGGTGGGCAGATGAGAATAAGATGGGGTTCAACACTGACATGTACAAGGTACTGCACCTGGGGAGAAAGAACCAGCAGCATACCTACAGGCTGGGGAACTCGCCTCTCCTCAGCACAGCGGCAGAAAATGATCTTGGAGTCATTACAGACTCCATGATGAACATGGGCCACCAATGTGGGAACACAGTCAGGAAGGCTAACCGCACCTTGTCATGCATCCACTGATGCATCTCAAGCAGGTCCAAGGAGGTGATCCTCCCCCTCTATGCAACACTGGTCAGGCCGCAGCTGGAGTACTGTGTCCAGTTCTGGGCGCTGCACTTCAGGAGGGATGTGGACA
>JAGPOW010002173.1:15731559-15744662 GCA_030014935.1 Caiman crocodilus
CCAAGGAGGTGATCCTCCCCCTCTATGCAACACTGGTCAGGCCGCAGCTGGAGTACTGTGTCCAGTTCTGGGCGCTGCACTTCAGGAGGGATGTGGACAGCATGGAGAGGGTCCAGAGGAGGGCCACCCGCATGATCGGGGGCAGCAGGGCAGGCGCTATGAGGAGAGGCTACGGGACCTGAACCTGTTCAGCCTCCACAAGAGAAGGCTGAGGGGGGATCTGGTGGCTGTTTATAAACTGGCCAAGGGGGACCAGCAGGCAATGGGAGAGTCCCTGTTCCCGAGTGCTACCAGAAGTAATGAGGAATAACGGCCATAAGTTGATGGAGAGTAGATTCAGGCTGGATATCAGGAAGCGCTACTTCACTGCCAGGGCAGCTAGGATCTGGAGCCAACTCCCAAGGGAAGTGGTGCTGGCTCCTACCCTGGGGGGCTTCAAAAGGAGGCTGGATAATCACTTCTTTGGGGCCATTTGACCCCAGCATCCTTTCCTGCCATGGCAGGGGTCGGACTTGATGATCTGCTCAGGTCCCTTCCGACCCTACCAACCATGAAACTATAATCCCTTTTATTAGCCCAAATAAGAAAATGAAAAAAACTCAACATCTTTTTTTGCACGGTGTCATCTCTGAACAACGAGGTCTGGAGTTTTGCTTTTCTTTTTGC
Source organism: Caiman crocodilus (assembly GCA_030014935.1). NCBI lineage: Eukaryota > Metazoa > Chordata > Crocodylia > Alligatoridae > Caiman > Caiman crocodilus. The sequence goes on from JAGPOW010002173.1 coordinate 15,732,226, forward strand.
CTCAGACCAACTCGGCTACTAAATCCATCCCTTAACGTTGGGAGTACGTAGCGGTAATGAGGAAGTGCAGGGACCATGAAGCTCACGCCTCGTGTGCCGGTGATCCTCCCGAGGGGAAGAGAGCGCGCCCCCCGGGACCCTCGAGGTGCTCCGGACAAGGAGGAAACGCGCGTGAGGCAGAAGTAACCAGATACGCACATTTCCCGCGCCCGCACGCCCCTGCCCCGCCCCTTTCCCATAGCCACGCCTATCAGCGCCCCTCGCCTTCCTGGCCACGCCCACCCCTAATGGGCGCAGCGGCGCCCCCTGCCGCTCAGGCTGGAACCGCCCCCTCCCCAGTGGGAGAGTAGGTGAGGGCATTGGCTTTGGATGTTGCCAACACACATGCGCGGCGCTCGGAGCATGCGCAGCCTTGTGTCCCGGTCTAGCGGCGGCGGCATGGAGGCGGTGCTGCAGCGGGAGCTGGGCACGGCGTGGCTGCGGCCCACGGGCCACTCGGGCGGCGGCTGCATCAGCCAGGGCCAGAGCTACGACACCGACCGCGGCCGCGTCTTCGTGAAGAGCAACTCGAAGGCGGAGGTGGGCGGGGCTGGGCTTGGCCTCCCGGCTCTGCCGCGCCGTGCTTGCTGCGGGTGGCGCGGGAAGCGGCCGGGCCGCGCGATGCGCTGGAGGGGCAGGACCCGCGCTCTGCGGTGCGGGGGCATTAGTGGGTCAGTGGGGCGGGCGGGTGGCTGCACCCGGTCAGACCCCTGTCGATATGAGCCAGCGCTTGCAGACTGCAGCCGGTGCCGTCCTGACGTCCCCTGGGCCGGCAGGTGAGGGGCCCTGTCAGGCATTGTCACCCCCTGACAGGGTCTGGAGCAGGCTAGGAGAGAGAGAGCGGGCCTTCCTTTTTCCAGGCATGTGTCAGTCACCAGCTGCCTGCACTGAAAGGAAACATCCTCAGAGTTTTCTGTGGTTGTATCGACTTTCTTTGCCATCACCTTCAGCCTGGGGCACGAACCACTGTGGGAGGCTTGGCAGTGCTGAGTGGGACGTCTGGGTAACGCTGCGGCCCTTTGGGCAGTGGGGAAAGGCAGAGGAAGATATTCGAAGAGTTTGTTTGATTTGGGCCCTGGCTGAGGAAAGAGACGTGGGTGCACACACAGACGCAGCTTGTGCATTTGCCAGTAATAGCACTACTGAAAGAAATGAAAGGTGTCCAACTTTGCGTTTCAGACCTGTCACCTCATTCATGGTTGGTGATATGAGCAGCAAGGTAACAGTGTCATTCCAGCAAACAAAACTCTGGCTTGCATCTACTGATGCATCTCGAGCAAGACACTCCACCTTCCAAGTACAGGGGAAGTCACCCTCCCCCTGTATTTGGCTTTGGTGAGGTTGCAGCTGGAGTACCGCATCCAGCTCTAGGCTCTGCAATTTAGGAAGGATGTGGAGAAGCTTGAGAGAGTCCAGAGAAGAGCCATACGCATGGTCAGAGGGCAAGAGAATAGGTCTTATGAAGAGAGGCTCTGAGCTGCGGGACTCTTCAGCCTGGAAAAGTGCAGGCTCAGGGGTGACTTGGTGGCAACCTATAATTACGTCAGGGGTGTGCTTCAGGATGTAGGGCAACATCTGTTCACCAGAGCACCCCAGGGGATGACAAAGTCTAATAGTCACAAACTACTACAAAATCATTTTAGGCTGGACATAAGGAAAAACTTTACTGTCCGAGCCCCCAAGGCCTGGAATAGACTCCCCCAGAGGTGGTGCAAGCACCTACTCTGAACTCTCTCAAAAAACATTTGAACATTTATCGTGTTGGGATCCTTTGACCCCAGCTGACTTCCTGCCTCTTGCGCAGGGGGCTGGACCCAGTGATCTTCAGAGGTCCCTTCCAGCCCTTCCAGGTCTATGAAACCAAAATGTGTTGAGGTCCCCCAGGAAAGGTATTGAAAGAGTTGTTTGCTTTGCAGTCAATCTAGTAATTTTAGGGAACACTCTAGGACCTCCCTGTCATGTCATGTTGCTGTCGGTCTGTATCCTGTCCATGTCGTGTGGCCCCCCTCCCCCGTTAACAAATATATAGATGTACAATTGGTAGGCAATTCTTCTAGCACGCTTGGCTGGGAGAAAGATGTATTGAGTAAATATCAAGGACCTGGATAAATTTCCTATTCAGTAGTCATTGTTTTGTGATTTTGCCATGCATCTATAGACACAGAGTGCTGATGAAAGCAGCCTTCATTAATTTCATTAAAAATGCTGTGCTGTGTGCACAGCAGTTGACTACATCAGCAGTTCCATTATAAGCCTGTTTTCAGCTATTGTTTACAGCAATATTTTGGAAGGAGCTATGTTTTGGAAAGTGAAATCATTTTATTTCTATAGCAAAATTTCAGACTCATTAATAGTCTAGAAATTCTTCATTCTTGCTCTCCTTCACTCAGGGAGTTTGTAATCAACATCACCTGTGGCTTATTTGTTGATTCTCATTCCTGTATTTGTATCCAAAGTAATCTTTTGATATTTTATTAATTTGGTTTTGTTAGTGCTTTTAGCAAATACTGTTGCTTATGGGCTGCCTTCTGCACATTTTACACTTTAAATACCATTTACTCACATAGCTATTAGTCCATTGGAATCAATGGAGCAGCTCAGATGAATAAATTCTGAACATAAATGATGATTGCAGAGCTGGTCCCTGCATTCTCATTTAAAAGAACATCCCAGGTTGCAAGTTAGTCGCAAGGTAATTATTTGTATTCTCTGCAGAAACAAATTCAAGGCATAGCAACAGCTAATTCAGTATTTCTAGGTGGAACTGTATGTGCAAAGCCACATAGATGATCAGTACCCAGCACACACTTTCATTTTTTCCTGACATACGTTACAACTCGTTTGACACTTATTCCTATATATCGGGGTACCAGATTCACCTGCGGTTTTATTTTGGATCCAGACTGTGGGGTTCCTTGCAAGTTAAATCCAACCTGAGGCATGAGGACTACAGCAGTGGCCACCACAGCGGTGACAGACTCATGGGGTCTGATGGGAGCAAGGGTAGAGCAGGTCGCAGTGGTAGGGAAGCCAAACTCACTACCAGTGGCCATGCCCATCAGGGCTAAAGGGCCTAACATTTCCTGCAGTAGTTCAGTAGACTGGAGAGACAGGCTCTGTGGGCTGAACGTGGCACACAAGCCACATGTTTGACATCTCTGCTGTATATCACGTTCATCTGGAATTTTTGATCAGTAAGCATATCTATAAAACAAATGGAAACAAGCCAGGCTTTTATACAAGCCAGGCTTTGATTCAGTTGCTGAGTTATTTATATGACCACACAAAATGCTGGAAGATGTGCTGTTTCATTAGGGGTAGGTATCTAGGAAAGAAACCGATTCTCCTGTTATTCTTAAGTCTCTAGGTTACCATACCATAAGCAACCCAGCTGTGGACCCTCCTTCGTCTTGTATATGCTTGCACCAAAAAAAGACTCAGATGTGGTTTGCCTGGAGGAACGTCTTCATTTTGTTGCTAACAGTGTTCCTCGGGACTAATCCTGTTCTTTTGTGTTTAACAGGCTAGACGAATGTTTGAGGGAGAAATGGCAAGTTTAGAAGCCCTCCTGAAAACCCAGACAGTAAAGGTCCCCAAACCCATCAAAGTTATAGACTTGCCAGGGGGCACCACACTCTTTGTGATGGAGCACTTGGAAATGAAGGGTTTAAACAGGTAAATTTTGACAATGTCATGTTGTCAGGCATTCAGATTTGTGTGATCTTCATATTTGTTTTTGAGGAGAAATATCTTTTGATGCTTCCCTTCTTGTCTCCGACCCATTAAAAACTGTAACACTGAATACAGCGTTCTGTTGTGTTTCACAGCATTTAACCCAGCAATTCATTCCTCAGCTAAGAAAAATTAAGGTATTTACAGCAAGGATCTTGAGAGTTGGTGGTGAGAGTGACTCAGACAAGATGATTTAGTACAGGGTTTGACAGTTTTTTGCAGTGGGAGGCCACTTTAATGAGGCTTTGCTCCAAGCACAAGCTTGCACTGGAGCCAGAGCATCAGTCACCACTCCCACTGCACTGCCACCACTGCCTGTTCTCCCCATCACCCTGGTGCCCAAAGTCCACTACCACCAGGTTGGATCTAGGTTGCAGGCTACAGGTTGCCAACCCCTGATCTCCTAGGTTGCATCTTTGAAGACTTACAGCATTCCTATTTAACTATTTCTTACAATTCAATAGGGGTATGTGTGAAACTTCCCAAAACAGGCATGAAGACATTCATGTTGTGAATATTGGTAGCTTAACATCTGTGGTCCTTGCTTTATGTCCCCTCCCCCTCACCCAAGACCCAGGGTAAAACCACTGCGTTGAAGGCTTATCCGTGCTTCCATCAGGGAATTCAGTTTACTTCCCACATCAACCTCAGGGCCTCTAGCCAGCTCAGGGAGCCCATCAAGCAGGCAGCTGCAGAGTTGCTATGTAGTCTCTGCCTGCATTACCTTTCTGCTCTGAGCAGTGCTAGAACCAGGATGCGTGTTCCCTTAGCTTGCTCACCTGGTGATCCCTGTATCGGAGAGCTGTCAGCACAGGAAAAGTAGGCAAGTGACACTTAACATGCTCATCTTGGGAGACAATTAGGCTCCATAATAGCAGAAACATCTGGAAGAGGTTAACTTAAAGATGGACTGAAGCAAGTGCAGAAGGTGCTAGAGAATTGGTATCAACCTATGGAGAGTGAGAACAGTCTTGCTTCAGTATTCTGGGTTTCCTGATGTCGAGAGAGCCAAGTGAATCCTACTTATCTCTTCCTCTATAGCATAATCAAATGTATAAAAGCTGTATTGTGCATGTTCTTCCTACAGTTTATGGTGATGAAGTTGTGGTTTCTCTTCATTTTCATTTTAGTTCATGGTAATACTGGCAGAAATAGCCACATAAGTGCAGTTTTCAGTATCTTATGTTTTTTTACCCCCTGCCCACCCCATCCCACCACCCTCCAAAAATGTTTAAAAGATGTCTCTGTTCCCAGAGAAGAGAGTTTTCCACATGCTTGGCAAACACAGAGAATTACTCATGTATATCAGGCTGTGAATTCACTGCTTACTGTGTCTTTCAGTGATAATAAAATAAGTTATTTTGGCTTTTTAGACATTCAGGAAAGCTTGGACAACAGCTGGCTGACCTACATCTTCACAACCAGAAAACTGGAGAGAGGCTGAAGAAAGAGGGGAACACAGTTGGTACGGTAAACAGCTGTTGGTGAATTTAGTGACATTAATCTAGTTAATAATAAGCTGCAAAACAAGCAGTTGCTAAAATGACTTTGTTATTTTAGGGAACATCTGTTTTGCTCCAGCAACACATATGAAAACAGATTTAGAACAAATTGCTTTTTTGTGTTATAATTAAAAGTGGTTTGGGCTATATTTAAATAGTTCTCTCTCTAATGGACAAAATATTTCTTTGATTTGGGATCCCTGCCTTTCATCCCACTGCACCATTGTGCACAACAGCCTTGTTTCAGAGGAGGTATAACACTAGCTTAAATAATTAAGTTTAACACTTGCATATTTTTGTCATATTTTTAATTCAATGGAAATCATAGTAAAAAGAGTACTGAGGTGCAAAATGTCTGTTACCAATAATGGAAATTACTATATCTTCATCTGATTTAAGGCCCACCTGCATTGCAGTTACTAAATCTTTATAATTAGTGTTTTTTCTGTGGTTTTGTGTTTGAAAGGTAAGAGTCAAGGGGAAACAGATGTCCAATTTGTGGATCAGTTTGGCTTTAATACGGTCACCTGTTGTGGTTATCTCCCCCAGGTAGGTTTTGTTTAGTCTCTGAATTTATTTAACCCATTGGTACCTGCTGCCACCGTACATTCTTGGGGAATTTATGTATTTCACTTAAAGATTCTGCACCTCATTTTCGTAATGCTAAACAGGAAATGCTGGGATAGTGTAAGATATTGCTTTGTTTAGGAAAACAGAAATGGCCAAAATTAACATCAGTGAAGCTCTTTTATTTCAGTGAAGGTATACCAGGAATTAATTTGGCCCTGAATGTTAGGGCATTTATCTGGTCTTGGAAGTTATTAACTGAGACTGTATTCAAAAACTTTTTTTTTTAACTTGGTATTCTCCCTTGTATTATGGAACCTGTGTTTGATCTTATCTTCCAGGTGAATGACTGGCAGAATGATTGGGTGACTTTCTTTGCCACTCAGCGAATCCAGCCCCAAATGGATATGATTGAAAAGAATTCAGGAGACAGGGAAGCGAGGGAACTTTGGGCACAACTTCAGGTAAGATTACTTCATGTGATTAAATGTACTGATGGGTAGATGAGGTATTCCTTTTCTTTTAATAAAATATATTAGTTCCCGCCTTCTATTGCAATGTTCCACGGTTTGTTAGAAAAGGATGCTAACTTCCAGTGATTAAAGGACCCCCACACTGAGATACAGTGACATCATGCAATATCAACCAGTTCTAACTTTCTAAAATGAATGGATGCAGGGTAGCACTGTGCATTGCCACTAGGGAAGTGCTGGGTTAAGTTCACACATGCAGCTCCCTGGTCTTGGAAGTGTTATGCTCATGGGAACTTGTATAAGGCAGAAGCAGGCAAAATATGGTCCGTGGGCTGCATCCAGCCCACCAGGCACTTTGATCTGGCCTGTGGCACCCCCCCAGTGAATTGTACCCCACCCAGATCTTCTGCCCACAAGGGTGGGAGTGAGATGCCTACACCTGCCCCCAACATATTCTATTATGCCTTGTTTCCACCCTTATGGGTGGAAGGGCTGGCCCTGCTAGCATGGAGAGGACTGCTGCTGCAGGCTTCCCCGGCATCCTGCTCCTTCCAAGCAGTAGGTAAAGGAGCTGGGGGTGGAGCTGCAGCTGGGTGGGAGCACAGAGCATGGAGCTGGGGCTGGCAGCGGCGTGGAGCCCTCGCCCAGTGGGGTGGCAGCAGCATGGAGCTTAGCTGGGAAGGGTGTAGGTGTGAGGGCTGAGAGGTATGGGGGGCCCCCCCACACACTACTCCCTATGGCACACAGCCCTGGCAGGCAGCAGGGGGCAGCAGCAGTAGTGGGGGGCACTCAGCTTGGCACTGTTGTGTGGCTCCTGCCTCTGGCTAGTGCTGCGAGGAGCACGGCCCCTGCTGGGCTGTTTGTTTCCCTGGCACTTAACACACTCGTGGGGCACAGGAGGGACGCCTCAGGCACTGGAGTGGGCTGGGATGGGGAAAGTGGTACCTGGGGCTTCCCTCCTGTGTCCCATGAGTGCGGGGAGTACCAGGGAAACAAACGGCCTGGCAGTGCCTATGCTTCATGTCTCCACTCGCTGCTGTGCCATGAAGGAAGTGTGTGTGGCGGGGGGGTGGGATGTCCCCACATCCTTGCCACCCTCCCTCACACCCTACAAACCACACATGCACCCCCCACCCCCTGCAAGTGTTGTCTGCATTGATTGCAGGAGAGGACCGTGTTCCAGAGGCCAGTATGTTCCAGAGCCACACACCCACATGCCACACAACCTCCCCCACACACCCTGTGCCCCTCACACAGCCATGGCCCCTCACAAACTCCCCCCATACCCCACCCACACCCTCCTACCCTCCCTCAACCATCCCCTTACACACAGTATAAAAGACTAAGAATTTATTTTTGAGTTACTATGCAGTCACCTCAATAGACGGTACATAAACACAAATCATGACAAAAATATTTTTTTGTAATGGGATTAGAATATGTTATAGTAGGTTTTTGACTTTGTGTGTGATTTTTTTTTTTCATGGTTCTAAGATGGCAACTCCTCCCCCCTCAAAGGAATATTTCCAGGGGGAAAGGAGAGGGACTTCTGGTGGCAAAGGTCAGGGGTCGGGGTGGGATTTCCAGTCCCAAGATAGCACCCAGGGGGCAGGGCTACCCACGCAGCCCTCGATAGCTCACCAAGCCTCCTTAAGCAGCTTACTGCCCAAAATAATTGCCCGCTCTTGGTATAAGGGAACACATTGAGTTGTTCAGTAGCACTAGCCCTTTACATGAGATTTGTGTCTTTGTTGAATGGGTTCATTTTTAGCTACCTACTCTGTGGATCTCTACTTACGGATAATAGAAAGGTTCTTATACCTTCTCCCAGTGGATACTGTGTCTGCATACTTGGGCAACTGGCTGAAGTTGGAGCCCTGATTGCATTACTTCTTAATACCACTGCTTCTTAAAGCAGTTACCGCACATCCTGAAAGTCAAAAAACATGACAGCTTTTAATTGTGCGTAGAGCAGTGGTCAGCAACCTTTTTAGGTTGCTGCCTAGAGTGACCCAGATCAGGTCAGAGGTAGACAGGAGGCACTAGGACCTGGCTGCCACCACTTTGTTTCTCCCACTGTTGTTTTCATGTTGCATGCTGAAGACCTGCATCCATGAGTCAGATCAAATGGCAGTGTGGGCTGAATCCAGCCCATGAGCCATAAGCTGTCTGCTGACCCCAGGTGTAGAGACTCTATCTTGCACTAATAGAGGCATTCCAACAACAGGATATGTGACTGGGTGACTGAACTTCAGTTGCTTGGGTCGCTGGTTCTGAAAAAGTAGAAATCATGCATGTATTCTTATTTATTTTATTTTAAACATAAAATTTACCACTGTTTTCATTGTAGTTTTTAGTAATCAGTTCCTTTTGTAAATGTCTTAATTCACTTGCTGTAGTGTGTATGCAGTTTGGCTGATGATTTTAGCAACTGTTGTCTGAAGTAATCAAACTTTACCATCTTTCATCTCAAAATATCTCAGTGGTACCTCTCACTTTTTCTTCCTGCAGCTGAAGATACCCAGTTTGTTCTGTGACATGGAGATCATTCCTGCTCTCCTCCATGGTGATCTATGGGGAGGAAACGTAGCTGAGGATGACTCTGGCCCAATTATCTTTGACCCTGCTTCTTTCTATGGTCATTCAGAGTATGAACTTGCAATAGCTGGGATGTTTGGTGGTTTCAACAGCTCTTTTTACTCTGCCTACCACAGTAAAATTCCCAAAGCTCCAGGCTTTGAGAAACGACTTAAATTGTATCAGCTTTTCCACTACATGAACCACTGGAACCATTTTGGCACAGGGTACAGAGGGTCCTCTCTCAGTATCATGAGAAACCTGGTGAAATGATTTCCTGTTCAAGCATAGTATCTCACTCCCTGCCTTTAAAACCTTGCATTTCTTGGTGATGCAACTGAAGTCATAAGAGCGTTAAATAGATCCTTTGACCCCTGCCCTCTTTGCACAACCAAAGATCTAGAATTGGTGGGTTATAGTGATTCCAAGAGTGACATTTCAGTCTCGTCATCTTAAGATACTTGTTGCAGGAATAGTTCTAGTGAGCTTTCCAAAAAAGTAATTAATTCCAGAGTTGCATGAGAAAGCTGACACAGCAAAACTGCTGGTGCACACTTCAGTTGAGGCAGAATTAATTAGAAAAAAACACTTGAGTTCAAGTATTTTGGAAGAAAGCGATGGGGACCAGATGTGCCTCAGAGCAGGATATGTATCATTAAGTATACCCACCTGCACATAACTGAAAAAATCAGTTGGAGAGTCTCTTTCTTTAGGTATTTATGCACATGCCTGAAAGTCACAGACTGGTTGTTCTACTTCTTGGTAGCTTGCTCAGATTCTCTTCAGCTATGCATTCCTAGTCTTCTGTACCAAATCAGTAGGGATGTCTGTACACGAACATAGAGGCTGCTCTGATGCATTGGAATTCCAGTGCGTCAGATTAATCGAGTCTGCTGAAGTGTGGCAATTGCTGTACTCCAGTAGCCTCCTGTGTCTTCTGTATCAGTGTCCCTGCACTTAAAAATGGCAGTGGGGCTCTTGACCTAAAGCTTGTAGAAGAAGCTTTAGTTCAAGTGCCCCAGTTGCCATTTTTAAGCACAGGAATGCTGATACAGAAGATGCAGTGGTGCTTTAATTAGAACGGCTTTTGTTGCATGTGTAAAAGCGCCCTCAGATGTTAACGTGGAACCAAAGAAGGGGACCCAGGAAATGTTTGTGGGATAGTCAGTGTTAATATAGTTCTACAGTACTGAGTAGACTCCTCTGCTAAGTTTATTACAGTGCACTACAAAGGGACCTTTCAAATGTTCCAGCTATTTTCAGAGATTTTTATTACGTTTGTTGGTATGCCCATAAGTGCCCCTGTCTGTGAGTCAAGCAGCTTCCAGCGAGTTCCTCAGAGCTGTCAAGAATTTGATTTTTGAGGGAAGCTGTTGTAACATGGAATTTCTTCAAGCAGGGCTAGCACTGCATGTAGGCATCCTTGGAGGAGGTACTGTGCACTGGTATACATGGTTTACGCAATGTTTATTGTTATTAGTATCATCTCCCCTGCTAAAAATAAGGCAAGGTAGTGCTCTCAGATCAGTGGGTGATTTTTCACATGAATTTCCCCTAATTCATACTACTAGTGCCATAAAGTCGGTCTTATTTTTGAGAGCCCCCAAAACTAGTTTTTAGCTGGTGGTACTTAGGCACTTAAGGCCAAAAACAGGTAAAATTTGGACTGTAAATGCATATAAAGATAAACTGTCCCCTAATCACCATGTCATTAAAATATTTTAAATTAAAGCATTATGTTGCAGAATCCTAGTTGTTCTGGGTGCCTTCAGGATAGTAACACTATAACAGTAGCTCTGCTGTTTTAGGTGTGGGCTTCCCATGATATTTTGACACCAGGACATAAGGTAGGTGAGACAAATGCATAGTTTGTAACAAATATGTTCAGTATTTTGGAGGGACTTTATTGCGCTAAAATGTTTTTTCACTGGATCTGGTGTCGTGGCTTGCTGAATTTTTCTGACCACTGGTTTTGCAGTGTATGTTGATATGAAATGGGAGCAACTTTGCAATCAACATTAATATCTCCCCAGCTCCACTAGTTGTTTCATTGCTAATTAATTACTGGCTAGCAAGGAAACCTAGACCTTCCTCAGTAGCATAGTTTTTAATTCTATCCTGCTGTCTAAATATAATGTTCCTAATATATAGGAAAATAAAACATTAGTTTCCTAATTAATTATTGTTGTCTGTTTCTCTGTACCAGTGGATTACAGTTTACTTTTATTTCTGCCCTAACATGTTTGATTTTGAAATTGCCTCCCAAATCAGGAGGGGGTAATGAATGCTGGAGGGTTTTGCATAGTGGACCTAGTTAGATCCTCCAATCTTTAAATAATTTTTCAAGGTCAACAGAATACATTTGGCACTTCTAGGTTGAACCAGATTGGAGATTCAGTTACAAAAGTTAGTTGTTTGTTTTTTTTCAAATGTGAACTCTAAGAAAATTTTGGAATCGCCCAAAACTAAAACCTAAATCTAGAATTAAATTCCATTGGAAAATTTCACCTTGGTATCGGGGATTATGTATAATTCCAGGAAGATTAATTTCTTCCAGGAAAAGGTAATGTGAAGAGGTTAAAAACTAGGCTTATAATGGTGAGATGTTCAGGCCTTAATGTGAACCCTTCTCTGGCAAGTCTGGAAGAAAGTTTCACATGAGGCATATGTTACTATGCCCTAGTGTTAAAAATGAACAGTGAGAAGCTTTATTATTATACCTGGAAACTATAGGCATGGATCAGAATGCTACCGCACCAGGAGCTGCACAAACACAAGACAAAAGATGGTCCTTTCTCCATAAGTGTAATAGAGGATAATGGATAACAAAAGCCAACTAACAAGGCAGTGTAACAAGTTGATAAAAGCACTAGCTTCTGACAGGCTTTTCTAAATGGCATTTGCCACCCAGTTCCCAAATGCATGACCAGTGTCACTGTTATCGGCAGATGTGCACTTTATCTTCAGACTTACATGTTTGCTAAACAAGAACAAACACAGCAAGGACTCGCCAAATCTAGCTGGCAGCAGACTTCTAACCTCGAAGATTATGTGCTTCTCTTGTTACAGGCCATCCCTTAATCAGTGGGCAAAGGGTAAAATGATGTCTTCTGGGCAACCTGGCTCTGGGAAGGGTATTTTATTTATATGAGTATTAAAAATAGGCTTGTGGTTTTGAATGTTAAGCTGAGGTGCTACGTCAGTGTCACTGTTCACATTGTGAAGTCATACAAGGACTCAAACCAAATGTCTGTCTGAACACCCCTTTCCCCCCCTTTGGTACAGATGGCTTTTAACTATTTATAACTTTTTTCTATCATTTCTATTTTTAGGTAGGTTTACAAGACCATTGTCCATATTTTATGCCCATAGAAGACAAAAATACAGTTAGGTCAGTGCTGAGTGCATATGAAAGACTGCAGAAAAACCTGGATAGGTTGCAGGGGTGGGCTAACAAAAACAGGATGTGTTTCAATATAGACAAGTGCAGGGTGCTGCACTTGGGCAGTAGTAACCAGCAGCACACTTATAAGATGGGAAACTCCCT
>JAGPOW010002173.1:15746579-15763129 GCA_030014935.1 Caiman crocodilus
CCACTTACCTTCAGGGAATCAGCTGCTGCTCCTGCTGCTTCTTCAGCTGCTTCGCCCGCCGCTCGCTGCCGCTGCTCCTAACCGTCGATGCAAACGGTAATGACGTGGATGTGTTTAGTATCCTCTTGTGATCACTGACTTCAGTGGAACTGCATGTAACTTTCAGTTGTGATGCTTAGAAGTAGGCACTAAAGCCCTATTCAAAACCAAAATGACATTAATCATTTCCCTGGTTGTGTAGGATCAGCTTTTGTGTGATGCATACATACTACCTTTAATCATTTCTTACAGTGGATTGCATTCTGCTATCTTTGCTTTCATTAAGTAATATTTTTCCCCCTTCTCAAGTGAAATACCCAACATGAGTGAGGTTGGCAGAATTTTGCTGACTATAATTGGCAAGTTCATTTAGCACTGTTCCAATCTAAAAAGATCTATAAAAAAGTAAACAAGCAAACAACCTCCACAGTGTATATAATTTAACTATTAACTAGTGCTATTATGAGTTTCAAAATCAAAAATTAAAATGCAAAGGAAAACAGAGCCTAAATAAATGATGTTGCTTTATGTTTTATAGCAACATTCAGGAAATATATTTTTGACAGTCAATAAATTTTATTTTTGTAACATGGAGTGACAGTGAAGATTGATCTACACACGACTAGATTCTGCACTCACTTATTCACATGTAATTCCACTGTCTTCAGGTTGACCCACTATTTGTAGTTCAGTCTTGAAAAATGTTATACCTTTGAATGCCCTGTTGCCCAAAATATGCCTGCTTCTATTTTCTCTCTTAACTTTAATAATGCATGCAGTTAATTTATTATCTTTTATACTAAAGAAAGCTCAGCTGTTTTTTCCTTCCCACAATTACCAAACACTTAGGTGCTATAAAGCATGTAAGCTTATAAATATCTGAAAAGGCTATTTAACTAGAAAGCATTAAAGCTCAGTTAAGAGTCACAAAAGAAAAGGTTTAAGCATTTAAAATTCTATTCACATTTTTAATGCCTTCGTCACTGCACTCAGCACATACGTATGCTATGTGTCTACACAGCTAATTAAAACCTACACTGTGCTCTCTTGAACAAGCTAGTGTGGTTTATCCAGTACATATCAGACAGTAAAATGACTGCTCTTGCTACTGCTTATAAATGCCGGGCAAGGTGAAAGAGAGAGATACACAGGCTTTAGTTAGCTGGGGATTTGGGATAGGAGTGGTATCAATGTTATGAATGTCATTCCTGTGATAAAGGTTTTTTAAGAAAAATATTTTCCAAAGGCGACTTGACTCTGGGTTCGTTAATCTTTTCTGTAACTGCACGCATACATTCAGTTCTTCCAGAAGAAAAACCTACCTGGCAAAACAGGAGCCAAAGAACCAGAAAGAAGCAGCTTGTACTTTCATTGTTCATTCACTGACTCCCCTCCAGAAGATAGGTTTGGGGCCTGGGAGTCCAGCAACACTCCAATAAATATCCTTACTGCTCACTTAATTGTCATTGTTTAATTTTCTTATTCTTTGTGATCTGGCCATGGTGCTGAATTGCTTGTGAGACAGGACCCGACTTACAGAAAAGTGGTTATTTTCAGACACTTTTATGTCTTAAAATCCAATCTGGGACATTTATGAATTGTTTTATTCCCAGTGGTTGAAATAAGGATGATAGAAACTGCTTGATGTAAAACACCTAAACTTGATAACAGCAGATGAACCTTTCTCCTTTATGGCACCAATTTGGTGACAGCCTGGATTGGAGCAAATGAAAATCTTTATCATTTCATGACTGTTTCATAACCTGTGTGAGAACATTGGGTTATCTCCATCTAGTTATTTGTGGGCAGCTGCCCAACATATAAGGCTATACAATAGTAGTTGGAAGCCTTCTCAAGAGAGAAGTCGGTGGTTATTGGATTATGGATAAGAAGAATTAAATTCAGAATATGCCTGATAATCAGTAATATTAGTTTGAATTAACTGACTATCACTTTCTCTGCCATAACTAATCTGAAGATAGAGAATTTAAGTATGCATCTTATCACTGGACATAATCTAAAATATTCTATTAATTTTCTATTTATGATTCCTGTGTTTTCCCCATTATAGTCATGCTGTGTTTTGTTTTGTTTTCCTCTTCAAGTCACTTACTCAGTTTATTTCCATAACTCTGTGGGCACTCTTCTTTTACAAAGGGTGCACTACTTCAGTTCTGAAATTCTCTCCAGGGCTCTGCAAATTCTTTGCAAATCAAACAGACAGGCACTTTCTACTAGCTGCACGTCTTAACCAAATCTAGCTGCCCAGTATCTGGGGTCTGAAAAACAAGATGTCCCAACCTTGGTTGAACTTTGTTCACTGAATATTCATCACGTTGCTGTGGCTGGATTCACATACTTGGATCGGATTATTTCAAACTTCCCTGCTTAAAAGCATCTGCACAGGATTCAGTTGCTGTCACTATCACTTTGGCTTATCTGTTCTATATTCCTTCCACAAGTGGAATCTTACAATTCACTTGCTATAAGCTCTGAAATCCAGTGTTAACCTCCCCTCTCATCACACACAAGATACACCAATACTTAAGCACCCATTCCTAGAGCTCCCATTTGTGGAGGCTGGTTTGCAAAAGAACATTTCTGGACTATTTGAGAGCTGAAGCAAATTGAAATGGGCTTAGCAGAAGGATTTCTAAGAACAGTTGCTATTCTGATAAAACAGGAGCTATACAAATCCAAGTATAATATGATTCCCCTGTATATGATTCTTTGTCTTGGCCTCCTCACCACTCCTGAGCATTATTTGGGATTCCAGTTTCTGTCTTTCCAGGATACCAGGTCCTGACTACTGGGCTATACTTCTCCAGCTTGTGGCCATTCCTGGAGTCTTACTCTGAGGCTGCAGGCAATGTTCTTCTTTGGCTAGTTCATCTGTCAAAAAGGTTCCTTGTCTGTGAAGCAACCTGTTTCCTTTGAGTCCCCCTTCCTTAACTTTTCAGATTCTGTGTTTTTAAAATCTCCTTTGTTTTCGTTCCTCTTGTGGGATCAATTTTACTGCTCCAACACCTACATCCCCATAGACTAGACAGGCCTAGCTGATTTTCCTAGGCTTCACCCATCCCACAGCCCTATAGCTGGTCTCTGAAATAGGAGCTAACTGGGTTAATGACAATCCTAGTGTCCCTGTCTGGGAAAGACAAGATACCAGTCCTCATTGTGGCCTGGCAGGTGCTGGGTTCTACATACACAGAGGCATTTAGGAATATGGTTGCTTTGTAATCGACCAGAATTAATAAATTCTGTAGGGTTAAGTTTCCCAAACTATCACAAAAGGCTGTAGAATTTTATTGGCCCCAAGTACATATATCTTTAAGAATAACTAGTGAATGCGATGGCCTGAATTCAATCTTGGCAGCCTTCACTGAACAATTTAATTCTAGTGAATATAAATTCACTAGGTTGAACACTAGCCTGCATTAAATAACTTCTTCATTATTTTGAACAAGTAATTTCTACTGCCCATGTCTGCTGGGTGAGTCCCAGGACGGAAACAGTTGGTTTTGCTGCACCTCTCAGAGTTGATATATAGACCTGGAATAGTTATGGATGTTGGGGCTCAGCACTTCAGTTGATTGGTAGAGCCATGCTGAGGCCCAGTACTGGAATGGCAGAGGATGTGGCACATTATAATTTAGATGCATTAATATATTTGAGGACAAATCAAGCAGGAGACACTTTGCTTAGTACCTAAACCATTCTTAGTTTAGTCCAGTATTCTCAGATTATAGTAGTAATGTGCAAAAACTTAATCTCATTTAAACAACAATGGCAAAAATAATTACTTGTGGCAGGTTTGTAAACAGAAGGAGGAGGAAATAAGTGTCCCCATGGCTTTTCTGTACAGTTTCTAGCTGGCAATTCTGCGGGGAGCCTAGGCCATGAGAAGCATTGCAGCTCACCTTCATGGCAATTTGGTGGCAGTAACTATCACAATTCCTGTTCTTTTCAATAAACTACCAATACATCATTTTTCCTGGCTATGCAAAAGTGAGCTAAGAAGAGGTAAAAAGACAGGGACATTTGCCAGTTCTTCATAACTACTGAAGATCTCAGGTCTTGGATAGAAACTTGAATTATAACAGTTCTTCCATTCCTTGGAGAACTAGAGAACTTCCATCTCAGGGTGGAATTCAAGGAGCCCATTTCCAAATATAACAAAACTACATGGATAGAGTCAGCTCTTTTCCAGCAGCACTAATTGCTCTTTAGCCTTCATTGATCCCCAGAAGTACTTATTACTCATTATGTAAACTAATATAAAGAGAGAGAAACACATGAAGACATAGACAAGTGCTGAGGCTGATGGTAGTGGCAGCAGGATCCAGAGAGCTATTAGTGGGATGGATGACAACACATGGCAGCAATATGTGGAGATGAGCACTAGGGTGTTTTTCACAGATTGCAACTTTATTGAATTTAGTACTATTTATCAGACCAGCTCTGTTGACTCTGGTGGCATTTAAAATTTAGAAAAAACCTGTGGCACCAGAGCAATTATAATACTTTGCACCTTTAATCTGAGGACAGCAATGCATTTTACACCTATAAAGTAATTCAATCTTACATCCCCATGAAGTAACCAATTCACCATCCCTTACATTACAAGCTGGTGAAAGGCATTTCAGAGAAGCTAAATGACTTATTAAGGTTCAATAGAAACGTAGCGGAAGGACCAGACTCAGAGTCTGGAATCTGTGCACTGCTGCCTTGACTGCACAGCCTGTCTGACAGCATCCAATCCTGAACGTTTCCTGTAAAGTGCTGAATAGCCTCAATTCTCATTGACTTTAAGATAATTTAAGGCATTTGACTCAACTTGAAGGAGAGAGCAAACTCTTAATTGATTTTAATGGAAGCAAACTACGGCAGGAAAAGAGATCTATCAGTAATGTCTCAATTGAAGCGTGTGGGTTACTAGTCCACACAAAGCCTCTGTGAACAGGGAAAGATCACTGCTTTTCAAAGAGCTCTGCTGACTTGGTAGTCTACATTGTGCGTTATATTGTGCCCCAAAGTTTCATTGTGCTGGTCTTAAACAGTTACAGCGCTCTGCAGCACCAGGCTTCGTAAATCACAAGCAGATTCATGATGTTGTATTTAGGCTCCCTCTAGCGACCTGCTTAAACTTTATCTCTGTGGTACTCGTGAACACAGAGGTTAAAAAAATGAAATTGGTCCAAACTACAAATACCAGAAGCTCTCAGGACAGCTATGGAAGGACCCCGGGATAGGACTCCCAAATAATTTGGTTCTGTATATATATATATATATATATATTTTAAATTAAAGCTTTACTGTTCCAAAATAAACATTTATGAGAATGATCTACTGAGCTGATGTTTCTGTCAGCTTTTGTTTTTCTCTTTGCTGTGTGACAATTTCCACCTGTCAGCAAAGTGACAGGGAGAGAAGGACCCAGACCTTTCAACCTTATTTGCAGTGCATTTAACAGGAAACAGCTACAACAGTCTGGGATTTACCATGGAGAAGATCCTGAAAGCTGAACTGAAGACTTCCCTTCTGAAGGCATTTGGCAGCTCCGGAGGAGGGTGCATTAGCCAAGGCCAGAGCTATGAAACCGACAGTGGGCGAGTGTTTGTTAAAATCAATCACAAGCCTCAGGTTAATACTGACAGACTTTTAGCTGATAATGTTGATGCTTATAGAGAGCATTTGGGTTTGTTTAGTTGCCTACAGATGCTTGCTGATGACTGTAAATGGTGTGTTTTCTAGCTTCAGATGTCTCTCTCTCTTTAGGAACTGAAAGATTTTATGGTAACGATTAACACATCAGACTTGGTTAATTAATATATTTAATGCTACTGTAAAGCAACTTGATGTTCCTTAAGCATAGAATGTGTAATAGAATCAAGCTGGCGGCATAACAAGCAGAGCAGACAGCTGTCGCCTTAGTGCTCAGAATGTGGAATGATCACTTGGCGCTGGAGCAGCTGGCATCCTGGTAGTGACTGCTCACATATAAGGGTTGGGAGCCATGACTTGCCGCTTGGAGAGCCTTCTGGGGGTTCTTTCAGTGGGAAGGGTATGACTCAACAAACCCATGGGTTTCCTGAGATGTGCAGAGCTCTTGAACATCTGTATTGCCTCCTGATGTCACGGAGACAGCTCCTGCGTCAGATGTGCTCTTAAGAGCTTCTCCATATGGCATCACCCCTCGAGACCCTTCAAGAGACCTGTTTCACCTGGTGCAGTGGGAGCTGAAGTAAGGTAGTACTGACAATATTGGAATTTTTTGAAGGACAGGCTGCTCTCTAAACTCTAGCAACTCTCATCCTGTTCCCTTTCTATCAGTACAGCCTTACTCCCCTAGGATCCCCTGCCTTCCTTGCATTGATCCATCCTCCTGTGTTTTATTAGTTTTTGCTGCCATCTGTCACAAAGGTGGAGGCAAGTATAGAATCATAGAATCAGTGGAGTGGAAGGGACCTTGAAGATCATCAAGCCTAGTCCCCTGCCATAGGCAGGAGGTTAATGAGCTCAAGCGTGCTCAACGAGGTGCTTATCCGACCTCCCCTTGAACACCTCCAAGGATGGTGACTGCACCACCTCTGCCAGGATTGTGTTCCGGGTTCTACTTACCCTTATGAAAAGAAGTTTTTCCTTATGTCCAGTCTATATCTTCCCTCTATTAGTTTGTGTCCATTGGTCCTTGTCCTCCCAAGAGATGCCTTCATGAAGAGTTCCTCCCCCTGACATACTTGTAGCAGCCCTTTCTGTTGAAGACAAGACCTCATATTTAAATAAGTTGAATGATTACATCTATTGTGTTTTAAAAAAGGAGAGAAGATCAGTACCCTAATTGACAAGGAGCAGTCCTTTCAGCATGTATCTGATTGAGGCATTGCCACTTACTTGGTGATAATGCCTCTCATTTCTGGAATGGCTTCCCAGAATATCAGTTAGGACCTCTTTCTTATTTTTGTATAAATCTAGAATAATACATGAATAAATAAATAACTCAAATGGTTGGTGGTAAAGCAGAACTGGAAATAGGGTTTGAACTGTAGCCTTATCTTTAAGCATCCTATCATTTTTTTGAAAGCTTGCATCCACATGTGGCTTTTTTTGCCTGAACAAAAATATCTGTTCCATTAACAGTTGAAAAGTGAACGTTTAAGACAAAATATGTGAGACAGTGAAAAGCAGAAGCACAGAGGAGCTGAAGGAGATCTAGTGTAATGGGATATAGTGCGACTGCTTTACCACTTCTTAATGTCCGATTTATAATTAATACAGACTGTTCCAGGACCTGCTGTTAGGTGAGCAGTGTTAGTGCTTCATTTTTAGAGGCTTTGTTAGAAAAACAGAAAGACTTAGGAGGAGAGAGAGAAAGGAACCCTCCTGACTGTGCATTGCTTCTGTCACATAGCAAAGCCTTTTAAAATAGTTAATGAAGTATTGCCGTGTTTGAAAGTTTTGCTAGGTGTATGAGAAAGCTAAGTCACACAATCCCAATAGCTTAGAGCAGTGATTCTTAACTAGGGTGCCACAGTACCTTGGTGTGCTTTGAGATCCTTCCAACGTCATGCAGTGTCATGCAATATTAGCATTGTTAGGTGTTCAAAGTTGATTCACAAGATAAACCCAGAGAGTTTAAATGGGAATTCATAGTGTTAAAAACACTATGGGTGCCTGTAGATGTGTGGGGAACCTGCTCCGATGCACTGTAATTACAATGCATTGGAGCAGATCAAATCAAGTGTGCTGGAGCATGCTAATTAGCCTGCTCTAGCAGCCTCCATATCTCATTTATTCAATGTCCCCATGCTTCAAAATGGTGGCAGGAGCACTTTAGCTTTGTTTAAAGCAACCCTGCTGCCATTTTGAAGTGTAGGACGCTGAATACATGAGACACTGGGGGCACTTTAATTAAAGTGTCTTAAAGTGGTCCCTACCTCCTACCCCCTGGAGCACATGTAAAGATGCCCTGTGAGTGTTAAAAATACTGAGACCTGTTGTGGTCTTTTGGAGTTCTTTGTGCAAAAAATAGCTCTATTACTTTTCTGTAGTCAAAAAATTAGTGAAAACAAAAAGTGAGCATTTTTGAGAATGTCCTAAATCTAAGAAGGGGTGCCTCAGGTCTAAAAAAGGTTGAGGACCACTTCCCTAGCATTACCAGTGGTTCTGTGCACATACAGAAATTATTAAATCAGCTTTCAGCTGATTGCTATAAAGATGTAACTCAATCAAAGTTAAAAAATCCTTTAAAGTTCTTTGACATATAATGAGGAAATATCTTCAGGTTATGTATAAAGCTGATTTATTTTTCATGTTTCTTTTAAAGAAAACATTGTTCTTTTTTAGGGCTGTCAGTTAATCTCAGTTAACTTACACGATTAAAACAAAAACAAATTAATGCGTTATATTTTTTAATCACATTAATCACGTACATCATTTTGACCAACAGAGCAGACCAGCTCTGGACCAGCTGGAACCTGTGCACACAGCCCTGACCCTGATCCGCTCTGTGCCTGCTCCAGACTCACCCGTCTGCACTGAGCAGCGGTAGGGGCCTGGAAGCCGCTGCTACTTGGCACAAGGGAAAAGCAGCCTCTGTCCCTTACTGCTGGTGGGCCATTCTTGACGTAGCTGTGCAAAGCCTGTGCCCAGGCTGCCCTGTGGCTCCTTTTTGCTGCCATCACCGTTGCCTCTGGGCAGTGTAGAGAAACCACAGGGCAGCCTGGGTGCAGGCTACGGGCAGCTGCAGCAAGAAGAGCCCAGCAGTGGTGAGGGGGAGGGACTGCTTTTAATCTGTGCTGAGCAGCAGCTTCTGCCTGGCCTCTGCCACTGCTCAGTTTGGGCAGGTGAGTTTGGAGCAGGCACAGGGCAGGCCGGGTTTGGGGCTGTTCACACGGGTTCCAGATAGTCCACTCTGGTGAGTCTAAAACAGGTGTGGGGTGGGGCAGGGGCAGAGCTGGGGCTATGCCTTTTTGGTTGTGGTGGGAGTTGCAAGACACATGGACTACAAGGATTTGGGTGGGGGGCTGCTGACTATTGTTTAACTATGCAATTAGAATTGCGATTAATTGCAACTTTTTTTTAACCTCATAACAAATTGCTATTCATTTTTATAATTTCTGTTGGCCCTAATCTTTTTATAACTCAGTCAACCTAAAAATTAAATCCAAAATTATATTTGACATGATTTCTCTGTCTTCCTTACTAGTGCCCTCACCTTCAGTCAATTGCATAGAAGCAGGCCCCTACTTTGCCCAGTCACGATTAGTAGTAGGATCATGACCTAAATGCTGTTTGTAGTCTGTACTCAGGCAAAGTTTCCATTGATGTACATGGGGCGTGTCAGAATAAGAAGTGTAGGCTTGAACAAACAGCCATTCCCAAAACAGCCATTGCACTTTGTTCTTCCGTACTTAGGATATTAATTTAGGGCTTGGGGAACCAGGGTTTATGTTCCTGCTGTTTCATAGTCTTTTTGTGACTTCGGTCTAGTTACTTTTTCACTCTTTGCCTTCGGGGACTTTTAAAGCAGAAAACTCTCTCAGAGGGCTGCTGTGAGGGTAAATAAGTTAAAAGACTGAAGTATTCAAATAAGGCAGTAACAGAGTTTTGTAAGGACTTAAGATAGATAAACCTTTTTTTCTTTTCCTATTGAAATAGAATAAAATAACACAAAATGCGGAGACATTTCTGTTTTCAAACCCAGAAATCAGATATGTAGCAAGCATCTGCAGATGTTTAAACAGAAGAAAATGTGAAGAAGAAAATGCAAGGATAGAGTTCTGTATTCAGAATTATTTTTGACTTGGAAAATGCTACTTTTTCAGGCTGTACTTGGGGTTTACCGTGGGTAAACAAAAATGGAGTAGAGAATTCCTCTGCAAATTTGTAGCTCAGTTTGTCAGAAACTGATAAACTTGGTTTATTTAATTCTGAAAGATACTGTTAGATGTTGGGAAGAGTAACAATAGGATTATGAAATTGAAACTGTTCAGAAGTAAACTACTGGATAATGCTTGTGCTTAAATCTTCCTTTTGTGGCTGGCCTGGTCTGGCAAACCAATCTGCTATTTACAGTTTAAGGATTTCATAGATTCATAGATGTTGGGGTTGGAAGGGACCTCAATAGATCATTGAGTCCGACTTCCAATTTAAGGGATTTAATCCTTTACTTCTAGTAGTTTGTGTTTTTGGTCATTAGGCTTTAACCTCACCGAAAACTATGGGGGCCATAGGCATATGGTCAAATGTTTGCTACATGTAGGTGCTTTACGAGTTTACCATGCAAAGTTGTATGTTGCATTGTACTGTAGAAGATTTGCAAGAAAAATAAATACCTTTATATGTATATCTATCGATCGATCAATAGATCTATTTATCTATCGAAAGTAATTAAACAGTCATTCTGAATGTAACTTGCTGGTTTGCTGCTACATTTTATGATTAAGGAGGAATAAATGTGCTGATTTCACAATCCTCTCTCCCTCATCTGTCCCACCCCCCAAAGGAACCCATGAAGACCAAAATTAGTGATATTCTTGTATTGGCAGGCAAGAAAAATGTTTGAAGGTGAAATGGCAAGTTTGGAGGCTATTCAAAAGACCAACACCCTGAGAGTACCTCAGCCCATTAAAGTGATTGACCTGCCTGGAGGAGGTGCAATGTTTGTCATGGAGCACCTGAAGATGAGGAACCTCAGCAAGTATGCATGAATTTCATACTGCTCTTTTACTACAATATTTAGAGTTGCCTGCTTGTACTTCAGGTCCATCAAAAAGACTCTTTTCAGCAAGTGATGTCTTGGTCTTGGAGACATTAAAATCAATGGTTAAACTTCTGGGCGTAATTCTCTGTTGGTGTACTTTCGTTTGTTCAATGGAGTTATGTCAGTAGAGAATGACCCATTAAAAATGTCAGCAAAATATTCCACATTATTCATATACCTGCCAGAGCTCTGAAAATTTCCCCACTCTTTTACCTTTATCTATCATATACTGAAACTTTAGTATGAGTTTTACTGGCAGGAAACAGTTCATGTCATATACATTTTCTCAGGTAATTAACTTGTCTCTGGATGCTTCTGGTTGCCTACCGTCAAGTCAACCTGTTTCAGCTCTCCCTTTTTCTTTTTAAATGGCTGCCTGATTCATACACTTGTTTCCTGCCATTGCTGATCTTAATTTTTCAGCAAATGTTCTTAAAGATATGTTTTCAATGCATAGTAACATGTTTAGTGTTTTGTCTCTGATCTTAAGGTATTCTGCAAAGCTTGGGGAGCAGGTAGCAGATCTTCACCTTTACAACCAAAAAGTTGGAGAGAAATTAAAGAGGGAAGGAAACACAATCGGTAGAGTATAGATTTTCTAGACTAATAGAACACTGGTATCATAGCTTTTGAATGTGATACTGTGCTTAAAACATATGACATTATAATCCTTACGAGTAGAAAAAAACTGTATAAAGAAACATTCATTGGTAAGACACCACCTACATGTACATGTGTGTTAATTTGTACTTTATATATAAATATTACGTATAAAGATTATATGGTGCGTATATATATATATATATATATATATATATATATATATATATATGATTATATATGTGCGTTTGTGTGTGTATAATAATGTGAATATATGTGTAATCCTTTCATCCATGAAAGACCAAACTGAAAAAGGTTTTTAACTCTTTACTTTGCCTCTGGTTTGTTAAATAAAATATCTGCTGACATTATAATTTAAATAAATAAAGAAGAAGATTTCTATTGATTTTAGGTTTGCTATTTTTTTACACAGATTCAGAATTTGTTTCAAATTAATCTCTCAGTGCCTTTTAAAACTTTCATCCTTCCTGGAGTCACAAGATACAAACCAGTGAGATTATTTTTAACTAACATTAAAACAAGATCCTATTAAAAATGCCCGCAGGTCAGAAACAGGTGACTTGTGATGTAATGTGTAAGACCAATTTCTAAAGCATGCAGATGCTAGAGATGATATTTTACAACTCATATTTACAGTAAATACAGTGCACTTTTTATTAAAAGAATGACTAATTATTCAACAAATGTTTGAGCTTGTTTGATAGAGAAGCTCTAGTTTTATTTACAGAATACACTGCAAAGATGATTCAGTAGGATCCTAGTCCAGTTTCTACTGAAGTTAGCAGAACACTTTTAATTTAACAAGTGGGAAAGAAACAAATTACTTTTTTTTTGAGATCTACAGTTTTACAAACAGTTAATTACTTATGTTTTGTAAAGTTTTCTGTGTAATACTGTCAGAGCTTGATTTATAAACCTGTGGCTGTTACACAGTGCGGGACTGGAGACAGAAATCACTTGTTGGCAACCCTGATGTAATCAATCTTTTTGCTGATAAAGGTGCAGGGCGTGCTGAGCCTCAGTATGTGGATAAATTTGGATTCCATACAGCAACATGCTGTGGCTATATACCACAGGTAAGCCTCAGATCTATGAAAGTTATTACATGGTAAAATCAGGAATTAATTCTACATTATGCAGAGATGCCGAGTACATGGCGGGGCTGAGGGCCCTGGCTCCCTTTGGGAAGAGGTCTGATACCTGAAGTACATAAAACTTTCCACATGTCCATCATCTTAGGCCCTCCCCCCGGCAAAAATACAAGTTGGCACCTGTGACATTAGGTGACTTGTTTTATTCATAATACACTGTTATAACTCTTTTTGTTCTTGCCATTTCATTCTGATTTTATGAGTTAAGTATTTTTCCTCCTTTAACTTATGAAAATCTGGGGGGGGGGGGTTTCATTGTGGGAGGGGAGGCAGAAGCCCCCCCACAATATGTCCCAGAATCCTGCCCATCTGGGAGAGACAGGCGGTGGAGCTGGGTAGAAGCAGCAGAGCTGGGCATGGGGCATAAGCCCCAGTGTCTGCCAGGAAACCCCAGTGAGTAAAATCACAGGTTGAGGCTCATAGAGCCGAAGTTGGCCAAAGGGGCACAGCAGGGAGAAGGAGGTCATCCTCACCATCGTTAGTGAAGGCCAGGCCGCACTGGAGCATTCAGGTACCCCAGCGGGGAAGGGCAAGCAATGAGAAGACCCAATGGGCAGCTGGGTGAAGAAGCAGGAGCAGGCAGCAACTGACCTGGAACCCAGTGGGGAAGAGGCCACCTCCACCAGGTGGTAGGAGCAGGAGTGATTAACTCCTATCCTGCTGGTCCCTAGGAAAAGTAACCGGAGGGACAGATGAAGATTCATTCACCCATTCCAGGGAGGTAAAGGGGTCCTGGGGAGCCAGAGTCCCATTATACTTCATCGACAGTTGCTGAACGTCTTCGCCTTGAGTGAAGACACTTCTAAGTTATCATTACCCCAGGCAGGAGATGTTTTAGTTATCCAGAGCAATTGATGGCTAAACATATCCAACCCTGCTCGGGAGGGCCTTGTGGGTGAGAAGTGATCATCCTGGGGAAGATTACAGAGAGCAGAGCCCTCCCAGGCCATGGATGTGGTAATGGTGGGGTAAAGAGGAAGTTTGGAGCCCCATGAAGAAAGACCAGGGCCACGAACTCTTTGGGACCACTGAAAGGGAACTGCCTCCCATCTATCAACATCAAAGTCGTGGCAGACGAGTAGGGGCAGCACTCAGACCTGTCTAGGTGGCCCCCGGATGCAGTCTCACGTTGACATCACTGGAGTAGAAGGTGCCAACCAGAAAGGGGCCGAAGCGTTACAACATCTACCAGTGACATTCATGAACAGGGCTTTTAACTTTCTGACTGATGAGGTTTTGTTCTTAATTAAAAACATGTAAAAGATATCTTAAGACAGTCTCATTAAATATGCAATCCTGCCTCATTCATAGAGTATAGGTCACTGTACTTAAAGTGAGTGTCCTGTGAAAAAATAGTAAATGACTATGTAAATAAAGAATACATCATAACACACATAAATAAGGAAGTGAACGAATGTTACATGGATTACCTTAATTTTGGCATTTCCTAACCTTTGAATGCTTAATTATCTCATTGGAATAATACTAATTCAATGTAGTCTATTCATGTGTGCAAATACAACTAGGGTTATTAAAACACCACTAAAATAGAGCCACCTCTGAGACAGCTATTTCACAGTAGACTGTTAGCCTACGTAGCAGTTTTGGAGAAGAAGTGAAAATTTACAGGTTCTCTACTTTGTAGGATACTTGATAGAATAAGGATGCCATCATAAATCATTTTGCCCAGCATCTCTTCTCAGTTCTAAATGGGTGAATTTTACCAGTGGTAAGACACATGCAGCCCTTAAATCCCTCTAAAAGCTTTAAGCATGCTTTCTGCAGTGCCTGATCCTTTGGCTAACTCTGCACAGGACTGAATTTAATCCAAAATATTTAACTAAGCAGACTTTTGAGAAGGCCTTTGAAGACCATTGGTTATTCATAAACAATAGTTTGAGACCCAATATGCAATGTCATGCATATGTTATATGAAATGTCAGGGGGAATTTTGGGATGTAGACTGTAATTATCTCAGAGGTACCATAATGCAATTAAAGGGTTAGGATACCTCAGTGACTGGAAATGAGCTTTAGTTTTATATCTCATATGGAAGACGGAGCCTCTGCTAATGTGAGTATGGAATGACGTACACCTCTAAGAAAATGATCAACAAAACATCAAGTAACATTTCATAGATGCATAGATTGTGAGGGGCTGGAAGGGACCTTGCAAGATCCTTGGGTCCAGTCCCCCTGCACCAGGCAGGAAAGACAACTGGTGTCAGGTGCCCCCAGCAAGGTGACCGTCCAGTCTCCTCTTGAATATTTCTAGGATAGGTGACTGGACCACCTCTGGAGGGCGCTTATTCCACAGTGTGGACACCCTGACTGTGAAGAAGTTTTTCCTAATGTTAAGTCTGAAATGGTCTTCCAGGAGTTTGTGGCCATTTATCCTGGTTTTCCCCTCGGGTGCCCTGGTGAACAGTTGTTCACCGAGCCCTTGATGTATTTCCCTGATGTAGCAATAAGCTGCTACCAAGTCCCCTCTCAGCCTTATCTTTTTTAGGCAGAAGAGTCCCAGGTCTCTCAGCCTTTCCTCGTATTGCTTGTCTTGCAAGTCTCTGATCATACGAGTGACTCTTTTCTGGACTCTCTCAAGCTTTTCCACATCCTTGTTGAAGCACGATGTCAAGAACTGGACATAGTTCTCACCAGTGCTGCTGTCTCAATATTGAGTAAAGTGGAAGAATCACTTTCTTGGTTTTGCTTGAGATGCATCAGTGCACCTCAAAAAAGTTTTTCTTGTAAGTAACAGTATAAGGATCAAACCGGCCTTTATCCTGCCAAGAACACAGGTAGCAGGACTGCCAGGGATAGTATCAGAAGTATAAGTATACAGTTCTGTTATACATAATATCATGTTGAAAAAGATGAAGTATATGTTATTGTACTGTTTCTCTTAAATTGATCCTGATTTACTGGACTATGATATTTTATTTGCCAGGTGAATGAATGGCAGAGTGATTGGCCTACTTTCTTTGTACGGTACCGACTCCAAGCTCAAATGGATTTGATCGAGAAAGATTATGCAGACAGAGAAGCAAGAGAACTGTGGTCACAACTTAAAGTAGGAATAATTAAAATGTGTCTAACAGAAATAAGAGATTTATCATATCTATAAAAAACATACATTATGTATATTTCAAAGGCATTTCAAACTATTTTTACAAAAAATGTTTTTTTACTTTAGTGAACAAGACTAACATCAGTGATGGTTTGGGTGTCAGAGCTAAATGACTAGGGCATTTAGCATGCCTTACTATACAAGCCTTTTGAATTGGGTGCAGATTCAATAGATGCATTGAATCCTGGCATTCAAATGTACTTCAAGCACCACCTGCTAATAACCAGCTTGTTAATTGTTGAAAAGTTAGAGCTTAAGTGAAGGAATATTTAATAGTATTAATATATTGGAGAGTTGATGTCAACTACATCTATAGACCTGGTTGTCTCCTACAGTTAGAATGGGGTCAGATTCTTGTGTTTGTGTTCCAGTTCTGCCACTGACATGCTCAGTGACCTGTGCCAAAATACTTAGCTCCTCTCTTAGTTCCCCATCTATGCAATGGGTCTGTGTGTTGGGTAAATGACCAATGCATGGGTTCAGAATAATATATGGATAACTGAGGCAAACTTAGCAGCTTATATGAAAATCACTCTTACTCATTTACACCATTCACACCAAGTCACCTAACTGCAGCACTTGCAGTCACACTGCGGTGGCCAGTCGCAGGCTTCTTCAAGGCAATGTTTAGTTGAGAGGGGCGCCAGCTTCAATTCTCTTGACGTGCAGATAGGCTGGTGTTGCTGGTTAAAGCGTCCATCCGGGCTCAGCCTTCACTGCCCTTTTATCTCCATGGAGCAGACTTTGTTCGATGCCTGGAGAGTCCTTCACCAATCACCACTCAATTCCTCACTTGTGGCATCTTCTGGACTCTGTTACTGGATATATATATATATATATATATATAT
>JAGPOW010002173.1:15772568-15787924 GCA_030014935.1 Caiman crocodilus
TGGTGAGGTTTTATTCACCAAGGCGCCCCCGGGGGTTACAAGAAATAATGGCCACAAGCTAGCAGAGAGCAGATTTAGACTAGACATTAGGAAAAACTTCTTCACGGTTAGAGCGGCCAGGGTCTGGAACAGGCTCCCAAGGGAGGTGGTGCTCTCCCCTACCCTGTGAGTCTTCAAGAGGAGGTTGGATAGGCATCTAGCTGGGGTCATCTAAACCCAGCACTCTTTCCTGCTTATACAGGGGTTTGGACTCGATCTATTGAGGGTCCCTTCCGACCCTAGCATCTATGAATCTGTGAATTTACTTTAGCCCTCGCCACATATCTCAAGTTGCAACTCACCCCCGAAGAGTCCATAACAAACTCTAGTTTTTTTATACTAAAGATCCTAAAAATACCATTGAAAAACAGCAAGAGAAATTAAATGCGTCACCAAAGCCTTAACCTGATCACCATATTGGCAGAGACTCAGTTCTGAGCAGGTGATAACTACACCAGTTAGGCACCTGATAAACAGGGATCTTGGTTTTCCATGATAAAAAATTGCAAATTCTCTAATAAAAAACTAAATTCTCTGATAAACCCCCCCAATCCATGATTAAAATTAAAAGCCCCAGACAGCTCCCCCAGCCCTTCTGGTGTCCCTCACTCCCCCCACAACAGCCCCTCAGCCCCACACACTCAGGCACACATGCAGACACAGATGCACACCAGCAGTTAAATGTGTGTGGGGGGGATGTGGTGGGGTGGGGGAAAGGGCTTGGTGGAGCCAGATCGAGAATGTGACAGGGGGTGAGCATGTCTTTGTGCCCGCAGCCAGGAGCAGGGCTGCGGGGGCGAGGGCAGTGGTGCCCTTCTGCGGACCACATAAGCCATGTGGCTGGATAGGGGGTTGGGTGGCTGCCACTGCCTCACACCATTACCACCACTGCTACAGCTGTACCCTGTGCTGCTTTGCTGTGTCCGGTCGCGCATGTGGCTCTGCGGGCAAGTGGTGTGGTAGCTGCATGTGAGTTTTCTCCCTGCCTCCCTCCCACCGTCAGTGCCCTTCTGTGGGCTGCATACATGCCACCTGGCTGGGGGTGCTCATATGCAGCAGCTGCTGCAAGCACCCCCCTGTGCCATTGCTGCCATGCCGCTTGCCCGCAGAGCCATATGTGCGACTGACTGTGCCAAAACAATGTGGGGCATAACAGTGGAGGCAGTGTGGAATGGTGGCAGTCACCGCATGTGAGCTCTTCCCCTAGCCAGCTGAGCAGCATGTGTGTGGCCACAGAGGGGCACTGATGGGGGGAGGGGAAGGGGCTCAAGTGTCTATGCAAAGTGGCTGCAGGGCAGTTGGCCTCGGCAAAGCAATGCGGGGTGTGGCAGTGGCGGTGACATAGGGTAGTGGTGGCCATTGCGTGTGGACCCGCTGTTCCATGCCTCGATGTCCATCTGGGTGGGTGGTTCTTGTGTGGCCTGCAGAAGGGCACTGCTGCCCTGGCCTCTCAGCCTTGCTCCTGGGAGCAGGCACAGAGGCACACTCCCTGTCCCCCACTTCTTGATCTGGCTCAGGCCCCAGCTAGTTTCCTGCAGCCAGCTTCCCTCACCAAGCCAGCTCAGCCCCCAGCCTGCGTCCCTAAGGCCCACTTTCCTTATAGGTTCCAGGAGTGAACAGTGAGCCTATCATCTTACTATTTGTTTTATATGATTTTTTTTGTTTGGTAGTTATTTTAGTAATTTGGTCACTACCCTTGCTTTGTACACTGTTTTTAGCTATCAGCAAGGACTTCCCTCATTGCCATTTAGGGGATGATACAGAAAATTTTTGAAAAAGGGCATTTAGCTATATGCGTCAGCAAACTTTTACTGGTATACTGTACTTATGAACTTAAAATATAGTCTGGAAAGGACTTTACTGAGGACTCTTGAACACTTTTGCGTGGTTCGTAAGAAGGAACTCCACTTTACTGTTTCTCAGAAACTGTAGTCTGGGCCTCACCTCTACATTTCTTTCAAATATTTGGTATGTAGCCAAGTTATCCATGCATAAATGTGCAGTAAAATTTGATTTAGCTGTGCATTTCTGCTGTGAGACTCATCAAGTGCTATTTAAAGAGTAAGAACTTTGTCAGACTGAAGCCATGCTTTGGATCACACCAACCTACAGGAGCATAAATGATAGCAGGCTTTATGTGAGGGGGAAACTGGAAGGGCCAAAATGTATTTTGAAGAGAGTTAAAGGTGTAAAAACAAACAAAAGATTCAGAGTGTAAAAGAGGCAGGCATCTTGCAAAATAATCAGGGCATCAAAGGTTCATCACAAACAAAAAGACCACTTTGGTGGGAGTAACCAAAACTGCTCATACCATCTCCTGTGTTGTAAATGAACTGCACCTGTTTAGGAAACATGCAGCAGATGATTACTTTTTTTCAAAATGTGCTGTGATAGTCTTAATGTGTACCATGAAAACATGTACTTGTCCTTTTGAATTTGATGTTCTATCTGCTTAGAATGCTCAATAAGAAATACTTTTTTACACAACACCGCTTGTAGATCGACTGCCACAAGTTACTGTTTATTTCCAGAATGCAGCATCAGTTGGTAAGAGATCGCGTATTGTATAAGCAAAATGAAAACTTGCCCAGCCACATTAGATAGGCTAAGCAATTATAAGCCGTACAGTTTAATGCTCCAGGACATAAGCCAGTTACTGACTGCCTGAAGTGAGGAAGAAAGTTTATAGGGCAGAGTATTCCATAATTATCAATTACAGGATAATTAATAATGTTTCATTCTTATTCAGTCCTCTGATGTTCTTTCCAGTTGTGTGTTTTGTTTTGTTTTTTAAATATAAAATGTGAAATCATAGCCTTGAAAAGTGTACTCTAAGTTTAGTCTTGCCAGTACTACAGTCTTGGAAGTAATTTCTGATTGCAGAATTGCAATATGGGCAAGCAAACTAGCAGGATGTTGAACTGTGTTTAATCTCTCCATTGTTGTAGGAAACAGTAGAGTTCATTGGATTGTAATTGCTATATTTGTTCACATGCTTTCTTCATGGCTAACATTGCCACTGACTGAATAGGCTATTAATTTTTATGAAGATTGTCTTTTACTACTAGATAGCAGGGTGGTGCTCAGTTGCCTTCTAAGAACAAGTGTCAAGGTGCGAGCAGATTCAGAAAAAACTTGAAGTTGATTCCCATGTTTTAGTTAGTTTTATAGTGCCATCTAGAGGTATTCCAAGTGCATGGCTGTTAAACATTACTTGCATCTAGGCTCCTTGTAGTAAAGAGATGAACAAAAGTAAAGGAGCAAAGATGTAGAAAGCAAGATAATTTTTAAAAAAGATAAAGGCATGAAAAAGGAAGGATTAAGAGTTCTCTCCCATTTCTATTGTCTTTTCCTCCCCCATTTCCAAAATAAAAGAGATAGAGAAGAGGACACCTGAAGTTCCTTTGACTACTCGGATAAGACTCTTGTGTTGCTTTAACAACTCTGTGATTGTTACTGAAATCTAATTCTCTCTTCCCCTGATGCTTTGGATTGGATTTAGTTTTTACTTTAAATTAAAGATACTTTATTTATAAAGCTTGTGACAGGTTGCCTTTGTGGCATTATACATACTAAAATGCATAGTACAGGCTTTTGGGCTGAAGTCAGAATATCCCTGAATTAAAAAAATGTGGCCAAGATATAATATACAATATAGATAATGCACAGGATTTGATTCTAGAAATGATCGCTTTAGAAGGGTCTTGTAACTATTTTCAGCTGAAAAGGCAGGCCATGACAAATATACTAGGCCAGGGATTGGCAAGCCTTGACCTGCAGAGTTTTTTGATGTGATTCCCAGATGTGGGGCTTCAGTGGTGGGGCAGCAGGCACTTTCTATGTGTTGCTTTGAGGAGAAGTGGCGGTGGTGGCTTGGGTCCTAGTGCCAGCTGCTGTTTAGCTTCCATGGGTAGATCTAGGAATTGGAAAAGCAGGAAGTGTGAGATGACTGGCTGCTGCAGGTGGCTATACATCTTCCCCACCACCCCCATTCCCAGTGCAGACCATGCCTCAGCAACAACTGCCGTGGTTTCTTGGAGAGTCCCCGAAGCAGGTAAGACTCTCTTTCCTGAAGTGCAACACCTCACCTATCCTTCCATTCCCTTCTCCCCCTCTCTATCAGGGTTGGCCCAGGATTGCCTCTGACCATAGGAAGACGGGGATAAGTGCATGGTCGCTGTCCCTGGCCAACTTGGGAGGAGGGGGAAGCCCTAGGGCTGCTCCTGCCTGCTCTACCCTGGATTTCTGTGTGTGGCTGCATGGGTTGCCAGGCTTGGCTGAGGACAGCAATGGTATGTGGGTCTCCCCTTCCAGAATCTTTCTCTTTGCCCAGTCTTCCTGAGTGACCTCTGTTGGGCAGGAACAGGTGCTGGAAGGGGGACTGCTTGCCACCATCCCCATTTGAGCCCCGTACCCAGCAGCTGAATCCCTCAGGTTAGTGGGGGAAACTCAGTGGAGGAGAAGGTAGCAAAGACCTACTTGCTGCTGCTGCTGTTGCTGCTCTTATGCCTGGCACTCAGAATAGGCACTGCCCACAGCCCCTGGCTAGATAGGGGCAGAAAGTAGATTCCAGGAATTACAGGCCAATCAGCTTGACCTCAATCCCTGGTAAGATTCTCGAGAAAATTATCAAGGAGACCCTTCTGGCTGTGGGCCACATCCTGAGGGATAGCTAGCACGGATTTGTCATGGTTAGGTCTTGCCTGACTAATCTCATCTCCTTCTATGACCAGGTGATGTATCACCTGGACAAGGGAGAAGAGATCGATGTCATATACCTAGACTTTAAAAAAGTCTTGATCTGGTGTCCTATGACCTCCTCATGGAAAAATTGGCGAACTGTGACCTTGGCTACACCACAGTCTGTTGGCTGGGAAATTGGCTCTGAGTTCGGACCCAGAGAGTAGTGGTCGATGGCAACGAATCATTATGGCGCTCCATGACCAGTGGCATCCCTCAAGGCTCTGTCCTTGAATTGGTTCTCTTTAACATCTTTATCAGCGATGTGGACATAGGTGTCAGAAGCGCATTGGCTAAGCCGCCGATGACACTAAACTTTGGGGCATTGTGTCCATACCGGAGGACAGGCTAGTTATCCAGGCTGACTTGGATAAGCTTAGTAAGTGAGCAGACAAAAACTTGATGATGTTCAATACAATAAATGTAAAGTACTCCACCTTGTGGGGGGGATTAGCAGCATATTTATAGGCTCGGCAGTGCCACGCTTGCTAGCACCATTGCTGAAAGAGACTTGGGGATCATGATTGACCATACAATAAACCAATGCGATGTCGCAGCTGGCAAAGAAAACAACCCTGGCTTGCATCTATAGATGCTTCTCAAGTAAGTCTCTGGATATCATCCTCCCGCTGTACTCGGCCTTGGTGAGGCCACAGCTGGAGTACTGCATCCAATTCTGGGCTCCACAATTCAAGAAGGATGTCGAGAAGCTTGAGCAAGTCCAGAGGAGAGCCACGCACATGATCAGAGGGCAAGAGAATAGGCATTACAAAGAAAGGCTGAGAGCCACGGGACTCTTCAGTCTGGAAAAGCGCAGGCTCAGCGAGGACCCGGTGACTGTCTATAAGTATACAAGGGATGTTCATCAGGATCTGGGAGAACAGCTGTTCACCAGAGCGCCCCAAAGAAAAATGAGGACTAACAGTCATAAACTCTACAAGACTGTTTTAGGCTGGACATAAGAAAAACTTTCTTTACTGTCAGAGCTCCCAGGACCTGGAATAGACTCAGAAGTGGTACAGGCTCCTACTCTGAACTTATTCAAGAAACGCTTGGATGCTTATCTTGCTGGGTCTTGCTGGGGTCCTTTGAACCTAGCTGACTTCCTGCCCGTGGGGCAGGGGGCTGGACTTGAAGATCTTCGAGGTCCCTTCCAGCCCTCGAAGGGAATGTCTGTGAAATCTACGAAGCCATCCTAGGGCTTTTCCTTCCTCTGGCTCAGTTAGGGATCATGCCTGTGTCGTCCCCACCCCCTTCCATGTGCTCCATGCTGGGTCTGCCTGGATTTGTCAGCTAGAGCCCCTGGCTGGTCTGGCTCTCAGGGGACCCAGGCATCTGGGGCTGTAGGGAACTGCCCCCTCTGGCACATAAGGTATGTTGGCTAATAGGTGTGTGGCTATACCACTGCATCCCCTGCATTTGCCCCTGCTTGCCGCTGACCTGAACTAGATCATTTTGGTTCACAGCCTAAAAAGGATGTTGACCTCTGTCATAGGCAGTAATGACTAGGACTTTTTTTTTAGTCAACTGAGGGAATGAAGGTCTTGTATATCAATTACGGGAACAAATTAGCGTTGATTTTTCTTAAAAAGAGCTAGTAGCCCTTATAATGGTAAAAAAACACCTTTCAAATCTGAAATGATGCTGAACTACAATGTCCAAATTCTGGTTTAATTACTGACCCTTAAGAGTTGAGCTATATGCGTTGGCATTTCTTCAGGGGTTGGAGAGAGAGGTAGTTATTTGAGTGGTGGAGCTCTTTTTCCTCTGCCTGCTTCTCCATATCTGTCTAATGTCTAGTCATCCTCAGTGTTGGAGGAGCCTTTACCATTTCTGATCTATTGATTGCTGTTGGACTGGTGTGGTAATGGATCCAGCAGCTTTGTTTCTGCCTCACATGGAGTCTGTGATTGTGTATTTGTGGGATTTTTAGATTGGCACCTGTTGATGGCTAGGGATGGAATAGAATGCAGTAGCTGGAGAATGCGTGGGTTTAGGATCACGATTCAAGGAGATGTAAACAGTAGGAAGGCAGGTGGGATATGCAGAGTAAGGCTGGTTTACTTATAACGGTTACAGTTCACATAGTATAGTAGTGTCCTCACTTTGCAAAGCTCCATCAGAAAAGTACCACTGCCCACTTGGTCTTTTGGAAGAGAGAGCTATAGTGAGCTCTGCAATGGGGTCACGCAAAAAGGACCCCACATTTCTTCATCTGTCTGCTCTGGGGGTTGGCTTTTGGCAACATGAAAGAGGCTCAGGCATCAATTTATGGATGTCTGTTGTTGGAACAGTAATGGATGGTAGTCATGAGTAAGCTGTATAGTCCTAGTAATTTTTCTGATATATAAAAAAAAAGGGCTTTGTGTGTGTGCATGTGTGTCCGTAATGCTCTTGGAGCACTCTGATTGGTTGTTTCGGCAGGCAGTCACAATGCTTACTGAAACAGCCAATCACAGTGCTCCACACAGAGAGTTGGCCGGATATGGAGGAGTGGGGTGTTGCGGGGCTGGACTCCGAGTGGGAGGGTGTGGGGGAAACTCTTGGAACTCTCAAGCTTGAAGGCAGCGGTGGCGCAGTGTTGGCAGAGGAGGACAGAGGGAATGGTGGGGACGGAGTGGGACAGCGGAGTGCCGCCATGACAGAGGGAACAGACTGGCCCTGCTCCTAGGAGGGGGCAAGCTTCTCTCCTCCCCCCACCCACTCTTGGGAGGCGGTGGCAGCATGGGGTGGTGGGTGACGGCACTCTGTTCCCCCCCCCCCCCTTTCCCACCCCACTGTCATTCTTGATGGGAAATTCATTAGTATATAAAATACTCGGTAGAAACCTGGTATACAGTAGAGGGTGATGGCATTAATTAGCCTAGGGCTCCCTTCAACTGGCAGCCCCTGGGCTCCCACCTGGCTGCTGTCCCCATATCTCTTTGGCTAGGGCTGCAGTTGTAGTCTCTAGTTTCCTCCTCTCCTAGCTTTCACTCCTTGCTTCAGCCCAGGGTTGGTACAATGCTGCCCATGACACTGGGGGAGCCTACAGCACTGTGTAGCAGGGGAGATGAGGTGGGGGCTGCCTGCATGCTAAGTGTAGTGGTATGTGTTGGGGAGGGCTGCTTGCATGTATGGTGCAGCTAAGGTTGGGTGCACCAAAGCACATGGCCCCTGCTGGTACAGCCTGTTTGGTATAGTGTGTGGCCTCTGGGAGCTTGTAAATTGGGCAGCCCTGTGTTAGCCAGTAGGGTGGGAAAGCTTTGTACCACAGCTATGTAGCTGGGTGTATAATTAATTAAAATTAGTGCTTTAGATTAGAACATACTATTTGAATCACTTGCCACTTAAAAAGTTTTTCTTTTTTAGTTATAATGGACAAATACCAGGAGCAGCCTCACCTGTTGGATCCACATCTAGGTAGGAACATTTTCTCAGTCTGTTTTTTTGTGTACCTGCTTTGAGATGCTGTTAAAAGGTCTTTGTTTGCCTTTTGAGGCTACTGTGATTGATGGTACAGCAGGATACTGCACACTGTTTATAGCTATGTACAATGGCATAAATAGGGCGAAGCTAACAGGGCAGCCACCTCAGGTGCTGACCTGAGGTGGGTCACAAAAACTGGCTTCTGCTGGCAGTGACAATATTGCAGTCACAATCACATGCCATCCAGAAGTCACTGCCCCTCTGCTCCGGGCACCTGACTGCATCCCTATGCTACTGGCCAATGTATTAGCTCTTTGTTATTAGAGAAACCGCAAGCTAAATTTGCATGACCTACTAATGCTTCCTTTTTTTCCTTCTCTAGAGTGGATGATGAAATTATTATTGGATATAGTTCGGGACAAAGAGTCTCCTCCTCCACTAGTCCATCTGGCTTTTAAATTTCTTTACATCATTACTAAGGTAGAAATAAGATTTAACATTGCAAAATTGTAATAATGTATTCACTTTCCGCAGCTTATTTGGTTACAGATTTTATTTTTGAAAATATATGGAGTGATGTTCATATTTTATAACATTGCCTGCAGGTTTTTTAATGAAAAGCAACGTGGAGACTGCAGCTTCTTGACTTTTGCTGTAATATTTTAGATAAGATATAATAAATTCCAGATAAGTTTTAAAATATGGTTTACAAAATCACTCATTCTTTTTCATAGCATTGAGCCCAATTTAGGAGATTATTTTACAGACATTTTCTTCCATTTTTGACCAAAATAATTACTTTCCCTTATTTGCATTCCATAACTATCTGTAGCTGCAGCAGCCTTTGTCTGGAAAAGAAAGTAGCTTTAATTAACTATCTCTTAAATGTGATAAGTGTTGGTCACTTAAAAGAAGATTATTACAATGCTGACAGATATTCATTATATCTCTTCTTTCTGTGTGTTTTGTTTTTATTCTATCCCAACCCTTGCTAAATGTTTATTTTTACTGCTTTCTCTCACTTTGTTCCCTGCATATACTGTCTTGCTGCTTGGTAGCTTTTTCTCATAGATATTCCAATCTCACCAGTCTGTCTGGTCCCAGAGTGTCAAATCTGTGTCCTTCCTCCTGGCTGTTTTGTAGTTGGTCTACTGAAATGCTGATTTCAGCAGTAAATATAAACCCTTGTTTTGCTGTAGACACATGTAACTTTTAACTGCATTAAAGAAGAGAGGGGGTTGCATGTCATAGATCATGGTGGGGTTTGTAGGGTGTCATGAATATTGTTTGTGTTTATTTCACTGATATGGCATGTGTGCTTTTGCTGGAAAGCCAGTGTTATTCTGTATCAGTTTAGGTTGTTTTTGTCAGTGTTTAAGTTCTTTTATGTATGTATATCTTTATTATTTTGGACATGGTTTAGGTAAGGAAGGGCTGGATCCATATTTAAAGACAATTCCCACCCCCAGTCACTGACGGAAGGGTCTTCTGGTGGGATGGGCCCCAAGTTATTGTGTGTGTGTGTATAATGGGAGGTTGGGGAAACAGCCACAATGTCATGCACTGAGGTGTGGTTGGTTTAGCCTGTGGTTAGACACCCAAAGCACAGATACGCTGCTCAGCCAGAGCAGGGTAAGGCATGGGAAGAAGTCCTAAGTGGTTTGTCCCGGGGGTCCGGGGAGGGAGGGTGGAGCTCCTGCTGCTGCGTACACCTCTAGGAGAGTAGTGCAGGTCGTGTGCCTCCCAGATCTGTGTGTGGGGCCAGGGTGGGCTGCCACAGGGGGCGGCACTGGGCTCTTCCCTGGGGGTGCGGGGCTGGGCTGGGGCTATGCATGGGGCGGGTGACGCTATCACCGGAATGGGAATTTTGTGAATTTTGTCATGGCCACAGCCTACCCTGTAGCCCCTCCTCTTAGTGCTGCCACCCCCACCCACCCCAAGCGTAGCCCTGGCTCATCCCCACCTCCAGGAAGAGCCTGGCACCACCCCCAGTTTGGAGCGGGCAGCTTACCCTTGCCCTGTGCACGGATCTGGGGGGCACATGCCCCCCAAACCTTCTCTGGGGATGTGTGTAGCGGCAGAAGTCACCTTCCACTCCCTGCGTCCCCCTGTACAAGCTGCTTGCAGCTCTGTCCAGTGCCTGCTGCTGCCCTAGCCCCACTCCTTCACTGAGAGGGTCTTCATCTGCCCCTCATGCCCCTTCCCTCCCTTCCACCTCTTCCCTCCCAATTGACTTACCAGCTGGACGTTGCTCTCCAAGCTACTGGGCTGGCCATGTACATGCTCGCAACATTTATCAGTGACATTGGCCACATCAGCCAAAAAAAAGCTGATTGCTGATAATGTCATTTTTCTTTTTGGTGCCGATATGATATGGACCAATGTATCTACGTATTTATCTTGTTTTTCTCTCCAGGTCTATGGTCAGTTTTCCTGTTTAATTCTTTTCTCCTATACAGAAGCAGAACAGTGTGGAAACATTTGGGGCTTTCAGGGAATTCTATGGATATTGTATAGCACCAAATTCTCTAAATACTAAGAGTAACATTGTCAGGGGCTTGATTTTTAGGGTGATCCTATATGTAAATAAAATGGGTTTTTTTCATGTTTTTAGGGAGGGAGAAATGTCAACTTACTGGAACAATGCAGTATTTTTAAAGCTGAAGAATTCAGCAAGCACTGATTATTAATTACTTGATGATGAGTCAAAAGCCAAGTTACCTCAGTTATTAATTAGTAGAGTTTGAGTGAAGCTGACATGTTTTGAAATATCAGGTAATTTGGAAATTAATTTGTACCCCTGTTCTACCTGATATATTAATATCATCTGAAAATACTTCTAATAGTTATTTTGTATTCTTAATAGTATCTCAAGATGGTTTACTAAATTTTGATAACCTTTCTCTTGGTAGGTTCGAGGATATAAAACTTTCCTCCGTCTGTTTCCTCATGAAGTAGTTGATCTACAGCCTGTGTTGGATATGTTTGCAGATCAGAATCCTAAGGACTATGAAGTGAGATTCCACCCTTTCTGTTTTTTAAACAAACAAAAAAGTCTGAAAAATTGTTATGCAGAAATGAAAATGGGGATTCACTAAATCTATCACAGACTCGGTATAAAAGTCTATATACTACATGTTTCTACGTATTATGAAACATCTAGAAATGTCAAACTTGACAGCCAGCTTGAAATCGGTCTTTTCAGAAGAGGAATCTGGTCTTACAATGAGGGAGGTTCTGTTCTGCTTTTTCGTTAGTGTTAGGTGGTGGGAGTTTGGTGTATGTAATACATTTTGTAAACATGACAGAGAACCAGTTATTTTCTCTACTTTAAATAGAAGAGATGAGGGTTAAGAATAAAATATAATTGGCAAGAGTTCAAAACCACTGAAAGGGAAAAATAGACAAGGAATTAAGAAATAATTAAAAAAAAAAAGAAAAAAGATTTCTATCACAATTATATTAGTACTAGAAAATTGCCTGCCAAGAATGGCAGGGAAGGGAGGCTGGCAGAGATGGAGCCCCATGTTCAGCCCCATGCCCGCTCCTCCCCTGCCCTTCGGGTCCAATCCCTCTTCTCTGCCCTCTTCTGCTTTTGGTCCACCCCTGCTCCCTCCATCCTCCCCAGGTTCATGTCTGCCCCTGGCCTCCTCCCCCTCACTTTGGCTTGCTTCTGGGAAGGGGCTCACACTCTAGAAAGCCCTGATGTCCATGGTTACTCAGTGCTCACTGCTCCAGCTGCTGGGCAGGGGTGGGGCCTGGCCTCCACCACTTGGTCTGTGCTCAGGGCATGATTTCCTACCATTTCTTTCTTCACTGACAGCCTCTTTTTTACCCTGTATATTTACCTCTGTAACGTTTCCCTTTGGCTCTTCCCCCACTGCTTTCTTCCCCCTCCCTCCACTGCTTTACCTTTTGTTTCTCCTTTCTATCTATTTATATTTACACTACATCCTCAAACTTTGAGCTCCTCTCATTACTGTTCTTCTGATCTCCAACTTTTTTTTCCACTGACAGTCTCTTTTCTATCCTATATTCTATCACTGTAATGTCTCCCTTTAGCCTTTTTTCCCCTGCTTTCT
The DNA here is from genome assembly GCA_030014935.1 of Caiman crocodilus. NCBI lineage: Eukaryota > Metazoa > Chordata > Crocodylia > Alligatoridae > Caiman > Caiman crocodilus. The sequence continues at coordinate 15,784,838 of JAGPOW010002173.1, forward strand.
TCTCCCTCCCCTTTCTGCTTTACCTTTTGTCTTTCTAATTTCTACCTATTTGTATTCTCACTGACATCCTGCCACACTTTTAGCTTCTCTCATTTCTTGGAGTCTCAGAACAGCAGAGAGTCCCTATACCTGAAGAAGGGTGACTGTGCCCAAAAACTTGTTAAGAACTTTTTTCCAATGTTTTTTTCCAAATAAAAGATATCATATCTACTCAAAAAAGTTGGCCAACTATTTTGTGGAATGTAAATATCTCAGACATTTGAAATGTGCATGCTCTGGAGTTCAATCATGAGATACTATCAGGGAAGAAAGGCCGACCAAAGTCAACGCTTCTCGTAGCAACAGAGACTTAAAATAGCAAGAGGCCCACTGGTGAATCCTTGACAATGGACCATGTGGTCAAAAACCTAACAAAAATATAAGAAACCCTTTGTGGTTATTTTCACCTTTGTCCCCCTCTCTCTTTCTTTCTTTTCACTTCTATTTAATGTTGGTCTTCAACCTACAGAGCTACAGAGTAAACACTTGGCCCAGGGTGGCCAGTAGCCACCCTTTGCCAGAGTGTTCAGTATAGGGAAGTGGCATTTCATACAGCAGGGTTGAGGCAGGAACAAGGTAGCCACAGGGGGATATGGAAAAGTCTGGGCACAGGGAGGTAACCTTGGGGGGACAAGGATTGGTGAGGCTGGGGAGAGGTGGTATGGGACATCTGAACAGGGTAGCCTTAGCAGAATAAACAGAGATGGGAGAGGCACAGCTGGACAGGTGATTTCACCACTTCCGGGAGGTGTTGTGGTACTGCAATAGCAGGACATAATAAATGAGCTTGAGCCATTGCATGCAGGACAGATTGTTGCCCTCGTATAATAGAATGGGGTTGGTTGAGAGAACCAGCATGTGGCTCTTTCTTCTGGAGTCACATTTAAATTGCCACCCCTGCAATGTGGCATTAGAGTATTGAAACACAGAGAATGTTATTGTATTTCTAAAAAAGTTGATAAAAATATGTTTTTCTTTTTATCGTTGACGATTTCTACTACGTTCTTCAGGGGCAATTCTCAGCAGTTTAATTCATAAATAATTATCATTTCAGGCAATCTGAATGATTTGTCTGAAAGATTTATTTGTATTCACAGAAAAATGTTAACAAAGACACAAGAACTTTTGAAAATGTTTCAGACTCCTCTTTTATTTTGTTTTTACTGTTAGCTTAAATCAAACTTCTGTCTAAAAGAAGGTATATACAGTTATTGCAAATAAAACCTAAAAATACTGTAATTAACTGATTGCAGTAGGAAAAATGTTATGTTCTCTCTACGTATCTGCATGTGATGATTCTTTGTTCAGTTTCACTTTCTCCTTTTGTATCATCACTTTCTCCTTTATTTTTTTGAGGGGATGGGGAAAGTGAATTCATGGTAAAAATAATCATCATCAAATGCCACGGGCATTTTTTGTGCTTTTACAGGTTGTGATTGAATTAACGAAACTAAAAAAAAAATATGCACTTGCTAGATTTCAGATTGACAGGGTCTTTTTAGTAACAGTAGTTAGTGTTTGGGTGCCATCTTATTCCTTCTCCTTTGGCGTTTTTAGCACATTCTATGTCTGAATGATAGTTCTTGTCTGCTTAGGTGTGGAAAGTTCTTGGAGCAAAGCACATGTCCATGTACCAAATTTTAAAAAACCTTGTATTATTATTATTTCCCAGACATGGGAGACTCGCTACATACTCGTGTTATGGCTCTCCATGATATGCTTGATTCCTTTTGATTTGGCTCTTTTTGATGGAAATATTCCTTCCGAAGATGGGCTTGCTCGGATACCAGTAATGGAACGTATACTCAAAGTAGCAAAAGTAAGCGTAATACACTTTATAATGTACAAAGACTTTATTCTGCTTATGCTATTGTAATATATGATAGTTTTTTGACCTTTTTATTTCTGCCCTTATTTTGTGTAGGTAAGAGTATAGTACACAGTTACCAAGGATTGGATTTTTCCATTGCTTTTCTTTAAAGTTAGTTGGCAATTAGTTTTTTCTGTTTTTTTCTGAAGTGGTGGCCTATTATGTTTTAAGGGTATATAATATAATTGCATATCTTGTTATACAAGGTTTGGAGCATAGCCACTCAGTGTTCAACATAACTGTCTGTAGCTTGAATATTTTTACACATATATTTTATAACATTATTTTAATTATAAACTGAATTCTGGACTATACATGGATAAAGTAAGATTTTGTATTGATAAACTTTCATGCAAAGTTTTACTTGAGGTACATTGAAATAGCATAACTATAAAACCGGAAAGGAGAGTTGAATACAAGGTAGAAATGAACAGCTGCTGCTATTGGCTTTAGAATGTACTCCTTTAACATTGTAGAGAAAAAATGATCCTGTTTTGAAAGACATGGAGATGGAAACTTTAGTGCATGTAGTTTTTTACCTTCAGTTTTCACAAGACCAAATATTTTTGAAGTACATGTATGCAAATCTGTTCTCTTGTGTTGTTACTAAATCTATATGTGCTAATTCTTTTACACTTAATTTTCTTTTTGCCTTTAGTGTTATTTGGTTGTCAGCGATAAGGCTCGAGATGCAGCTGCTGTACTAGTTTCGAAGTAAGTCTCTAGTTCCGATTTAGGTAAAAGAACACTTCCTTTTTCTTCTTCTTTGATTTCTTGCCCCCCTGCATTACACTTGTTCCATGGTTAACAGGTTGATCATGGCATAAATGACGAGAGCTACATGTGCACCCAGTTTAAGGTACCATACAATGGTAAACCAGCCATAAAATAGGTCCACATATGATGTAGAACAATTTTGTGGATGGTTTGTATGGTACCTTAGATAGAATGGGTGGCTGGGCCGATAATTAGCTGATAGCCTGGTCCTACCCCATTTTGATGCAGTCATCAACTTAGAGGACTGCTTAGGAGCAGGTCCCTGGTCTTCCCTAAGGTGTTCCTGAAGCAGGAAAACTATTCAAAACAAGCTGTCAGGGTTTCCTGCTGTTTGGTCAAGTGACTGAACAGCACCACCTCTCTGGTCAGGTCTCGACCCCTGTCACCATCAGAAGGAGTAC
>JAGPOW010002173.1:15788024-15804874 GCA_030014935.1 Caiman crocodilus
GGGTTTCCTGCTGTTTGGTCAAGTGACTGAACAGCACCACCTCTCTGGTCAGGTCTCGACCCCTGTCACCATCAGAAGGAGTACGATTACTCTCTTCCATACACCCCTGCTGAATGGGCAGTACCAGAGAAGGTGGTTGATTGTTTCTGCCTTCCATCGGCAGTTTGACCGGCTTTCAACTTGCTGGTCCAGTGGGAGCCCAGGTTTGTAATCCCAGGTTCCCTCTGCATTGACAGGTAGGGTGCAATTGGGATCTAATCCCTAATCCCAAAATCATGTCTCCTGCTGTGCTCATGTGGAATGCAGGTGGTGCATCCAGTCCTGTGGTAAATTTAAATGAATTCTGGCTAAGGGCCTTACCATGAACACATTATTTCTGACAGTATTGACTAATTTTAAAGTACTGAAAATACCATGTGGAACACTTGCTAAATTTGTTTGAAATGTGTTTAGATATGTATTGAGATTAAAAAGCATTGCTATGAGACAGTTTTTTTGCCTACTTGAAATGGATGTGTTCATTTTCATTTTATAGAAGACTGGTCTTTATCATGGTTGATATTGTTAGCATTCTGCATCAAGAGGATTCAAATAAAATTTGAATAGCCTTTTATTACCTGTATTGAATCTTCTTAAGGATAGGTTTTAGTAAAGGATGGGTTTAAATAATATTCCTGATATCTAGCTCAGTCTATGCCTGCCACGTTTGTAGACCTGAGGAAGGGCATTTGACACCCACAAGCTTGTCCAGCAGCTCTCCCAGCAATACATTTGGTCCTATAAAACATCACAGAAAAACCCTTGCCTTTCATCAAGTTTAAGTATTGAAATAAAGTGCAAGACAGGGGAGGACTCTAACCCCTTTGGCTCCAAATATGTCATATAACATGCTATTATAACTTTGAATATGCTAATTATAATTTTCATTTTGACAAGGTAAAGCTATATTTGTTTTATTATACATGCAAGTGAATCTGGTGACATACATTTTATTGGAAGAAGATGAATGACAAAAGGACTCCAGTAGAAGGCAGGGGAGATATGCACCTTATAGACTAACTAAATAAGATATACAGACAGCTTATGTTTTCATGAACTTGAGCTCACTTTGTCAGATTCTGTGAAAGGACAAGCATAGATCTCCAGTGCCATCCAATGGAGAATATAATCGCACCTATTAAACATCTTCTAAAGTGTTAGTAGATATTCATGGCCAGTATGAGCAAGGCACAACATTTGCAGATGTAATTATGGAAAAATGATGCATGAATATTTTTGCATTTGCAAGGGCTTACTTTTAAAAAATTGAATAAATCTTGATATGATACTTATGTTTAAAAAGAACTATCCACTTGACAATAGCTGTAAAGCAGGGATGGGAAAAATATGTCCCGCAGGCCAGATCTGGGCCACCAGCTGTTTGGATCCACTGTGTGGGCAGGCACTCACCAATTGATTGGATCCAGGCTGTGCCCAGGGCAGCCTACGCTGTACTCCCACCCGCCCTGACCCTGGCCAGCACACAGCTTCCTGGTGAGGCTGCTCACACTGTAGCTGCAGCTGATTCAGTATTGCTTGGCTCCCCCTGCCTCCAGCAGCTCCTCTTTTACCCTTGGCTGCACTGCTCTAGACAGCAGGTAATGCAAGGAAGCAGTGGAGAGATCAGCAGATGCTTATCCAGGTGGAGGAAGCTGCAACCAGGTGGCTCTTGTTCCAGTGTGTGGGGCTCTAGCTCCGGCTTCTGGTTGCTTTTCACCCACTCTGCCCACCTGGCACAATGAGCAGCCATGTGCGTGCGAGTGGCCAAGTGGGTGGAATGGGGCTGGGAGCTGAAGCCCTCCCTCCCTCCAGCTGGCTGCTGAAACCTGGTGTGCATGTAGCCACACGACAACACACACGCCCATCCCCTCACACCCATCCCCATATACACCCATAGTTCCCCACACGCATAATAGCTCAAAATAAGGTCTTACTCTTGAATACTGTGCAATTGCCTCTATATACACTACTCAAAACAAAAAAACCCAAAATCACGACAAAAATATTTACAAAATGAAATTAAAATATGTTTGATTTTTAGCATATGATTTGTTTTGTATCTATAATTTGTTAAAAAGATATCTTCTGAAACATTTTGTGTGTGTGGTCCTCAACAGCTCACCAAAACTCGTTAAGTGGCGCTCTAGCTGAAATAATTGCCCACTCCCATTGTAAAATGATTACAAGACCAGTAATTTTATTCTTAATTGGCACCTGCAATCATAGGACCCTAAGGTGCTTTGGAAATTTTAATGAATTGAGTGTCATAACACACCTGTGAAGCAGATGGGGAAACTGATGCATGTATACTTTTTAATAACCGATTCATGATAATATTGGAAGTTAGTGGTGGAACAGGGAATGGGATCCAAGTTTTCTGGTTCCCAGTCCTGTGCCTGCCTATAATTGCATTGCATCAAAATTTCTATTTTTTTTTTTTTTTAGTATTAACCAACAATTGTTACTGTTTCCTTATTTCATTTGAATTGAGTTTGGGAAAATTGACAGGAACAAGGTAGTTATGAATCTACGAATCCAAATCAATTGGTAGTTGTTCCAGCTATTCCAAAAATCATATTTGAGTGTTGTACTTTGGTGCAATATTATTGCTTAGTTGGAATTTTTAGTAGCCTTCCTGGTGGAACAGTATTACTGCTAGAAACTCCACAATTTAGGAGAAGTAATGACATTGCTTGCAGCAGACACAGACCAGTAGATTGTATTTTGTGCTGTCACCTAGATTTTTCATGCCCTAAAAAAACCCGAAAAACCTTTAGAGGAGTCTATTTGTATATTCAGTCCTGCCTTTACCATTTTGTATTCAATTTCATTTTACAGTCTAAAGCATTGGTGCCCAATTCATCTGGTCTTGCAGGCCAGATCCAGGGCACAAACCTGCTTCATGGGCCTGCTGGCCTCTGTGGAGCCAGTCTACAGACCTGTGATCTAACTGTGAGCTGGTCCATGGGTTAGGGATTAGGGGTTAGGGTTAGCATTTGGGTTAAATGCATAGTACTTGACCTATAAAGGCACAGTATTACTGCTAATACATTAGAGTCAGTCATGATATTAAACTTTACTTATTCCATAAGTAACTCAGCTTTGGTAATACTTTGGACCACAGGTGACCAAGATGTGATTCATGGAGCTGAATTATCTGGCCTGCTGGGCCCCATGTGGAACTAGAAATATGGTATTAGGACAAGCAGTGGCAGTATTCATTTCCTCTATTCTGGGAGCTGCAGCAATTAATACTGCAATTGCTCCCCTACTATTATATTTCTGGATGTAACGGTAGCCCTGTGGGCTAGATGACACAGCTCAGTTCTCCTTGCTTGGTCACCTGTGGTCCACAGTATGCGTGGTTACGTTCCATTCTGCTTGGGCAGGAATTTGGGCTCAGGATTAATGCACAGGACGGGATTTCTGGTGTTGCTGATCGTTTTCTGTGTGGTCTTAAGGAAGTTGCTTAACCTTACTAATTTTTTTTTTTTTGCTTATCTACAAAATTGGTATATTTCTCAGGACATATAAGGGTTAAATAATAAGAACAGTTTTCAAATATTCCAGTAAATGTGCAGCAAACAGAAGATCACACCTTGCAAATTCTGACACTTGCCTGTTTGATTAATAGCATGCAATAGTGACATTTTCTTAATTTGTATGCAAATTCCCCATATCTGGAGATGGATGTTGATTTTTTGTATGGGCAAAGCTGTTGCATTAAAAACATTCTAATAGGAAAATTGTTGGAGAGAATTTCTGTGGGAAAAATGTGTATATAGTCTGTAGCTATATAAAATAAAAGTGAAAGATCTTGAGAATTCCAGCTGCAGCTTAGTAAATTTACAATTGAAATGAAATATTTTAGGTCAGGACCTTGTTTAAAAAGAGTAAAGTTAAATATCTGACAGTTGGAATGTTCCCACCCTAAATTTGTTGGAAAATGTCCATTGGACAATTGCCTTTAGGAATCAAAACCAGTTTGGATAACAGGAAAAATTAGTTGCTATTTGATTGCTCTCAGTGGGTAACTTGCAGTGTGTTTTTCTGTGACAGGTTTATTACCCGCCCTGATGTCAAACAGAAAAGAATGGCAGACTTTCTGGACTGGACCCTTTCAGTGTTATCTAAATCTTCCTTTCAAACCATGGAGGGGACTATTGTAATGGATGGCATGCTTCAGGCCCTGGTAAACACTGTTGTTATGTTAAAAGATGATCTTGGTAATTGATTGCTTTTATGATGTTTTTGTTCCATAATGTGTAATATTATAAAATCTATATTTAAGTATTTACACAACAAGTTAGTCCTTTCCTAATTTAACATTTATTTTCAGTTTGGTTATATACATATATATATAGATATATATATAAGCCAGGCTTGACAGGTGGCAAAAGTTGAGAAATTAACCAGCATTATCCAAAATGGAGATCAGCTGGATAAAAATGCTGTACACTGGGTGCATGAGCAGCAGGGTGCTAGTAAACTAGTTTATGACAGCTCTGATTGTGGTGGAGTCGGGTGTCCAGAGGGGCTGCCTATTCCCCCAGATCCTGTTTATCTGTATGTTGGAGTTGCTAGTTCAGTGGCTCAGGCAGAACCCCAGGATCAGTGGAGCAGGGTACTGGTAAAAGGCACCTGCCTGGCTCTGGGTGATCTTGGAGACTTGTTGGTTTTGGAAGTCTCTACCCACTACAAGGGGGTGAAGATCCTTGGGTTGGAGTTTGACCCAGAGCTGACTGGACAGAGGGCATGGGAAAAGACTGAGGCCAAAGTCAAATGGAGACTGGGACTGTGGCACATGCACTGCCTGTCAATGGGGGGTGCACGGCATTCATGAGGGTAGTGTTACTACTGGTACTTCTGTACAGTGCACTGGTTTTCCCCCATCAGAGCGAGTCACCCTTAGAATTCAGAGAGCCAGGTATGTCTTCTTTTGGGGCTCCAGATTCCCATCTGGAGGCTGCAAGGACCACATTATGTATGATGAAATGGACTGGGGGCAGAGGAATGTCAAATGTCCTGCTGTTCCTCTGGGCTCAGTACATAAGTCGGATCTGCAAACTGGGAACTGGGGCAGTACTGAAAACAGCCTCCTTAATAAGATACTTTGTAGAACACCTGCTGCGCTACTGGCAAGTCTGCATGTTGCCCAGCTGAACTGCCTGTGGACTGCAGAGACGCTGTGGTTCTGTGAGGTCCTGAAACCCTTCTGAATTAAACATGATCTGTTCAATGTGACCCCAGTGACCCTGACGAAACACTGTAAGGTTCAGGAGGTGGAAAGGGCAAGAGACAGTTTGTTGGCTGTAGACTTACTACCTGGTGACAGCTCCTAGGCTGGGAGTGAATCTTTCACAAGGACATACAGAAGGAACACAGGAATTTGAACTGGCATGTAGCCCACTGGGCACTTTCCATGCAAGCATGGAAAAACAGATGGGCAGTGAGGCCCATCAAACGTACTCCTTCTGATGGTGACAGGGGTCGAGACCTGACCAGAGAGGTGGTGCTGTTCAGTCACTTGACCAAACAGCAGGAAACCCTGACAGCTTGTTTTGGGTAGTTCTCCTGCTTCAGGAACACCTTAGGGAAGACCAGGGACCTGCTCCTAAGCAGTCCTCTAAGCTGACGACTGCATCAAAATGGGGCAGAGTGAGATGCAGGGGTACTGTAGAAAGATAGTTGAAGATGATGGGAAGGAGATGACAGCGATCATATGGAAGAAAGAATACTGGCACAAATGGTTCAGAGGTGGGACCACCACTAGAGAGAAGGATGGCAATGATGGAGATGATAACCATGATGAATGAAAAGACTGGGGCAACAGGCTTAGAACTGGAGGGACTAAGATGGTCCTCTGTGTGATTGCAGTAGTTAAAGGTGGCGGTGACAAGCACACGAACGTGTGGGTACCAGTGTATAGTATGGTTACTGTAATGGGAATGAGAATGGTATAACTGTAAAGATGTTGTGTGGGCTGTTGAATGACCATATCAGTCATGAGACAGATTTCGAGAGGGGTGTGTGTATATTTATATGTTTGGTTTTTTTTTTTTTTTTACATACACCGACACACATGTGTGTGTCGGTGTATGTTTGTATATATTAGCCAATTGCCCATCAACAATGATGGGGGGTGAGAAGTGGGCTCGGGGCTGACATGGGGGAGGGGGGTTGGGGAGGAGTGGGCCTGGGCCTGGAGTGGAGTAGTCTGTGGTGGGCCAGCTTTCATCTCCCTTGCGCCCTCCCCCCTCCCCCAAATTACCTGCAGGGAGTGGGGGAGGTGGAGTGTAGCTGCACCGGCTTTGCCCCCCCACTCCATCCCATGTCCCCATCATCATGATGGTGGGCTGTCTTCTGTCAGAATGCTTCTTCATGCTCTGATTGGCTATTTGTCAGCCAACTACAGTGTGAATAAAGCATTACAGACAGACAGATGGACTTAGGCTTTTATAATATTAGAATATGTATGTTTATGTGTGTGTATGTATGTATACATATATGTATGTGTATATGTGTATATACATATAAGTAAATCTTTTTGCAAAAAAAAGAAAAGCAGCATGTTTGCCCAATACAGACCATGGTTTTTATAGTGATCCTCAGTGCTGATTGCATTTAATCAACTTCATAGCTGATTTCCATTCCTGAGCACACGCTGCTTTTGGCAGTAGTTTAATGATAGCCAGTGGATTTAGTAAGGTTTCCTTATGTGTGATTATAAGACGCTTTTTTCCACTTGTCAGCTGGGGGAAAAAACTTCATCTTGTATTTGAGTAAATATGGTATAATGTTAATGTACTGTACAAAGAACAGCATTTTCATCTTTGATGTTTAACATTATACCTACTTTCTTTGACAAATATCTTCTTATGGCTTGTTACTTGATTGCATTTATGTAGGACTAGCATATTTGTGGTTTGTCATCCATATATATGTAATTGTTACATATAGATATCTTTAATCTGATGCAGTACTTTTCAGTATATTCTACATTGTGTCTGGCAATTATAAGAATGATTGTGTGTTGGTGTGTAAGTCCTTTTTAAAAAAAAATCAAAGTTGAGATAACAGATGTGAGAGTGTCCTCTTGTAAAGTCTAAGTAGATTTAGGATTTGTTAGCGTATAGGAATAATTTCTATAGTTTGCATAAAATTGCCACTCCTTTTACATATCCCTATAGTGCTGCATACTGTAGCGCATTACTAAGCATTAAGCTTTAGGGACCGGAGTGGTGGGGGAAGGATGGGGGATAGCACTTTTTCCCTGACCAGCAGCAGGTTCAGATCAGAAGAGATGACAGCTGATCTATATTTAGACTAACTTGTTCTAAGCCTTGCTGTTTAAGTAAGAGGAAGCGCTACTTATTTCAAACATGCGCTGGAGCATGTTTCAAAAGAGAGACTAATAATGTTTCATCATTCTGTAGGTAGAGCTGGAAAATCATACTAACTATTCATTATTCTAAGTGCATGATGAAACCTGTAGGATATATCATACATTAGAATTTTGTCATACTTGCTTTGAATTTGGCTTTGGCTCTATCTACCTGTTTATTAGTGTGTGTTAAGTGAAACAGGTGAATGCTTAACAAGTAAAATTGAAACTAGAATTAATTTCTCTAGATAATTTCCTTCAAAGCAGAAGCCTGCATTTTTTTCAGGGCGGGGAGAACAGAGATTAGGAGGAGGGAGCAATTATCTGGCAACTTTTATTTCATTTGGTTGTCCTGCTCTTGTTAAGTACCATTCAGGTCTTTATTGGCATGACTTGTCTAACTTGCCTTTAAATCTTTTCTTGCTTTAATTCCTGAAGACTTTTAATGTCAGTAAAGCAATGAGAGAAAAATGCTTATCAAAAGAAAGAGAGGCTTTGGCAAAGTAAATCACTTAGAAAAAGAGTGAGTGTTTCTTTCAGGAAATGAATTTTAGGGAAGTTTGCATTGTTTTAAAAAGCTGGGCAGTATTAAAAACGTTAGACAAAATGAGGGTGTTTTTGTCTTCCTTTTAATAGCCTATATGGCTTATTTCACCCCCTTTTATGTTAGTTAGAATCTTGTATAATTGATATACATTAAATCATTGCTGGCGGGGGGGAGGAGAAGGGGCTTGGAAATTAAATGCATTCTCACTCTATGACTGCAAAGATACATGTTAATATTCATTGAAACATTTATGTGATCTTTTTGATAGTTTTAGTGCCTCTTTGTGTTTCATAAGCCAAATCGTACCCTGTATGTGCAGTTTCCATGAATGTTGGGTCTGTCCCACCCTAAACCAGTGAGCAAAGACCATTTTCCAAATATTGGTTAGTACAGGTGAGATGGTGGAGGATAGTTAATTTGATTCTGACCAGGAGTGGTAAGAATCTACTAACTGGTTGGAAACCGATTGCTCCTAATGTAGTACTGTGCTGTGTCCCCAACAAAGTGAACACTGAATATGTTAGAGTCTAGTGCTAATTATATCTCCTATTCAGAAATCTCAAGGATTAACACCAAGGACCTTGTTTGGCAAATAAGACACTTTTTTGTGGGATATGTTGTCACTGAGAAAATAACAAAAATACTTTATGAAGCTTGTGCATTTTGGAAATAATGGAATTGGATGTGAGCCGATTGTTTTAAAACAGGGTGAAATTCCCATACTTCATTGTACTGAAAAGGTATGCGAATTGGAGAGAGACAAACTAATTCTACAGTGCTACTCTTTAACCTACCACTTTATGTATTTATATCTCAGTGACTATGCATGCTACTGTTTAATTTAACTCAGCATTTTATATGGAGCAGGGACTTCTGTTTCAGGATTCTTGTTGAAACATGTAATCTGCATAATACATTTTAATTCCACTGCTGGGCTTAGTTTTTTTTACACCTGTTGCCAGTAATACATCATTTCACAACAGGTGCACGTAGTATTGCTTGCAGTGTTTCAGTTTCTGTTTTTAAAAAATTGTTATCTTTCCTTACATTCAAACTGCACCTTTGAATGTAGATATTTATTTTTATTACATACTTATATATGTGCTTTTTTGTATTTCTGTATTAAAATAGGCAAGATAATGACTACTAAATTGCTAGGAAATAATTATTGCATTCCTCGATATGTGTATAACTGGTGGAAATGTCTAACCTATTTAAAAAATACACATTCTAAATTCTCTTGGTCTGAAGGTTTGCTTTTAAACCTGCCATTATATTAGGCAGGTTTTAGTTATTGCTGGAGGGTGTAGCACTCCCAGTTCTTGCGTGACCAGATATGTCATCATGTTGAAGTAGCCTGGGGCATTGAAACTTATTATACCTTATTTGCTTTATAAGTAATTCAGTATACAAATATGAGTAATAATTAAAAAAAATACACCCTACACAGTGATTTGATGAAACTTTGAAATGGTACGAAGAGAGCATTTCCCTGAGCTGTCTCTATTGTAACAATTGTTTGGTAATAGCTCATACTTAGGTGAATTGTGCTTCAGGGAAGAGACAGCTCTGCTACACTATTCTTTCAGACCCAGAGGCACAAAAATAGAATATTAGGATTTAACATTTCCCAGGTCTCTGTTTTTGGTATTATCACAGAATTAGTGATTCTGAGGCTGTTAGGGAAACTTAAAGATGCTCAGTTGGTAAGAGCCACAAGGAAAACTATAGAGATGTGAGAGAAGGGGCACAGCTTCCTTCCAGAACCTTGTATGTAAAGAAAGGGCTAGGCTCTTCACTTGTCCTTTTGGGATAGTGTGTCCATGTTTTCCTGTGTGCCTAATTAGCTATGCTTTGGCTTTATCAATTTAATTTTCTTGGCTGAAATTTTCATTGCAATTAGTTCAAGGTTCAGAATTTTAAATCTCCTAAGTTTTCTTCTGTTTCTCATCAAAACTTAATGCTGCCTTAGATTGCTGATATTTTAGCTTCTAGTATTTTAGATCTGTATTTGGACTCTTACTTTCACCCCCTGACCATATCATAGTTGACATGGACAGAAGCCAGATGTGATGTGTGCTATGTGTAACTTTAAAACTTTGTTTATAGGTACAGTACTGTTATTTCTTTTCTGCCCTGGACCCATTTCATTCCTTCCTGTTAATGTAGTATAATTTTTATTGCATATTTTGTTATGCTTTGTTTTAACTGCTGTATAGAATTTTAAATGTGAGAGCAACTTGAGAATGTAACACTAAATGATGTAGAGCCAGACCCTAACTCAGTGTTTCTCAGTTGGGGTGCCATGGCACCCTTGGGTGTCCTGTGATCTTTTTAAGGGTGCAGGGGAAACACAGGAATCCATGATGCAAAAACATTCTGACTGTGACCATTTTGAGGCCTTTGCAGTATAAAAACTGTTCTAAAAGTTTCTTTAGTTAAAAAATGAGTAAAAGCTAAGAAGTGGCTTTTTCTGATGTGTGTCTTGTGTTTAAAAAGGTTAAGAATTACTGCCCTAACAAATTCTGGTTGTAAGATTTTGGCATTAAAATGTTTTTGGCCTTTGTATCAAGAACTTCTTAAAAAAAATCTGTTAAATGGGGACATGATATCCAGGATTGCTTGTTCAAAAAAATACTTTCTTTATGACCTGATATTGGTATACTAAATGAGACTGCTTTAGTTTTATTTCATGGTTTTGTTGAGGACCTCTTTTTTTACAGGACCTCTCAACTATAGGTATTGTAAGATCAGGAAAAGTCATAAGTTTGAAATGAATGTATAAACAGGCTTTCAGTTGATTAATATTTAGGGACCTAATGAAAACTTAATTGTTTCAATCACCATGCAATAAATTGTGCTACATGTCAAGTAAATTTCCATAACTAAAAAAAAAAAGCTCGTATGTCATGTGGATAGTCTTATTATAGCTTGTGTAATATGACTATCCACATACAAATCAACATGCTTACTTTATGGGAGAAATACGTTTGCAAAATATGCTACTTTCCATCTGATGTAAACAATTTTATGGGGAATAATGCAAATAATATTATAAAAGTAGCATTATAACATTATATATTTTACCCTATCTATATATAGTTCATTAAACAGTTTGTTTCAGGAAGGTTTGTTATTCTGGCTCTTCATGCATTCTGGTATGGTTTGTTTATATTATTTCATCTAGCTTAGATAAATGGATGTCAGATAGCTCTCTTTGGATCTGGGCATTGCTCATTTCCCTGCTAGGGGGTGCTCCAGAGTAATAGAAGATGCTGTCCTTCTGCTGGAGATTGCAGCTACCCTCTGGCTCCAACAAACTTGCATCTCCTGCTTGGCAGGAAGACATGTTTGCCGTCAAGCAGTCAGGCCACATTAATTTGTATAGCTTGGGGAATATGTCTTAGAAGTAATGCTGATTCGTCTATCTCATAAAGAACAAGGCTAAGTAGGTTGTGCAGACAATTGGAAGGTGTGGTGTGTTTTTGTGTGATTACTAAGAAACTAGTTTTTGTTTGTACCTTGCGCCATGTTATTTCTAAAGCAGAACCAGACGTGACGGTCATTTCATAACCTATATACCAATGATTTTCTGTAATTTGTAGGTGGTATCAGAGGGAACTACATACCTTTCAACAAGTTGGTTAAGTTGACTTGGGCTGTATGTCCTCATTAAGGTGGAAGGAACATGGCGTAATTTTATGATGACCTGGGGCCTCTTCCCTTTAGCATTGTTTGTTGCTGACATAAAATTTTCTTAGTAGGCAGCACCCCACCCATATTGTTTCCTTTGTATCACATTTTCTCAAAAATTATGTGGCTCCCTGGTTTTTTTTCTTGCTTCAAGGCAAGAAATTGAAGCTAAACAGTCATTTTCTCTCCTCTTTCATATTTTCCACCTTTTTTTCTTTCCATTTTCCTTTTTAGTTGGAGTGATGCATTGACTGGTAGTACTGGGTTTTTTTGTTTTGTTTTTTTAAATATGAGCCTTTGAGTGTTTTAGTACTCTAGGATTTAATTTCAACCATTCTCTTTATCATAATATATATTAACATCAGCTCCACATGCCAGAAGAAAACATGCATGGGACTTTTTAAAAAGCTAACATTCTGTAAAACACCTGAAAAATATATTTTGTAAATTTGAAGATCATTTAGATTTCTTTACAAAGGATTTTTTTGAAAGAACAGGTTTGGATCTTTTTTGCTTCTTTACGACAGATAAAAAAATCCTGAAAGATTTTTCTGTTTCTGATTGTTTATTATCTTGGAATTAACTGCATTACCCTGTCTCCCTAGATTTGCTGGAAAATTTTTTGGGGGGGCATCTACAACTGTACTTATTTGGAATCCTTGTAGTTTGTTTGTTGTCCCACTTATGGTTTTAAAACATAATTTGGCAGGAACAGGTGATGTGGCTATTATACCTTTCTGTTTGAAATAAAATATCTGGATAGTTTCTTTCTGGAACACTTGTAATCTAATCTGTTTTCTGCATCTTACTTGGGCGTACAAACAAAACCTTTCTGACATAATCATTAGCAAAGATCATTTTTGCCCATGATAAAAACATGCAAGTTAAATTAGGGTTCTTTATGTGGGCAAAAGCAATACAAATGCTTACTCACACAGGTTTATATATTGATATGTTTTTATATCACACTTGCTGTGTTATTAAGTAGTTATATGGCGATTACTTTAAAAACAACAAAAACATTGAGTCAGCTTAATGAAATTGCTGTTGTCAGCTTGTCCTGATGTTAAAAAAGGCCTGATATTGTGTCCACATGCCTGGCCAAACCTGGTGTTTTTATATAAATCAATGGAAGCTGCTGCGGTAGGTACAGTCCACGCCTGCGAATGTTCTGCTGGTGGTTCTCACGTGATAGCAATGACCACCTAAGCACTGTCAGCTAATGAAGCAAAATATAGAACAGCAGTTTTGCTTATAACTGTGTTCCAGATCATTGCAGCTTCAAAGAGCATTACCAGTCACTTCTAAGCTGTACCATGAATTGCATATGTAGCCAGCATGGTGTCTGGGTCCTAATAGTACATTCTTGAAGCCTTACAGCTACTAAGGAGGTGGGTCACTACTTTTTGCAGGAGCTGAAACTCTTGGATGCTTTCTAAACGTAGTCTTAAGTAGAGCATGTATTTATATGGAATGTGTGTTGGAATTCACAAGAACCATTCATAGGCGTGTGGACAGTTCAGTATCTCCATATACTCTGCCCAGGCTTTTGATGGAGAGGTCACACCAGGTTTGCTTTGTCTTTAAGCAAGGGTTATATTTAGTGAGCTGGTATCTCAGAGTAATTCTGTTGTCTCGGGAGACAGGTGCCTACTACTACATGAAAAATGTGTTTTTGATGTAACTTTGCACAGGTGTATTTCATTTCATCATGTTTTAGTCGGAGCTTCTCTGTAGACCCACTACAATTCTTATCTAATTTAATTAATTGTCAATGGTTACAATCAATTAGCTTTTTGTAACGGTGCGATCAAAGAACCAATTACTTAAAATAGATACAATTAGTCTTTTGAATGTTCACGGTGTAATGTGCCTCTTGAAAATAAACTATCGTCTGTTTTTTAGTATGAATGCCCAATGATTCTCTGTTAGCTTCTGTAATTATTCTAACCTTTAGATTGGCACTGTAAATATCTGCCCTTTTTGCTGTACTACAGCTAGCACTAGTTCTGTATGTTGGTAGAGAAGAAATTGCTTCACCATTTATGTACCAAACCTCGTGAGAAAACTGGTACACATTATGTTTTACTATTTATTTTTCAGTCCACTTGAGGTTGGTTACTATAAATTGTTGGGAGGTTGTGTTGCTTAAAACAGCATGTTTTTGTCTGAATTTCCATATGGAAATAAGCAGGCAGGGTTCTTTGGGTAATTTATTTCTGGTATGCTAGTGTCAGAATCGGAGGGCGTTAGGCTAAGATCACAAAAAAGATAGGAAGGCATAGTTCCCCCATGAAAATCAGATGCTTCAGTGGTTAGTGGTGGGTTTAGTTACTTGTCCAAAAATCTGAATAATAGCTTCCTTACTAGCTTGGAGAGTTGCTGGTGGATGGCAGATGACATTACAACGCCTCTGTAACACCATTTTTCTGCAGTCAGGGTGGGACAGAAATGAGCCAAAGCAGGTGACTGCAAAGACCTTGTTAATGAAGACAGCCTAGACTGGTATATTGTGAAACAAATGCAGATTGAGTCCTCTTCCTCTTCAGTTGATTTGAGTGCGATCAGAATTGTGCTGCATATTTGAAAAGCATTTTCATGATAAAATGTTGTTTATGACTGCTTTTAACTGCCTTTCTATGGGTCACAGGTGGCTTTGTAGCATTTATCCTTTGTAAGTTATTTAGGACTCAGGAAACTTACAAGTGCATGACTTATTAATGTAGGTTTTAAAAACAAATTGTTATGAGTCTTAAAAATCTACTGTATAGCTTGTGATATTGAAATTGGAAATACTAATTTAGGACTTGAAGTGGAATTTAATAACAAATTAAAACAAAATGGGTATGTAGCCTTAAGGTATTTTTATTGTCTTTAAACCATGTCTGTAATATGAGTAGGTAAATACTGATTGGTGTATATGTGTAAATATTTTTATGGTAGGACTGTGTTTCTGTTTGACTCCTGGGCATATTTATCGTAAGAGGCTTCTTTCTTGGTGAATGACAAACCAAAAGGGAAAATAAGCTGCTTAATACAGTAGCTTGGGTGCATACTTGGGAGAGTGAAGAAACATTGAATATTATGTTAATTTTGATTTGGCTTCAGGAGCTCATTTGCCTTGCTATAATGCTAATTGAAGCTGAATCCTGTTGACATTTTAATAGGAACATAAAATGTCCTAAAAATACTCTATCCAGAAAAAAATTAGTTTTAGGTAGGGTATGCAGTTCCTCAAGAGTTGTCATGTTAGTACCTGACAGAAAGGTAAAGCAGAAGTATAGAGAAATGAATTATGTTTACCTGTGCACTTATACACAGTTCGTTTGCATTATCTTTTGTTAATTTATTCAATACTGACATTTATATGACATTTAAATCTGAACTAAAATTATTAATTTGTGGGAGATGTTCCTTTCATTTTGGGTCTCTGATTATTGAACTTTCTATTGAGTCACAGAGTCTAAGGCCAAACTGCTTGTGGTTAGCAAAGTCATAGTCTGCTTGTCCGTAGTTTCATTAGCTAAAGTTTTCTTCACTTAATTTATTAAGTTGTGTAATATTGTTTTAAGAGATATATATTATGCTAATTTTATCAGAGGTAGATATATTTCATAGGGTCCTGTGAAGCAACTTAATGAGGTGATCTAGTCCAACCCTCTGCTTAGGCAAGATCATTCCTGACTAACCATCTCAGTTAAGTGTCTGCTCAACCTGCTCTTGAAAACTTTCAGGGGTGGAGATTCCACAATTTCTCTAGTTAGCTTTTCCTAATGCTTGACCACTTTAGTCAGAAAGTGTCTCCTAATCTCCACCCCACATTTTCTCCTGTGCAGTTTGAAGCCATTGCTTCTAGACTGTATGGCTAGGGAGAGTTATTCAAAAAGCCTGAGCCTGAATTGATTCAATCTTTGCAGGTTAGTTTAACCTTCCTAGGTTGAACTGGTTTGCAACTGCACAGATACTTCCTGTGGACTGAAGCAATGCAGGCATATGCCTGCAGTGGCTTGGGCTAGAAGCTGTGGTGCACTAGAGCAGCCCTCCATTCCCTTCCATAGTGCTGAGATGGGAGGTGTGTGGCCAGGCCCTGGCAGGACACTCTAATTAGGGAAGGGTGTAAACCCCCACCTTGCCTGCACAGTCCTAGGCTTTTCCCTGTTCACTGTTCAAGGGGTGGGAGTGTTGGCAGACCCCAGCCCTGGGCTACCACTCTAAAGTAAAGCGGGGGGGAGGTGCAGTGGATGCATCTGTTGATGATACTGAGCTTTTTCACATCTCCCTTTCCCTGCTTCTTCATAGCATCTGCAAACCTGACAGCAGGGAGTTGCTAACACAGCATTTATCAAACCATCAACAAAACAAAAGCCTCTCTCATTAGTTCAAGCTAGTCTTAAACAGATTTTTCCAAGGTAGGAATGGAGGGACCTTGTCAGCTGACCTGTTAATTAGCTCCAAATAGCCCTGAGTGGACACTGTCCTGTCTGCCTTTGTCTTGTCCCAGTGAAATTGGAGACACACACACATGGATACCTCTCGGTATTAGCTAGCGTACCACATGCCTTGGGTCCATGAGCTGAGGTCCGTGCTATGGAAGATGAGGGTGGGGGGGGATCACTGGTTGAGCAGTGAAGGGGGGTGGTGCAGGGGGAAACCAGGCAGGTCTTGTTGTTCCTGCAGTCTACACCAGAGCTTTGGCTAAGGAGTGGAGAGGTGGGGCCAGCTCTTTTCTCTAGAGTAGAGCACTGCACAGCCCAATCCAGGGCTGAAAAGCATCTGGGATGCTGGGGGACTCTGGTTTAAGTTAAACCAGGAAGAGGTCTTGGACAGACATTGCATAAAACAGTTTGATCCAGATCAGTTAAGCTCGATAC
This sequence comes from Caiman crocodilus, assembly GCA_030014935.1. Lineage (NCBI taxonomy): Eukaryota > Metazoa > Chordata > Crocodylia > Alligatoridae > Caiman > Caiman crocodilus. Next base: position 15,804,559 of record JAGPOW010002173.1, read on the forward strand.
TACATTCAGTCGGATTTATCTTAAACTAGTATCAGCCAATTGGTTTATGTGCACTGAACCTAATGTTCTGTTACAGGTTTAAACTAGTTTCTGATCACTTAAACCGGTTTATGTATAATGTCTGTTGCTAGCCTATAGCTACAGAGAAAGACTACCCCCATCTTTATAATCACCCTTCAGTTATTTGAAAATTGTTACCAAATCCCCCTTCAGTCTTATTCATAGATGCTAGGGTCAGAAGGGACCTCAATAGATCATCGAGTCTGACCCCCTGCATAGGCAGGAAAGAGTGCTGGGTTTAGATGACCCCAGCTAG
>JAGPOW010002173.1:15813393-15831378 GCA_030014935.1 Caiman crocodilus
GCCCAAGTGCAGCACCCTGCACTTGTCCGTATTGAAACACATCCTGTTTTTGTTAGCCCACCCCTGCAACCTATCCAGGTCTTTCTGCAGTCTTTCCCTTCATGCTAATGTGCCCACCTCACCCCAAATTTTGGTATCATCAGCAAATTTGAAGAGGTTGCTTTTCACCCCATTGTCCAAATTGCTGATAAAGAAATTGAACAGCGTGGGCCCAAGGACCGAGCTCTGGGGGACTCTGCTGCTCACTTCCCCCCGGTTGAATATGACCCATCCACCACCACCTTCTGAGTACGACCCTTCAGCCAATTCACAATCCATCTGACTGTGTAGGCATCAATGCCACGGTCACCTAGTTTTTTAATGAGGATGGGGTGGTCGACAGTGTCAGAGGCCTTGCTGGAGTCTAGAAAGTCTACATCCATGGCAACATCTGCATCCAATGCTTTTGTGACCTGATCGTAAAGAGGAGGTTGGATATGCATCTAGCTGGGGTCGTCTAGACCCAGCACTCTTTCCTGCCTATGCAGGGGATCGGACTCAACGATCTATTGAGGTCCCTTCCAATCCTAACATCCATAAATCTATGTAAAAGGCAATCAGGTTGGTCTGACATGACCTGGCCCTAATGAAACCGTGCTGGTTGCCCTTGAACATCATCCCCAATGCTGGCCCATCACAGATGTACTCCTTGATGATCTTCTCAAAGAGTTTCCCCAGGATTGAGGTAAAACTGATGGGCCTATAGTTGCCCAGGTCCTCCCTCCTCCCTTTTTTAAAGATGGGGACCACGTTGGCTATCTTCCAATCATCTGGCACCTGGCCCGAGCACCACGGACGTTCATAAAGCCATGCCAGGGGCCCTGCATTAACCCCTGCTAGCTCCCTCAACACCCTGGGGTGGAGAGCATGTGGACCTGCTGATTTGAACATGTCCAGCCCCTCCAGAAGCACTCTAACCCGGTCCTCCTCAACCTTAGTGTGTTCCCCTCTAATGTATCTTGAATCATAGTTGGGGAGTCCCGGTCCTTGCACAAGAAAACGAAGGTGAAAAATTTGTTAAAGAGGTCTGCCTTCTCTGACGCAACCACCAGATTGCCCAGCATATCTTGCAGGGGCCCCACATTTCCCGGTGCCTTCTTCATCCTCTCTATATATTTGAAAAAGGACTTTTTAGTATCTTTGATCTTGGATGGTAGTCCTAGCTCTATGTCCGCCTTAGTTTCCTAACAGACCCCTTACAGGCCCAAGCAGTGGAGGTATACTCCTCTTTGGAGATCGCCCCGACCTTCCACCGGGTGTATGCCGCCTTTTTGGCAACCAGGCATTCCCAGACATCCTTGGTGAGCCAGGAAGGTTTTTGGGCACTCTTGCCCCCTTTGTTTCTTGTTGGGATTGTCACCTCTTGGGCCCTTATGAAAAAGTCTGTTACATATGTCAGCAATTTTTAACTTTTTCTTAAAATTGACATGATTTTCAAGCACCATAAGAGATGACTCAAATCCAGCTTTTTGTTTTCGCATAATTTTGACTTATTAGATAACTAATTTTTCTGATCAGAGATTTAAGGGAAAAAGTGTTTCATGCTTGAATAGTGTAACAGTAAAATAAAAAGAAGAGGGGGAACAGCAAAGAAGTGAAGCTACAAAATACAAACGTGGAAAATTATTTCAGAAAATTAGAAGCATTTGGTTCCCATTTTCAAAAAAAGGGAGGAAGGAGGACCCAGGAAACTATAGGCCAGTTAGTTTTACCTCGATCCTGGGTAAGCTTTTTGAGATAATTATCCTGGCGCATGTCCATGAGGGACCAGCAGGGGAGATTATGCTTAGGGGCAACCAACACAAGTTCGTTAGAGGCAGGTCCTGCCAGACCAACCTGGTGGCCTTCTATGACCAGGTCACAAAATCCTTAAATGCAGGGGTAGCAGTGGACATAGTCGTTCTGGACTTTAGGAAAGCCTTCGACACTGTCTCTCACCCCATTCTCATCAAAAAATTAGGGGCCTGTGGCTTCAACACCTACACAGTCAAATGGGTTGCTAACTGGCTGGAGGGCCGCACCCAGAGAGTGGTGGTGGATGGGTCATTTTCGACCTGGAGGGATGTGGGTAGTGGGGTCCTTGGGCCTGCACTGTTCAACAACTTCATCAGTGACATGGATGAGGGGGTAAAAAGCACCTTGTTCAAATTCGCAGATGACACTAAGATGTGGGGATGCTAGAAGGGAAGAATATGCTGCAATCGGACCTAGACAGGTTATGGGGTAAGTGTATCAGACCAGATTGGGTTTCAACACTGACAAGTGCAGGGTACTGCACCTGGGGAGGAAGAACCAGCAGCATACCTACAGGCCGAGGAACTACCTTCTCATCAACGCAGAGGCAGAAAAAGATCTTGGTGTCATTATTGATGCCAAAATGAAATGGGCTGATAGTGTGGGGACTCAGTCAGGAAGGCCAACTGTACCTTGTCGTGCATCCACAGATGCATCTAGAGCAGGTCCAAGGAGGTGATCCTCCCCCTCTGTGTGACACTGGTTAGGCCACAGTTGGACTACTGTGTCCAGTTCTGGGCACCGCACTTCAGGAGAGATGTGGACAGCATTGAGAGGGTCCAGAGGAGGGCCACCCACATGGTCAGGGGCAGCAGGGCAGGCGCTATGAGGAGAGGCTACGGGACCTGAACCTGTTCAGCCTCCACAAGATGAAGCTGAGGGGGGATCTAGTGGTCATTTATAAACTAGTCAGGGGGGACCAGCAGGCATTGGAGCTGTCCCTGTTCCCCCGAGCACTCCCAGGAGTGACAAGAAATAATGGTCACAAGTTGGCAGAGGGTAGATTTAGACTAGACATCAGGAGGTGCTACTTCACTTGTCAGGGTGCCTAGGATCTGGAACTAACTTCCAAGAGAAGTGGTGCTGGCTCCTACCCAGGGGGTCTTTAAAAGGAGGCTAGATGAATACTTTGCTGGGGTCGTTTGACCCCAGTACTTTTTCCCGCCATGGCAGGGTGTCAGATTTGATGATCTGCTCAGGTCCCTTCTGACCCTACAAACTATGAAACTATGTAGAATAAATTATGGAATTCAGTCTCTGAATATATTTATAAGAAGTCTCCTTACATCTTTTATAACCTTAAGTTATGTTTTATAGAGCAAGTTTCATTCCAAAGAAATCGAACCACTTAGTGATGTAACAAGATAGGCAAAATTTTATACAGGAGTCATTTCATTTGTCAGTTATATGAGGCTTCTTGGAAGTACATCATGATGGTAGTCGTTTTCACGTGCACACCAATGATTTAGTTCAGTAAGTCACATCCATTGTCCAAGTGAATCTAGAGGGGAACTTAACAGAAGGTCAACTTGCGATTTTGTTGGGGCACTTAAGTATTTGGCGCTTAGTAAAAGTATTCTGAGATCTTAAATATTTTTAAGATATAAGAAATGTTTATCCTGTGCTGTGGGTGTTCATAACAATGTACAGACAATGAAGAAGCATGATTACTTTTCTATGGAACTTTGCAGTTTAGTAGAGAGGGATTTCTGACAGTTGAAAGCCAGGCTTGATTTTTCTCAATTTAACCTTTTTACATTTTTTGACTTTGCACTATATGCATTAAGTACATTATCAAATTACATTATAAACATTTTTTCAGCTGGCATATATTTTAATTTGAAGAATATGAAGAGGAAATGGAGGGGGTTGCCTGGAAGAAACCATGAAGAAAAGCAGAACTAACAATTTAACCTCAGAAATACATTTAATGTCAGAAATACATGTTGTCCAGCTTCAGAAATAATGAACTTTTCTATAATGTGTTGTAGGGAGGAGGCTTTCGCTTGTTGAGCTGGAGGGCAAGATGCTACCTATTGAATCTTGAGCATAATTCCTGAAGAAGTTAGTACTTAGATGGAAGGCCTCCATTAAACTAGCATGAACCTATCTTGGGAGGTTTGGTAGCTCAGCTTACAGGTTTCTGTAAGAACCATGCTTCATTATATAAAAACATATCGTAGGAATTGCTTGGGTTCATGTTAAAGGCTTTCCCACACTAGTTTTCAAAAAAATATTATGTTGAAATAGGTTCTGATTATGGATGTATAGATCGTTTAACAAAATATTCATTTAACTTAATCTGATTAAATTGGTTAAATGATAAACTAATAATAATATAGCAGCTTGGATAAAGCTACTGATGACAGTTGATCCCTGTTCGAGAAGCTTTTTGACTGAATGAGGGAGGAGGCAAACCTAGCTAGACAACACAGTCCTCCTGCAGCTAGTTGCTTAACTGATGAGTCATTAGGCTGCTCCCTGTTTTCCTCTAGGCTATGGGTACTTGTACCCGCTGGCCTGTCCCCCTCCCACCTCCCTCCCTCCTGCCTACCCTGCTGCCTTCTGGTTCCTGCTGTGGCACCATGGGGCTTCCCTTCTACCCCTTTACTGCCAGACTACGCCCACCCTGAGCTAAAGGATAACTGCTAAGCTAACCAATTACCCTAGCACTTCTTGGTTAAATGGTTAATTGTATAACTTATTACATCCCTGTTTTTTAGTATGTCATATATAAGGGGTTTTCAACCTTTTTTGATTATTGTACCTCCAGGTGGCCAGACATGGAGCAGCGTACCCCTGGAAGCTGAGTAGGGCGAGTGGCGGAGGGTTGTGGTGCATGGCTGGATGTGGAGTGGTGGCAGCTGCTGCATGCAAGCTTCCCCTGCATCTGGCCAGGCAGTGCGCGGCAGTGCAGGATAGTGTGTGGCAGCGTTCCACTCCTGCCCACCTGTGTGTACCCCCTAGGGCCTTCTCAAGTGCCCCTGGGAGTACGTGTACCCCCAATTGACAACCTCTGGCATATGTCCTGTTTCAGGTTCTTGTTAATCTGTAACTTAAAAAATCGTAGTAAACTTTGGCTGTTTCCTCTATAGGTATCAACGTGGCTGTAGATCTTTAGCTGACAATCTTCAGTTTTCTGCTCAGCCTCCAGCTACACATAAACAAGTAACAGCTGCTGGTGCTCTTGATGATGATGATGATGATGAAGAATATGATATTCCAGGAGAAGTTGAGAATGTTGTAGGTATGTTGGCTATAAATAGAAAGTACAAGGATATCTGCTAACGAAAAATACAATTGTAGTAGTCTGCTAGGGATTTAAGAAAGAAATTTGAATGTCGGTGTATGTAAACTGGACATGAATGAAAAAGTTCCATGTCAAAAATAAACAACAAACCCAAATCCAAAACTTCTCCCCCCATTATTTTACTTTGCAAATTTCAAAGATCTCCTTCATATTTTACACATTGTGGAGGAATGAATTATAATTCTTTTTTATTTTTAAATCTGAACTGTGTTGAATACATTTAAAATCTGACAGCTGAAATTTGAAAGCTGTGGTGGCACCACTGCAGCAGCCTCTTGTGCCTGGTGTATCCTAATTATAGTCATTGGATACATCATTAATGGATATATTATAAATACGTGGGCAATAAATGTAGAGGATCGCACATTCCTTCCTTTTTTCAAAAGTATTTTTGTTTTCACCATATGATGTAGTAATCCTGGCACCAGTAACAGCTATGGATGATGCAAATAAATTGCAAGATCTGCTTAGTAGGGACTCTAGAAATAGATGAGAGGTATTTTCTAAGAGCTCAGGCAGTCATTATTTTTATAGTGCTACAAAATTTATAGCACTATAAAAAAAAAAAAAATACAGCACTGTGAGTGGGCATGCATGCACAGCTCCCAGGCTGGGGTGAGACAAAGTTGTGACATATGCAAGTTTTGTAGCTGGGGGTCAGAGGGGTCTACTTTGTAGCCCCTTCTGATTCCAGGGAAGCCTGTCAGTGAGTCAGGAACTACTATAGCAACAGCTGATCAAGACTGGAGACTGCTGGCAATCCTTTGCCTCCATGGGACAGGCTGGAGCTTGTGACCCGACTCCTTTCCACAGCTGCAAATGCTAGGGTTACCATATTTCCAGTATCAAAAAAGAGGACACCTACAGGGTGGGGGACGAGAGAGGGAAGGGGTATATGATTATAGGGGGTGGGGTCAGTGATATGCCCATGCCCTGCCTCTGCCCCTCACTCCTAAGCCCCTGGCCCCCTACCCCCACTGGTGCCCCTCCCAACCTACAGCTCCCTGCCTCCTTCTCCCCCCCACAGCGCTGCTAGTGCCCCTTCTGACTGGCAGCCCTCTGCCCCCCCAGCCCTGCTGTCTATGCATGCTCTCTCTTTCACTCTTTTACTTGAGAGCAGTTTGCTGGGGTCAGCACGTAAAACACGTGACCCTCAACAGCCAATCACCTTGCCTGCTGCTCCCAGTTCCAAGCAGCCAAGCTGCTAGTGCCTGGGAAAGCGAAAACCCAGACATTTGCTCACAGCTTAAAAACCTGCCTGGACACGAGAGCGGGGCCAAAAAAGAGGACATGTCTGTGAAAACCTGGACAAGTGGTAACCCTAGCAAATCTCCATCTCCCCAGAGAACTCAAACAGTTTTTATTTTTTATTTATTTATTTGTTTAATCCCAGCTTTAGATACTCAACCCTTGTTTGGCAAAGTATGAGAGAGCAGCAGGGAGGGGATGGGTAGTTTGATGCAGTTGTGTGCTGTCCAATCCCCAATGCTGCCCTGAGCCCTTTTTGTGGGCTCAATCTGGCCTAGTGGCTGCCAGTTGCTTGTCTCCTGTCCTACAGTCACTGCAATTCTTTGAGTTGTACATCAGGGCATGTCGATTTGCAGACTTGCCATATACCATGCAGCTATTTGCTGAACTGTGAACAGTATTGCCACATTTGTGTGGGGTGGAGGGTTGCCTAATTAGTGTGTTTTTTCAGTATCCAGAGTTTAACATGTGAAGCAACATACGTAGATAGGTGCACCTGCCCTACCTTTTATATACTTGCAGGGAGCACCTGTGGCATAGGTAGCCCCAGTGGTTGCCACCGTTTAAAATATTTGCATGTAAAGTTGTAATATAAGCTACAGAGATGTCTTGATTCTGCATGTTTCTTTGAGTTCCATAAGATATGTCTAACAAAACACAATACTGGATTCTCAGGAAGGTTACCTAATCCTCTGCACAACAGGGCAGATAGTCTTCTCTGCTCGCAACTGTTTGTTGTGCGCTGATTGATTTATGGTCTCCCTGGCAGAAGCTTTTACTCAGCCAAGTCTTCAGAAGTGATATAATTATTGTTTAAATCTAGTCTAATATTTAAAAAGGCTACAGGCTTGGCGATCTGGAAAACATTTATACCTTTTGCTTATTACTTTGTTTTCAAATGTTGTTTACATCATAAACCTAGGAAATTTGGATATAAATATTTTGGTTTAAATTCAAGCGTTTATGATAAGGAGTTCAGTTTGAGCATTGTAGAAAAATGCCGTTTTTGTTGCAAAACTAAATAAATCATGAAGTAATCTGTTTTGTGTTAAATAAAATTCTCTACAGAACAATTGCTGGTTGGACTGAAAGACAAAGACACCGTTGTCAGGTGGTCTGCTGCAAAAGGGTAGGTTTCTTGCAGTTAATTTAATACGAATAGAGTAGTTTAATAGTTAAATGTTTTCCACAGTTAATCAGTTACATCTGTTTCTCTGCTTAAACTGAATCCATCTCATCAACTGCAAGCATGATGATTAGTATTCTGGGATAATGGCTGTCCTATTCCCACAAAGAATTTTAACCCGGGTTGGGACTAGAATGACAGTAGAGGATTTATTTTTGTGTTATTTTGCAGTAGTATTTCTTCATCTGTTAACTAGCTAATGTTTTTCCATTTGAATTTTTTTTTGGTAAGGCATGCTATTTTATACTTCTGTGCTTTTAGCTTGGCTTTGTGTTATAATGGAACATTACTGAAAGAATGCATTATTATTGATACTTTGAATCCAGTCATTTTAGGGTAAGTGTGCAGTAATTTAAAGAAACATATACATTGAATACAATACCAATGAGTTACTCTTATTTTTTTTTTTTTGCAGAATTGGTAGATTAACTGGACGGCTTCCAAAAGAGTTAGCAGATGATGTGGTTGGATCTCTACTGGACTGCTTTAGGTAAAATACTGTTTTATTCTTATACAAAGAGTGTCTTGAATATTAAAATGCTTCCCTTTCTACATATATAATTTTACAATTGAAATGTGATGACTACTGGAATGGGATGGCAACAGTCAGGCAGAAATTGGATCAGAAGAACTATAGAACCGTAAGGGGATTATATTTATGAAAAATGCTATTGGAAGTTCAATAAACATGCAGAATTCAAACCTCATTATTTTAGGCTCTCAGTTAATAAAACAGAACAAAATCTTGGGTTTCAGGCGGTCATTCAGTTAATTCACAATGTTTTCATGGGAAGAGATCAATATTTAAATTGTGACTGGAATTGGTGATTCCATCCCAGTATCTAGGAAATAATTTTTCATACCACATAAATTATATGGGCAAAATTTGTTATGACTTATGCTCTGGCATGGGCAGGTCAGGCTTAATTACAGTGCATTGGTGGAGCTCTATGCTCACGCTATTTATGTTTAACACAAAGTTGATTCTAAAACATGAAAAAAAGAGGGAATGTATTCTTTTACATGTAAAGGTGATATTTTTGCTAATATGAAAATGCGATTTGTTACGATCCCTTTCCTTCATTCCAAAGGTGAATATTTAAGATAGCAGAAAAAATGAAGAGAGAGTGTGTGTGTGTGTGTGTGTGTGTGTGTGTGTGTATATAAAAAAATATGGCTTCCAGGTAATTGTGAAATACTGTACATGTACTTCTCAAGTTAGTAATGACGTGGAAGGACTTTGCGCACCCCTAATTGATATACTATGACACTATTAACAAAGTGGGCCTTATTTGATTCGGATTTGGCTTGAATCAGGGACAGGGATTCGATTCGTTGATTTAGATCGCTGTCTGTGTTTTGATTTGGCGGAATCTGAATCTGAAGATTTGATGCTGATTCAGAGAATCAGAGATTCTATTCGTGATTGCTGTGTTGCTGGCGTGGATGGAGTGTTCCACAGGAGTGTGGTGGGGCCCTTCATATGCTCAGCAGCGAACCCAGAAGTGCATCAGAAGTACTTCTGTTCCACTTCCAGGTCCACTGGGAAGTGCACGGGGGGGTCCCCCTCACCCTCCCCAGCTTGGCAATTGGCCATAGGAGGACCCTGGGTGCCCCCCCCCCAGACCCAGGAGTCACTGGTCGCTGAGCGGGGGCGGGGGCTGCATGCTCCCCGGCGGACCCGGAAATGTACTGGAAGTACTTCTGATCCACTTTCGGGTCTTCTGCTGAGCGCACTGGGCAGCCCCCATGCTTCTGTGGGACACTCCATCCGTCCCAGCATCACACCATTCAGAAGCTGCCTGCTACCTATAGGTATGTAGAAAAAACATTTAAAGCTATCTCTATGTCTGAATCGACAAATCTTTCCAAATCTCTCTGAATCGATTCGGAGGGTTCCGATTCGTTTCGGAGAGATTAAAGAATCCTCTGATTCGATGCGGATTTGGTGATTCGACCACCGAAATGGCTGAATCTCTGCCAAATCAAATCGGCTTCTCATAGCCCTGATGTCAATCTATATAACTAAAGAATGCATTTTTGCCTGGCTTGTAAATAGAAGTAGAAGGCATATTATATATTCCGTACCTTGTGAAATGTAAAGGTATGCATTTGAAATGCTCTGAATCCTAGTGTGCTTCAGCGGTGCAGATGTGTACCTCTATTCTCCCCTCCTCCTACTGAGCACTTCAGAATGACCTCAAAGACATGTGACAGCTCTGCGAAGGAGCTGGCGAACAAGAATCCTGGCACCTCTTGGCTTTTGGTCTCTCAAGGTTGCTGAGCACTTTGGTCAGTGTTCACTCTCCCTGCTGTAGGGGTGGGGAAAAATAGTGCAGTGTGGGATGGCAAAGGAGTAAAATGAAGTGCTTCAAAGTTGTTCCTCTTCGGCAGGGGTCATTTGAAATGCCTTGGCCATTATAGTCTGTACCCTTACTGTTTGGAGCACTGCAGAGGAACTTGGAGAACTTCAGACAGCAAGTTTGTCCATGAGCAAGCTGAATAGTTAAAAGCAGAACTAGGAAGAACTAATATTTTTATTAGTTCAGTCAGTGAAGATTCTTCAGTGTTTCTTCCTCAACTTTCTTTTTTTTAAACTGCTACGACTTCATCTTGATGTAATACAAAATATGTGAATGGTGTCCACTCAGACACTTGAGATAATGAAGTCAATACGATAAACTGGATGATGAGGCAGCCCAGTTGTAGCAAGACCAAGAACCAGCCAGTGAATCCTGAATTAGGTGTGTCATTGCTTTGGGTTGGGAAGTTTCCTTTTTTAAAAAGTGTGAAAAAATAACATAAGTCAAAACAATTTTAGAAATCAAATTCAGGGAACGAGGGACAACAGAGCACGGCCCAGCCCAAAGCCAGCTCCAGGGGGTTGAAGGGGAGGGCATGGCCTGGCCCCAAGTGGGGAGGAGGGGTGTAGCTCAGCAGCAACTGACTCTGCACTTGGTGGGGGAGGGAGAGGGGCGCTGTGGCCCAGCTGTATGGAGGGAAGTAGGCATGGCCTGCCTCTGAACCTCTGCAGGGTTTGGGAATTTGACCGCAGGGAGCGTAACTGTATTAACTGCCCCTGCTTCCCTGCCATCAAATTTCCTGACCCATGGGAAACCCTGTGGGTCATACATTAAGGCTCTGCAGGCTGCATTTGGCCCAGGAGGCTGGAGGTTGAGCACCCCTGCTATACAGGAATAGTTAATTTCACATAAATGTAAGAACAAGTGTTGTTTTTTTAGTTTCAGGTAAGTTTGTTTTTTTCACAGTGACTGCTCCATAGCTTTTTCAGAAATACCAAATAAGATGAATCTGCCAAACTTAAAGTGGCTGAGATAATATGCCAGTGCTGACTTCAGTAAACAATTGAAATACCTTTACTATTTGTGGCTAACCTTTTCTGTGACTGACATTGAACAGAGATGTGACAAACACAGCTTATGCTTTATATTGCGGCAAGAAAAGACTAAGGGGAAGAAGCCAGGACATAGATATATGTTTTGCTTTCGAGGATTTGACTGAACCTTATTCAGAGAAACCATGACTTGTAGATTGCAACTAGTCTTAATGTAGTGTATTTCTCTAGTAAACAGAGTAGAAAAATCTTTCAGTGACTCCCTTAATTACTCCATACTTTTTATACTGATGTTTCTATTTCAGTGAAATTTGTTTGGATGTTGTAGGTGTCTGCATGAGTATTAAATTTCAGAAACTAAATAGTACACTGAAAGTCATAGAATAATCCAAGCCATTAAATAATTTAGGTTACCGCCTCTGCTCCTCTTTCACTAGATTACTGCCTTGGATTTTTTTGAAGAGATGACAGCGTTGAATAAATTAAATAGGTGTTAACATTCACTTGGATTGACGAGTTTAGTTGAGCAAGGTTTTTTCATTCCATACTTACTATTCTTAAGTTATGTAAGTTGGTGTGAAATTTTGAAGAGTTTCCATTACAAGTACAATAATTACATGTTAATCTATATATAGCAGAAGCTTGTTATTGAGTCTTGTGTCAAACAGTGACATCCATGTTTAAAACTAATTTTAGAGTTTGTACCTAATTAAAAAAACAAAACAAAAACAGATCAGGGAGATTTTACAGCTGCTGTGAGTCATTGTTGACTAGTGAGGGAACATCAACCCCAATCTGATCTATGATATTGAGTACCTTACTGAAATAAGTTTTTTCTCATCAGTCTCTGAGGCTGTTTATCTGCTTCCTCTTACTACCTTTGCTGAGGAAGTACATAGTAGTGGGCAAAGACATGCTTTTAGTGTTGCTGTGCTACCTTTGCACAAGCTGTTGTGGGAATGAAGATAACTTTGCTGCAAAGATTATTAGAAAGATTGCAAGAGAAGCACTCAAGGACGATCAGTGACTTGCTGTAAGTGCCTTAGCTCTGTTTCAGTGTGGACATAAAACCAGCACCAGGGTTTGATGTGCTTTTCCCAACTCTCCTCACATTGGCCAGCAGGAAATCTTAGGTCACCTGCATTGGTTCTATTCATAGCACTTGGCCTCCTGTCTAGTGTCACATAAGTGCAGTTTTATGAAATTTTACTGTAGTGTAGGAAAAGTTAACACTATGGAAATTTTCAGGGACGATGCATTTGTTCAGAATATTTTAGCTGTCAAGCATTAGGATATTTGAATATATATGCAAACCTTTTTTTAGAGGTTATGAATTTGATCACATATGAATAAACTTCATGGGAAAAGCAAAAAATGCTTCCCTGATGTGGGGGTGAATCCCCTTTCAGATTTCATGCCCTTGTGCCCGTGCATTCATGTACCAGATATTTTTAAAGAAACAACTGTAAAAACTATGTTAACATTTGCAAAACAATGCATTCTTTTTCCTCTTACCCACATTCTGAGAAAAATCTGAATTATTATAATTGAAATTTTCAAAAAATTCAACTTCAGGCAGGCATCTATCATGAAACAGTTTATACTGAATGGTTTCAGGCTGGTAGTCATATGTGACTGGAAACAAAGTCTTATAGTAGGAAATGTTGAGCAACCTGGTATAGGAATTGCTACTTGTGCTGTAAATACTATATAATACAGAGAACCATAACTTTAACTTGAATTTTAAAAGACAGAAAAGGTAGAGTGAAGGAGTGAAATAAATGCCTCAGTTCTTACTTTTCAATTTGTTGTACTCTAATGATCTCGATCAAATGAACATAAAAAGGAGCTGAATGAATACTGGGGGAGCTGTGGGTGCCCTGTTTGCACATGTATACAATGTGTAGGGAAAATAAAATCAATGAGCATATATATTATGATTATTTTTATAAAATATAATTTTCCCTGAATGTAGTGTTTTCAGCCAAGATCAAGCATAGATTCTAAGTATGTGTGTCTAGAGTTTCAAGGTCTTAACTGTTGTTTTCTGGATAATTGGGTACCAAAAAGAGTGTAAACAGTTTTCATAACTCACCACAAATTATGCTTAACATTTACTTTGCCAAATACATTTACTTCAGTTTTTCCAAAAACAATCACCTATGTCTGGAGAAAAATGAGAAATATCACCTCACAGATAACATTAGAAAAAATTAAGGGCCTGAAATCAGGGACTTTGTATTGGAAGTGCCACATCACTGTGGCATTCCTGCTGTGCTACATGATTAATCTAAGGGGTGCCATAGATCAATTTTCCGTGGAGCTTCAAGGGTTTGTAGTTGTTTTGTTTTCTTTCCTTGTTTTTCAAGTGTAGAGGCAGGTATATAGTGATTTGGATTATGCGTCTGCCAAAATGTTGTCAGTGAAACTCAGAAAAACTTGAGCTGAACTAAACAAAAGTCTTTGTTCTAAAATTAGTTACCAGGAAACAGATAATTCATGGCATGGTGGATGTCTGGCTCTGGCTGAATTAGGCAGAAGAGGATTGTTACTCCCTTCTCGAATTTCTGATGGTAAGTTTCTTGAACTCTGGTATGTTTTAAGTGTCTACAAGATCATGCTGTTCTAAAATATGATGTCTTGATTTTTGGCAAAGAACTACCCCTTACATGGATGGTGCTGATGATGACTAATAATGAACTCAGGGGTAACTAGCAAGCTCAAACATGAAAGATATTTAAGGTACTTTTGTTAATAATATTTTATTGTGTGTCCTTTCTAAAAGCTAATAAACTCATTTCAGAAACCCAGTGTATTTGTTTTTTTCCTTTTCTGCTGTGATTGATTTATATTGTTATACAGAATAGTCTTATATTTTTCAGTGTGTCAGTTAATGCATTTATTCTATTTTAACCTTGTTTAAACAAGTTAATTAATCAGCTTGCTTTTATAAACTGGTTGTTGTTTGCATTAATCTCTCTTATATAATCAGAAGTGAAAAATTAGGTATAAATGAGACGTTTTAGTCATTTACATTGATCCTTTGACAATTGCAGCCATTAATATTGGAATTCATTATTTTAAAGAAATAACTTTTGCATGTATTTTATATACAATAACATTTAAAGGGACTTTCCAGGGACAGCACTCATTGGGACCACATGGGCTACAAGAGTCCAGGCTTACTAATCTCTTTCAGGACTGAGGAACTTGCATATTCTCTGTGCCAAAGATACACAGTGTCTGTGCATTTTAGGCATTAAAACATGTATAATCAATGAAATCTTGTTAATAGAATCTGTGTGCTTACTATATAGGAAAATATGTTTGAAAACAAAAGATAGCATGCACCCACATCCTCATATAAATTATATACCTCTCTTAATGAATTTGGTATTTACCAACAGCTTTTCACATTTGACAATTATAATGTTACTTGAAGAACTGTTTTATTAGAAATTGGCATAGTGTTTTGTTTTATTTTCCTGTTATCTTCTGTCTGTCTCCATGTTCAAATTTGAGTCCAAGGACAGGCACATACTGTTGCTCAATCTGTAGCTTTAGCGGGGTCCTCATCGATGCATGGTTTCCCTCAGATGTGGGCAGGCCAGGAGGTGTTCTGTAATCTGTGAGTTTCCTCCAGATTAATACACATTGTGTGTTTCGTTAGAGTCTCACCATAGTTGCATATTGACTCTAATCTTACCGACCCCTATTTGGAGGCAGCTCAAGGTTCTCCATGTTGGCAAAATCAAGCTCTGCACCTGCAGGGAGATGTTCAGCAGTTTTGGTATTTTCCTGTAATTTTAAATGTTCTTCGATTATGCAAAAAATCTTGGCCTTGTGCCATACTACTATCTACTTCCTTTGGCCCTGATTCTTGCATCTTGTGTTTAAGAACTCTACCAGTTCCACTGAACTCAAATTTAAGCATGCGAGTAAGAGTAAGGCTTCGCAGAACTGGGACTTCAGATTTTTATTCATGGACTTAAGAGAGCCTGGTGTAATAGAAAGCATTAGAGCTAAAATGTAGAATGCAAACTGTAAACCGATAGGCTCCAGGAATCTTGGAATCATGTATGGATGAGAAACAGTTGTGTTTAAATCCTTTAATCTGTTAGGATTTCCTTGTTCGCCACTAAGCTGTATTGTTTAACCAAAGCTTTTCATATATATAAAATGGAGGTGTTGAATCAAACTCTCTTCCCAAAAAGATATTTTTTGAGCTTGTTTGTACAGTGAGCCCTTCAACTTTCAGTTAATACTGATGGTGGTAGTAATCCCTAGGTGTTTGATTTACCAAACCATTTCACAGTCATTTCCCCGTGGTAAGAAAAGATGGAAAGAAAAAACATTAAGCTTCACTACAGCAGGGGTTCAGCATAAAAAAGGGTTGTCTGTTGGTCCGCAGTATGCCGGTCACTTCCAGTCTGCAGTTTGCTGGTCTGCAGTCACTTCTGGTCTGGCAGCCAGCCCTCCTATGGACAGGCAACCAACCCTTCATGGCCCAGTCCTGGGCTGTAGCCCAGGATTTGGGAACCCCTGCACTACAGTATGTTTTCTTTGACTGAATAGCCATATTATGATAATGTAGGGCATATAATTACTTTGTTGCAGGATTTTTAATTATATTGTTAAAGAATTTTTCTCTCTCATTTTTTTTCCCCCTTGTCTTGTATCTGTGGCCTGGCTAATTTTTTATGTAAATTAATTGAGCATCTTTCCCCTCAGAAGGTGCTTCTATAAAACGATTAATTTAATAATAGGACTACAGCCATTACAACCTCTTTTTATCTATTTTTTTCCTTACCACTTTGGTTTGAATGTTTTCGAGCTCCACCCAGAAACCAATAGGCAGTCAGTGCAGATCATTATACAAGAGTGGTGGTCTTTCTGCCAAAAACTACTGTTCTATGTTGGACTGCTTACAATCACTTCAGTCACAAATAGGAGATACCTCCTGAGTCAGAGGTAGATTTCACCCTCATCATTGCTTCCAGCTGCTTCTCTTAGCCAGTCAGAATGATCTCAGTCTTCCCTGGACCTAAGTTAGCTGCTGCCTCTTGTCTTTGTCCCAGTTTTTCTCAAATGTTGGACCAGTCATTTCACAGGTCTGAATGAAAAAGCTGGTTGTTTGCTGGTCAGTGAAAACTTTAGAGCCCATGTCTCCTCATTAACCTTTTAAACAGCTCTTTATATATAGACTAAATAAGAATGGAAGCCTGGATAGAACTCTGTGGACACTCATACAATACATACAGGAAGGAACAATGCGCACAAGTATTCGTTGAATGAACAGCTTGGAATTGCATCATATTATCATCTTATCTTGCTCCTGTCTGCATGTTCAGTTATACTTCCCTTACTAATTCTTGGGCAACTCATACTTAGTGTATGTCAAAAATAGAAATGGTTGAAAAATTTCAAATGAAAGATTTTTTTTTTTTTTTTATAATAGAAATACTGGCTATACAAATTTGATATTTTTCCACAAAAATTTGGGGAACTTCCTGGAAAATACTACAAGTGTTGTATTTCATCTCTGCTTTGTTCAGATTTAGTATATTTTAAAAGTGGAAATAATTTCTCAGCCCTTTTGAAAATGTTGATAGGAAATTTAAAAATTTTGACTTTTCTCTATCTGATGTGGGAGGAAAGGACATTTTAGAATGTCAGTTTCCTCCAAAATAGAAATGTTGAGTTTTGATCATCCCTAAGTAAGTTAACTCTTCTGCTTTTAGCAACTAGAAGATGATGTGCCATGGAGCAACAGTTCATGATTCTATAGCATGGGGACATTGAGCATGACATTGGGATGTGGTTCAAAGGGCCATTCACTTTTTACTTGAGTAACTGAATTGCCAATAATTGTTGTTCTAATATTCTAATACATTGTTGCATAGATGACTCAGTTTCTTTCCCAACGTCTCCTTATTAAGCTGATAAAGTATAGGATATGAGATGGTCAATAATTTTTTTAACTTTTAAAAAAATAGTGGCTCTTAGAAACTGATTTTTTTGAAGTTGAAATTATTAGCTTTAATGAAATGGTGCTTGGGACAGTTTCTTAGGTCCATGATGGAACTGTTACAGGCATGTATCCACAGCAGAATAGCCAGTAGCTTGGTAATTAGGACACTCATCAGGGATGTTGAACACTCAAGTTCAAGTTATTGCTCTGCCTGATTTAAAGCAGGAACATGATCTGGGGTTTTTCTGTATCCTTGGTGAGTACCCCTCCCCACCACCAGTGTCTATATTTGCCTCTTGTATGTTCCAAACAGTTAATAGAGGTGTAACAAATACAATTTTTTTACCTCAACATTTTGGGGTAAGTAGAATTCTTGTTTTTTTGGCTGGATGTAATTAGTAGTTTGAGCCTGAGCATGACAGTACAACTGATTTCCACCTGGTGTTTATGGTATCTTAACAAACTGCCTTTATAGCGAATGGCTATAAAGTGCTGTGTATGGTGGGTTGCATGGGTGGGTTGAAAGTGTGGAATAATTTGTTGGTAAAGGTATTTTACCTTTACCAACCATTTGACATGGTCTCTCACCCCATCCTCATTAAAAAGATGGGGAGCTGTGGCACTGACTCCTACACGGTTGAGTGGGTCAGGAACTGGCTGACGGGGCACTCCCAGAGAGTGGTGGTGGACAGATCGTACTCGACCTGGAGAGATGTTAGTAGCGCAGTTCCCCAGGGCTCAGTCCTCGGGCCTGCGCTGTTCAACATCTTCGTCGCTGACTCGGACAAGGGGGTGGAAAGCAAGTTGTCCAAGTTTGCTGATGACACCAAACTGTGGGCTGAGGTGGGGACACCAGACGAGAAGGAGAAGCTGCAGTGGGATCTGGGCTGACTGCAGGAGTGGGCAGACAGGAACACGATGGGATTTAACGTGGACCAGTGCAGGGTGATGCATTTGAGGAGAGGCAATCCCCAGCACGCATACTGACTGGGAAGCTCCCCTCTTACTAGCACGGTGGAGGAACGGGATCTTGGCGTCATTGTTGATGCCAGGATGAACATGAGCCGCCAGTGTCAGACGGT
>JAGPOW010002173.1:15831478-15931237 GCA_030014935.1 Caiman crocodilus
TTCACAGTTAGGGTGGCTAGGATGTGGAACCAGCTTCCTAGGGAAGTTGTTCTTGCTCCTACCTTGGGCGTCTTTAAGAGTAGATTAGATGGGTACTTGGCTGGGGTCCTGTGACCCCGGCACTCATTCCTGCCATTGGCGGGGGGTCAGCCTAGATGGCCTGCTCTAGGCCCCTTCTGACCCTAGATACTATGATACTATGTATTGAGTGCTTATGGAAGGAAACTTGAGACATTAGATAGCTGTGAAGCACCTATGTGGATGTGGTGGCCAAAGTGTAATTTTATCTTTGTGACTGCTCTGCTGCTTTAGCCTGTTAGAATATTTTTGAAAATCAAATTAGTGGGTAAAGGAAAACTGGGTTATGTGTTTTGTGTAGGATTTTAGGACACTATTGAGCAAAACAAGTAATTGTACATGGTGGGAATCTTAGGCATGGTGGTAAAAGAGGCTTCTCCATAAAAGAGAATGTAAATAAGATGATATTATGAAATTTGGAAAAAGAAGACAAATCATCGGTAATGAATACTGTGAAGGCCCAGCAGATACTTGATTTGTTCCTTCAAACAGGTAGGTATTTTAAGAGATTTAAGCAAGCACTACTATTAGGTAGATACGTAAACAGTTTTTCAGCTAAAAACAGAATGCCAGAAGGTTTCAAGAGGGGATTATCACTCCTGTTTTGGGGTCCATTGTTAAACATTTTTGTTAATGATTTAGATGCACGAAGAGAGAAGTTTCTGATCAAGTCTGCACTGGGAGAGCTTTCAAACACTTGGGAGCATGCCAATACAATTCAAAATAATTTGATAGATTGGAGAACTAGGTACCAAACAAATGTAAGCTGCTGTACCTAGGGAGGAAGAAACAAATGCAGAAGTAGAGAATGGGAGATGACTGGCTTGGCTAGGGGTTATCAACTGGGGGTATGTGGGAAGGCCTTAGTGGGTCTGCATGGGTGGTTGGGGATGGAGCGCTGCCACCCACCACCCCACACTACCAAGAGCAAGGCTGGTGTGGGACATGGGCACCGGTGCCCCTCTGCGAGTTGCACAGATGCTGCTCAGCTGGTCAGATGTGTGGGGTGGGGAAAGCTTGCAGGCGGCAGTAGTGGCCACAGACATCCACCACTCTGCGCCGCTGCTCCCCGTCTGGCTGTGCACCCCTCTCCCCTGCTCTGTGTTCAGGCACTGAGGGTACATTTGCAAAATGCAGTTCTGTGCTGCATTAACAGTATAGTAAGACAGACATGAGAGGTAACAAGACTGCTCAACTTGGCATTGGTTAGGTCTTAGCTAGAGTATTGTGTGTGTGATTGGTTCTGCAGTGTAAAGGGGATATGGAGAAATGGGAGAGCATCCTGAGGTAAGCAGGGAACGTAAGAGAATGGAGACATTTGTTGAAAGTTTCTGTGTTAGGGTCAGAGAGAAGAGCAATATGGGTGATGTGGTGGGTATTTGCTATAGACCACCGGACCAAGAAAATGAGGTAGATAAAGCTTTCTTCAAAAGCTAGCAGAAGCTTCCACATCACAGACTCTGGTTCTCATGGGAGACTTCAGTCACGCTGACATCTGCTGGGTGGGCAGTATGGCATTGCACATTCAATCCAGGAAGTTTTTGGAGAGCATTGGGGATAACTGCTTGGTGCAAGTGTTGAAGAAGCCAATTAGGGGCTTTGCTGTTCTTGATATGCTGCTCACAAACAGGGAAGAATTGGTGGAGAATATAGAAGTGGAAGGCAAGTTGGGTAGCAGTGACCACAAGATGGCTTTGTTCAGGATCCTGAGGAAAGGAAAGGAGAGCAGCAAAGTAAGGACCCTGGACTTCAGACAAGCAGACTTTGACTCACTCAGGGAACTGATGGGCAGGATTCCCTGGGAGGCCAGTCTGAGAGGAAAGGTTCAAATCAGCAGGTCCAGATGCTCTTCACCCCAGGGTGTTGAGGGAATTGGCAGAGGTTATCACGGGGACCCTGGCACAGCTTTATGAGCACTTGTGGTGCTATGGCCAGGTGCTGGATGACTGGAAGAGGGCCAATGTGGTCCCCATCTTCAAAAAAGGGAGGAGGGAGGACCTGGGCAACTATAGGCCCGTTAGTCTTACTTCGATCCTGGGGAAGCTCTTTGAGAAGATTCTCAAGGAGCACATCTGTGAAGGGCCAGCAGCGGGGATGATGCTGAGGGGTAACCAGCATGACACTTCCTGTCAGACCAAGCTGATTGCCTTCTACGATCAGGTCACAAAATCATTAGATGCAGGTGTCATGGTGGATGTAGTCTTTCTGGGCTTCAGGAGGGCCTTTGACACTGTTCACACCCCATTCTCATTAAAAAGCTAGGCGACTATGGCACTGATGCCTACACAATCAGATGGACAGCAAATTGGCTTAGGGGCCGCACTCAGAGAGTGGTGGTGAATGAGTCATATTTGACCTGAAGGAATGTGAGTAGTGGAGTCCCCCAGGGCTCGGTCTTTGGGCCCTCACTGTTCAATTTCTTTATTAGTGACTTGGACGAGGGTGTGAAAAGCACCCTGTCTAAATTCACGGACGACACCAAGATTTGGGGTGAGGTAGGCACGTTAGAAGGGAGGGACAGGATACAGCTGGACCTGGACAGGTTACAGCAAATGAGAATAAGATGGGGTTCAATACTGACAAGTGCAGGGTGCTGTACTTGGGCAGTAAGAAACAGCAGCATACCTATAGGCTGGGGAACTGTCTTCTTGAAAGCACAGTGGCAGAAAGAGATCTTGGAGTCATTATCAATTCCAAGATGAACATGGGCTGCCAATGCGAGGACACGGTCAGTAGGGCTAACCACACCTTGTTGTGCATCCACAGATACATCACAAGTCGGGCCAAGGAGATTATCTGCCCCCTCTGTGCGACAGTGGTCAGGCTGCAGTTGAAGTACTGCATCCAGTTCTGGGCATCAAACTTCAGGAGGGATTTGGACAACACTGAGAGGGTCCAAAGGAGGGCCACTTGCATGATCTGGGAACAGCAGGGCAGATCCTACAAGGAGAGGCTATGGGACCTGAACCTGTTCAGCCTTTGCTAGAGAAGGCTGAGGGGGGACCTGGTGGCTGTCTGTAAACTTACTGGGGGGGGACCAGCGGGGAATGGGAGAGATCTTGTACTCTGAGCACCTCCCGGAATAACAAGGAATAACGGCTTTAAGTTATTAGAGAGTAGGTTCAGCCTAGATATCAGGAGGTACTACTTCACAGTCAGGATGGCTAGGATCTGGAACCAACTTCCAAGTGAGGTAGTGCTGGCTCTACCTTGGGGGTCTTTAAGAGGAGGCTTGACGAATACCTACCTGGGGTCATTTGAGCCCAGTTTTCTCTCCTGCCCAGGGCAGGGGGTTGGACTAGAAGATCTGCAAGGTCCCTTCTGATCCTACATCTATGAATGCCTGAAGGAGTGCAGGAGAGAGGGTTAAAGAAACTAAATCATCCTGATGCACAGGAAGACTAGCAAGTATGGCTGAAGACCAGCTTGGCGTAGCAGGGAACTCTTTAATAAGTTAAAACACAAAAAGGAAGCTTCTAAGAAGTGGAAACTGAGACACATGACTAGGGAGGAATATAAGAGTATTGCTTGAGAATGCAGGGGTGAAACCGGAAAGGGCAAAGTGCAATTGGAATTGTAGCTAGCAAGGGATGTGAAGGGTAACAAGAAGGGTTTCTACAAATATGTCAACAACAAAAGGAAAATCAGGGAAAGTGTGGCTCCCTTACTGAATGGGGGAGGCAACCTACTGACAGAAGATGTAGAAAAGGCTGAAATGCTCAATGTCTTTTCTACCTCAATCTTCACAGGCAAGGTCAACTCCCAGACTACTGCACCTGGTGGCACAGTTTAGGGAAGAGTTGAGCAGCCAACAGTGTCAAAAGAACAGGTTTAGGGACCATTTAGAAAAGCTGGACATGTACTAGGGGTGCAGTAAAGCACTGGAACAGGCTACCCGGAGAGGTTGTGGAATCTCTATCCTTAGAGGTCCTTATGATCAGGGTAGACAGAGCTTTAACTGGAGTGATATAGTTGGGGATGGTCCTGCTTTGAGCAGGGGGTGGACTAGATGTGGTGGGAGGGGGCAGATACAACCCATGGGCTGGGTCTGGCCCACAGTGGGGCTTTGTCTGGCTTGTGGCAGGTCCTTTGGTCCTGCTGATGCGTCCTGCCACCCCCTGGGCACACAATGGGGCTGGGGCAGCTCCATAGCTAGACTGCCTTTCTAGGCAGCGCAGGACATGGCAGCTCCTTCTGGCTGCTGTTGGTCTCAGCCCTGAGGTACTGGTGAGGACCCTCACGCAGCCTGGACTTGTTCTGGGCCTGCGGTGGACTCGCCTGCTCACACTGAACAGCTGCAGCAACATTAATGTTGATGGGGAAGAAGTGTGCTTGGCACATGGAAAAAAGTGGCCCCTCATCCTTGCTGCTGCCTACTGCTTCCTGCAGCAGCCCCCCAGAGTCAGAGCTGGGTTGCCCCTGCTGGTCTTTTCTGCACTTCCCCTGCTGTCCTGCTGAGCAGCCCGAGGTGGTGGTGATGCAGGGCAGCTCAACATGGGCTCCTGGCAGCTGCTGCAGGAAGCACAGGGTAGTGGTGAGGGGAAGGGGCCACTTTTCCCCTGCGCTGAGCACGCTGCTGCTGCTGCAGCTGTTCAGCATGAGCAGGCAAGTTCGCAGCAGGCATGGGGCAGGTCAGTACTGTGTGTGGGTCCCTGCCAGTATTGCAGGGCTGGGGCCAGTACCTATCAGAGCCTAGCCTGCCTAGAAAGTCTAGCTGTGGAGCTGCCCCAGTCCCGCTGGATGCAGGATGCACCACAGCAGGGGGGTGGTGCGGAGCAGGCACAGGGTGGGCTGGGTTGGGGCTGTGCACACATCTGGCTGATCCGCTTCTGCCAGTCTGGAGCAGGTGCGGGGCAGATGTGTGCTGTTGGTGATGGTGGGGAGGCATTGCAGGGTGTGAGGGCTCTGGGCTGTGGCAGGGCAGGTGTTGACTGGTTCAGAGGTGCATGGGAGCCCTTTGTGTGCACCCACCCTACCATACACTCAAACACTCCTTCACAAATCCCACAACCACACCCTCCCCACACGGAATCACATAGCTCACAAACACTGCACCCACCCACACCATCCTGCCCTCCCCCTGCACAAACCCCACAAGCCCCCATACTCACCCATATCCACACACATCCCCACATCCTTCCCTACACTCACATATACACAAACACACACACCCACAGCTCTGCATAAACTCCACCTATACCCCCCACCCCACCACTATATGTTAGTGTGGATGTTTCATTTTTAGTATATAATTTGGGTTTTTTTCAGTTCCAAGATGGCAAATACCTTTTCCCAAAGAGTACTTCTGGGGCAAGAGGAGGGAGTTATGGTTGCGAAGTTCAGGGGTTAGGGGATGGGACTAATAGTCCCATGGTGGTAACCAGAGGTGGGGCACCTGTCAAGGGGCGGGGCTACTGTTGTGCTCTTGACAGCTCACCAAAACTCATTAAGTAGCTCTCCAGCTGAAATAATTGCCTGCCCCTGAACTAGATGGCCCCCTGAGGTCCCTTCTAACCCGCATTTTCTATGATTCTGTGAATGCAATCTGCTTAAGGAACAATTGAGAAAACTAGGTATGTTTGGCTTGGCTTGGGTTGGCTTAAGGGGGCAAAATAATAATTTTCAAGTATTTGAAAGGCTGCCATAAAGAAAAGGAAAGACAAGATTAGACTTAAATTGCAGAAACTCAGATTTAGATTAAATTTAAGAAAAAATACTGTGAAATCAAAATGGCAGCAGCACAAGCTGCCCCAGAAGTTATGGACTATCCATTAGTGAAGGTTTTCATGAAGAAGCTGGATAAACATGTCTGTATTACATAGGTATATATAGTGCATCCTGCATTTGTTTAGGGAGCTGAACAGTGTGGCTCTGCAAGTTCCTTCCTACCTTGTAATTCTAAGAAAACTATTATATGGAATTCTTTAAAAAGTATCGGTATATAACTGCTCGATGGAACTCCACTGCCTTGAGGTACTGAGGCAAGTACTTTAATGTTGCTTAAGAAAAAGGAATAGACTCTAGTGACTACAAAGTCACTGTTTTTGTTAAAGTAGTTCTTGTAATTAATCTTCATGCTTGAAGGCTTTCGGCTAAGCATACAGTAAAGTCAGGAAGAGCTGCTTCCTGTGTGTGCGTATCATATCACCCCTTTTGGGGGCCCAGCTGGTGTACATTCTTGGCCACCTCAAGATTGAGAAAAGGAAGTGGGGAATCTGCAGAGCTGGCAGGTCTTCATGGGCTGCCACCATCTTGGGTGCCACTTGAGGATACCTTTTTGGGGAAGAGTTAGGTGTTCTTTGGGACATCCAAAGACCCTCTGTAGGGGAGATGGCATGGGAGGAACATTGGGGAAGGAATTTTCCTGGAGTGAGACAGGGCAGTGAGAGCGGGTGAGAATGTGTTGGAGAGGGAGTGGGAAGAGGTCTCTTGTACCTAGATGTAAGTGGGGGTTGGCAAGGGTTGGGAAGCATGACCTATTGGCCAGAGGGTTTGCTTTTATGGGTGATAGGCAGGGAAGTTGGAGTGAAGGGATATGATGGAGTTTTCTTCTTTTGAGCTGTTTGAGGGATGTAGTGTCTTTTCTTTATCTGTGGGCTGTTTGTGCTTTTTTGGATATGGTGGGATATAAATCTAAATAATAATTATACCATTTGATACATAATGCATGTCTGAAATATCCTGAATAGGTCTCTGTTAGACCTTTCTGCTGCTGTATTTCCTGTGTTAAGCAAATTGATTTTTCTATTATTTGAAAATCTAGGAGAAACTTTTTCTCATAGAAGAATGTAAGTTTTAGTATTGTTCTTTTGTTAGAAACAAATTAGTCTTTTAAAACAAATTTGTTGAATCTTCTATTAATGTTAAGTTTAGTAGAGTTCTGGTTTATTGAATCCCTTTGGTCCCAAAATACCATGTTACTAGAAATGAGATGAAGTCCCCAGAATTGTATTGTTTTGTACTGTAAAGCCTCTGTGCTTCTTTAAATGCATGTTGTGGCTCTTTGTGTTTTTTGGGTCGACAAGAACCTTCCTAACATGGTGAGGTGACGGGTATGAGTATTATTCAGAATGGATAATATTTGGTCATGCTTTGCTTTTCCTGAAACTTGTGTTGTTAATAATAATAATAATAATAATAATAATAATAATATAAATGTCTTGTTGACAATAGCTGCTGGTTTACATATTCAAACAAGGTTGCTGATGAATCATAAGTAATATATGGGTTCTTCCGCTAAGCTTTTTGATAAAGCATTCTTGGATAACAGTTTTGTGGGATATTTTGAGAAGTATGATGCCTTAGATGTAAAATATGTAGATTCATTCATGAGTAGCTTTCCTGTGAAAGAAGTTTTCAAATAGGCAGCTGATAATCTAGACCAAATTTTACTCATCACTTTGTATTTGAACCAATAATTTATGTTTACATTGCTAGTGTTTTTTTAAAACATGCATTACAAACAATAACAACGTAGAGAATTTATTTGTACCTTACTCGTTAATGACTGATTCTTTATATTTTAAGTACAGTGCATAGCTTTATTTGGAAAAATTAGAAGTCCATATACAGAATTAGAGAAAAAGTAAATAGCTTAAGAAATCTTCAAAGGCACAAAATCTTACCTCATTTCTTTATAAACTGTCTAATTTCTACAATTAAGGCTTATCTACATTCAGAGTTGTACTGGTTTAATTTAATATGTTAGCTTAAATTGGTTTAATTTAACTTGTGCAAACTCTTCTGTGACTACTCTTGTTTTGCGTTTTGAGTGCTTTAAATTAAACCAAGTTGAGAGGAACTGAAATAAGTGCATACATAAGGCTTGAACTCACATAAGCCTCTGTGTAATAAAATATTGATATTCTTGCCTGGTTGTACTTGAGAACTGTAGTCACATTCAAAACAGTCTTTAATTTAAGATCGAATATCAGAAATCATTTTAAGCTGACTTTACAATGAAAGAAAAGGAAACTGCTCAGAACAGAAAAAATGGCAATATTAATGAATAATGAAATTAATTCTCCAAAATAGAATGACAGAATGTCTTAGATGTTGTTTCTAAAACTTCAAATCTTATAAGTTTTAGAAGCAGGTGTAAAGATCATTTTATCATATGGTCATGCCAAAAAAAGATTACCATATGTACTTTGACTTTAGTTGTGAAAGAAATAGTTCACTCACCAAAATCTGAGTTTACACGCAGAATTTCAATTACTTAAAAACATTAGTACAAAATTATGAATATCATCTATTTACATAGTAGAACATTGCTTCTTAGGAACCAATCCATAAAAAGTTGCTATGTGAAATTTTGCATTGCTGCTGATAAACTGATTAACAGCTTTTCTGCCATATAATAGGATATATATTTGAAAGTTAAATGTTATGATACTCGTGTTCTCTTTCTTAGAGTAAATATTCTGCTGCAGTCATTGGGTTTTACTCTTTTTGTCCCTTGCTGTGATTTTGCTGTTTCCTTTTGACTTGTCCTTTTTTGCCCTTTTGCTTTGTGGTTGCAATGATCATTCTGAATATCTGTTGAACTGAGGGCTGGTTCTGTACATGGAATGCTACAGTTGTGAGAACTTTTCTCTTCATTGTCTCTTCTTGCTTTACTAGGGCTATATGCAGCTAGTTGACAAAGCGCAACCGCTGCTGTTTGCTTCTGCTCATCACAGTTATCAATTACTTTCAAATCTTGGGCTTCATTACTGTGTACTGTGAAAGGTTTGTCACAAGCACTGTTACTGGTATGACTTTTTGGTTTACATAGTTCTCCAGAATTTTCATTTTCAGCATTTGGAGTGGTGGCAGCCCCAGCATCGTGTGATGGACTCTGGAATGAAGCTTTCAGGCTGAATGTGTTACAGGAATCTTTCACTGAGAGATTTAGAGGCATATCCTGCAATTCCAGGAAGCTCTGAGTTTCTGTTTTGTATGTGTATTCATGAACAGCTCCTGCATTTGTGTCAGGCCTCTTTGAAAGATTAAGTGGTGCTATTCCTGTGTCGTCCTCCCTGTTGGACAAGAGTTCCTCACTGTTAGCGTGATTTTCAGTCTGAATATGTGAATCTTCATCAGTGACATCAATGCTGAAAGAAATGAAGAAAACAACACTTAATTGATTATTTTTTATTTTCTGATAGCATTGCTAGGTAGGAAAGGAAAGTATGACTAGAAGTTTGATAACTTTTGGCCCCACCTTAACTTGGTAATTCAGTGTAATTAATATTAGAGATTGTATTGCTCTGCATAGTTCTCTTGAATATAGGGGAATACAAAAAGTGATTGAAAAAAATTATGTTTCTAAGTAGTATGGGCAAGTCTTGCATCAGTTCTAGGAATGTTCTAGTTTGTACTAGGCTTACATAGATGTGTAGTACAGAATAATAATTTCCTTAAACATAAAGTATTGATTATAACACTTATCAGTAGGTAAAACATCAAGGAATTTGTCTTTGCTTTCCCCTAGTGAACATGGAAAAAACCCAACAATTTCTGAATAGATGTGCATTTTTTTTTTTACCTGGTAGGTGAATCTTCCCTGTCTTCCTGGGTCTGCACATTTTGAAAGAGAGTTGATTGATCTGTGCTTTTCCTCACAGGTCTGAAGGCTGTGAAACTTTCTTCTTGTTGATCATATTTGCCAGTTGTTGTGGAAGATTTGTTAGAAAGGTCAAAAAGGCCTGTCTGAGTGAAGTTAGTTGGGCTGGGTCTACCTGGTGAGCCTGTTGCTGCACTTCCAGCGAGGGGGCTCATTTTAGCATTGTCCCTTTCATTTTGATCATCTTTGGAATGATTTTTGGCAAGCAGCAATGGAATTTCTTTGTCATATTCAGTTTGCTTTTTATGTGAGTTTAATGGGTATTGTTGAGATGGACTTAAAGAACCTGGGTAGAGCAAGGCCGTTTCGTCCATCAGGTGAGAACTTTGATCTCTGCTAATACCAGCCACAGGTGGAAATCTATAAAAGGGAGGATCAGTTGGTCGGCAAAATCCATATGGTATTGGAGGACTGGAATGATACTGGAGTAATCTGTAGTGCTCATAGGTTGGTTTTGGGAGTGGCCCAGGATGGGGGAGGAAATGTCTTTGATCTTGTGAGCCATAGACAGACAAAGCAGAGTTTTCACACTCTGAATTACCTGGGAGCAAGTAAGGTGCATAGATAGCCAGTCTGTGGTCATAAAAGTGAGATGGATATTCTGGAATCATTGGTTGCATATAAGGTGGAATGGAACCAAAACCTTTTGTGGGAGGAACTTTATGTGGAAACTCTGGTGGGATAAAAGTGGAACCTGTTTTCCATGGGTGGTTTGGAGCATGAAATGCAGACTTTGCATGAAACGGTGAACTTTTGTTTGCATTAGATAGGGATATAATTTCAGAAAGATCATTCGTTTCTGGGCCCTTGTTTTCCCTGTGCTCCCCTACAGGAACAAATGCTGAGGGCCTTATAGTGCTGTCCAAAACAGGTTGAATGTTGATAGCGCTTTCTGTGGCTGTATTGGTAGGAGTCAATTCTTTTTGAATGACAGGTTTTTGTCCTTGAGCCAACTTGCTTATTGCCTGGTTTTGTAGTTCAACATTTTCCTTTGCATCATCTTTTGCAAAAGCATGCTGAGGCTTAGTATCAAGATTTGTCAGTCCATTTGTAATAGATTTAGAAGAAGTTGGTTTAGCTGAAGGTTCTAAGTGATTAATCTGCTTTGGCTCTAAGGAACTGGACTTTGGACACTTGATAACTCGGTCCTGCTCTGACACTAAAGTAATTGAATTTTTGCAAAGACCATACTTCATATGGTTGAAAAGGTGTGATTTCTCATTGCAAGTAAAGGGGCATTGAAAACACTTATATTTAAATGGCTTTCCTGGAGGTCTTGGGATATAATGAGGCTTCTTTGGTTTACGCTCTTTGAGGAGACTCATTTTTCTGCTTTAGTGATACTTAATGCTTCTTTATAAAAATTTTCTTGCAGTTTATTTCCTCAACTTCCAGTTTTTCAGGTTCTAAGAATCACTTCCCCAGGATAGAAGGGGATATTTGAAGCCAGCTCCTCTACTGGCAGGTATCAGGGTTGGGAGGAAAGAACCAATCCCACAACTGGTTGTACAGGAACTGTAACAAAAAAATTGATGTTAGCGATGCTGGTACATAGGAATTGAATTAAAAAGCCCTGAAAAAGCAAAACATTCCTTCAGATGCATCTCTGAGGTTTTTCTTCCCCAGACATTTGTATAGTGTATTTCATGTAGCAATTAGGATCTGTAGGCCAAAGTTTTTAAAACTAGGTGCCAAATTTCAGATACCCAGATTCATGTTTAGGTGCTTCTTGAGAGAATCAGAATTGCTGAGTTCTGCAGTTCTTGGTAACTTCAAAGGAACTAAAGAAATCTGAGGATGCATTTATTCTGAAGGCAAATGGGAACAACAGAAGAGTATAGAAATAGGGTGGAACTGCTAGGAGAGGGGATAGGGAAGAAGTGAGGTGGCAGGTCCTGGCAGTTGGAGAAGAGACAAGCTTGTCAAGCCTGTTGGAGAAAGAAAGCAGGGAATTTCCTGCTCACTATAATTAGGGTGGAGTGAGATTGGTTGCACCTTGGATAGCTGACCTAGCTCTTCTAGAAACTTACCAGCCCTCCCTCCTGCGTGGCACAGTGTTTCCTGGCAGTTTAAGCAAATGTCTGAAAGCTGGCCAGTCAGAATAGAAATGTCAGAACTGGCCAATATCTCAAGGGATAAAACCACCCACTTTTTTTCTCTTCTTCCTTATTAAATTGACGTAGTGGATATTAAAATATGTAGCCAATGGCATGCTTTGCATCATTAATGGGTTTAACTTTCTTCAGCAGCATAGCTGACCTTACGTGCTGTGTGTGCACTGTTAACACACACACACTTCTATTCAGGTAGAAATGTGTCAGATAACCATGATCCACTTGCATTCTGAAAACTAAAGTGGATACTTTATACAGCCTGATGATTTGCACAGCAGATAAGTCAGGAGGGCTTGTATCAGCTTGTTCCTTTATGTTCACTTATTCTGAAGGCGTGAGAAACTCTCAGAGTCAAGTTCTCATGATTTTATAGGATGTGTTATGGCAGAGATCTAAAAACTGATGATTTCATCACAAACTAAGCATCATTATCAACGTGATGACTGTTGCAAAACCATGTACTGTAACTATTGTCTTACCCGAAACTACAGCAATATTAATTGTAAGAGTCACTAGGGCAGGTAGATATTTTTAAAAAGCTTTTACACAAAGGGTTAAATTAGAAATATTAAAATTAGTAGGTTTAGGTAAAGAATTACTGTTAATTATGTGTTGTGAAATTTTATTTAAAGTATAAAGATATTTTGCATTTTTGAAATCAGACGTTTTATTTTAAAAAAATTATATGCAAGACATTTTATTGAAAGCTGAAGGCAAAGCTAGAAAAATGCTGCTTATTTGAACAGGTATAGTAGTTCTAGCAAAATGCTGTATTACGTAAAGCTTGCTTGTGACATCATAGTGACTTAAGTATTTACTAATTTAGCAGAATTGTAATTTTAAAGGCACCTTGCGTGAATGCAAAAATAGACTGACAAAATTGCATGTAGATTTGCCTATGAAAATAAGTTTGATTTTGTTTTAGTCAATAATTTTGAAATAAAGTTGTAACAAATTAAGTAAGTGGAAAAATATTGCTGCTGGTATATGGTTTATTTATTTTTCCACTAAAAACAAATCAAAGCTCTTTTTGAGGCTTCAGACCTGGATACTGTTGTAACGTAACTTGATAACAAAGTAAATGTGATAACTTTCAAAATACACAGTAGCATGTTAAAATTTGGTAAGTATCAGTCTCTTAGAAGTATGATTCATTGAGCAAAAAATACACTTTGAGACAAACTGGGTTTCATTAGAATTATGATGAAATCACAAGGATTGCTTTTGATCAGATAAAAATGGAAATAATAATAATCCTGGTGTGTGACCTGCCCTTGTTTTGTCTGTAGTAAGTTTACTGTATTTGATTTTTGACCTAATGATGTATAACTAAAGTTGGGGGCTTGTAATAGACTTGGTTAAGTTAGTTTGTACTAGTTCTTCTTTGAGCTTTCTTGAAAGTACAGGCACTAATTATGTTGGAAGAGAGACTGTTGTCAAAATAAGCTATTCAATGTGTTGTAAGATGCCATATTTTATTATAAATAATGTTAGTTATTTTTATTTTTTATAGAGTCTCTTTGCTTAATAGTATAAGATCCTGTATGCATCTTCCTCCATGCTGTTAAAAAGAAATAATTGAAATCATATTTTGAACTATGATGTTTTGAACATACAAATGGATTTTTGCACTTTGAAAGCTAAGCACTTGTGTAATAGGAGTGGTAAATTGATTTCTTTGCTTTGTGTTTATTAAGGAAAGACAGCTCAAAAAGTTTTACAAGATTTTTTTAAAGTTTTAATTTTACCTAAATGCTATTCTTACTCATCAAAACTACACACAGCAGTGCAAACTGAAGCAGCTGTCCTTATTTCATAGGCAAAGAATAAGCAGATCATTACCTGAGCTGTTTATCTCTCTTAATTTTGAGCTAGTATCTACCAGCTCAATTATCCTATCCCCTTTTCTTTGTTGGTTGTGCGCCCCCAGGTTGTTCTAACTGACCTTCATCCCATTGGTTGAAAATACCAGTAATAACATGCTTCTAGTCCAGGAAAGACAAAATTTCAGTTCCATTCTCCAAGGAAAACATAACAGTATCTACAGATATGTATTTACATAAAAAATTAATTATTTGATCACACAAATACCATTAGGAATAACAGGAGATGGTTTAAAAAAGTAGTTGCAAGCTCTTAAAAAACAATAAAATCACCATATATAGGAAACATTAATTTCTTTATGGTTGTACTATATATGGCTGTTGCTGAGAAAGTAAAAGTTAAACTGTTAATGCTAATGGTGCTGATGTTTTCATGTGTGAGAAAAAATCGTCTTCCTTTTAAAATCCTGAATAATATGATGGTATATTATCTGAAAATCATTATAATCTTTCATAACAATGTTATAATGTTAAATACTTAAGTATTTTACACTTCATTTCATTTGTACTTTGACTGTTTGATTTTAAATATTCAGATAATTATACTTATTTTATAAATATCCTAAATGCCCTTTCCTGGCTTTCAACTGTACTAACGTTTTACTGGAAAATAGAATATTCAGTTACTGTTGGTTAAATAGAACAGAAGCATTCTTAGCTGTTTGTGTACTGCTTGTCTACCTTTGTCTTGGTGTATTGTATTAGGCTGCCTTTTTTGCATAACTGCCCTCCCCCGCTTTAGCCTGAATGTGCATAGTTTCGGTTGGCCACAGGTTTTCTTCGTCTCCTTTATAAACATGCAAAACTGTTGCCAGACCTTTCTTTTTGTAGTATGTTAGCCAGTCCTTAAATTAAGAATACTGTAAATTTGCATGTGTTAAAGTTCAGAGTAATCTAGATTTTTTTTTTTAAGAAGTCTTATCTACTAAAGTGGTAGTTTCAGAATTTCTTTTATTACAAACGTGGGTGATAATTATAATCTCTCTTTATAGGACATTGCTATGACAGACTATGCAAGTATTGTGCAGGCTTTGTTATTATTGCAGTATTCCTTATGGTGATGTTGATTTCTCTGAGCAGGAGTACTTATTGGGGTGGAACATTTTGAAGGGCATGCTGTAATTAAAATATTGTGATGTGGCATTATTGCATAACTCAAGGACATGCCATTGTCACCTAACAGGTGTGTTGCAAGAACAAGATTTGTGAGTTTTATTCCAGTTAAGATTTTCCAGTGATTAACTACCACTCCCTCTTAAACTTTCAGCTCTTTTAAACTTAAAAATAATTTTTAGCAAAACTATTCAAAGACTGATAGAAAACATGGGCAAGAGGGTAGGATGAGAGTTAGAATGAGATGAGAGATTGGGTGGAGAAAAAAGAATCACAGTTGCCCAAATAACTCAGCTAAGTAGTACACATTAGTAACCAAACTTTGTAGAAAACAAATTTAATTGCCATTTCTAACAACTTGAAAATGTTAATGGATCAAAGACAAAGCTAATCTTATATCATTAATCTTTCTGTAAGTCAGAGATGCATGTTTAAAATGAAGATTATTCCATTTTGCATGTAAAGTCAATGCATTTTAAGTTATATCAGTGATTGATTTCAAACGGTTGCAGTTTCTAATACCGTACTGAGCTTATGTGCCGAAAGGGAGAAAATATACAACAGTTGCCTAATTTATTATTTTGTATATATTTTTAGATTAATCAAGTATTACATTTTGAGAGAAAATCAGGGTATTATTTAGTAACTATAACTTGCACAGTGTATCTAATAATACTCATGATTTTTTGTGCTGTTTTACATTATAATGGAGGTAAGATTTTAACAACTGGTTTGAACAGCTGCTTAACATATTTTTATCAGAAAAGTTAACTCAATGTGAAAAGTTAGTCTCAGGAGGGAAGCTGGGTAGGAATGGCAGGTTAAAGAGGGAGAAAGAGATAGTTGTTCTCTTTCTCATAAAGTATCAGTTTGTCTTGTTGGAGCTTTCTGACAGAAGCCATAACTCTACGATAAGTTCACCTGCTAGAAGAAGTTACCTTACACATTGGAGTTAGTTTAAAAAAAAAAAGTGCTAGCTGCTCATGAGCGAATACAGTTGATTACTTTTTAGATGTCAGTTTCATTACTATAATTCTTAAATTACTTTTATTAAAAAAAAAGTACTTACTAGTTAAATAGATGGATGAAATGTTGAAGGTGATCCCTGTGGCTAAGCTGTAGCTGTCAGTGCTGAGAGAGAAGTACCTGTTCTCTGCTTGATTTCTAAGTGAAACTGAAGGAGGCTGTTTCAGTGGGAGGGATTTAAAAAAGTGTAGGAGTTGAGCCCTCAGGGTGTAGAGATGCACCTGATATTACTCCAGCCTGAAGCTACGATTCATTTGTTTGCATCCACCGCTTTGATTCAGCAGCATCTGAACTATCAGACAAAACTCTTGTCACTTTTATGCCCTCCAACAAGCAAGTTTCTCTGTTCCTGCACTGTCATGTTTGTGCTACTGAGTAGTAGTAGTTTTCTGTTTAAAATGGGTAGAACATTTTGACAGATTTGTTTTGCTGAAGATGTTTTAAATCAGTTTTAAGTGGGACACATCCTAATAACTTAAGTGGCTTGTAAACAGTAGGAGAAATTACATGTAAAGTGAAGCAAACTACAACAAATCTAGCAATATTTTACTTGTGTTTAATTTTATAAAATCCATAATCTTTCCTGAATGCCTTTGTTATTTAACATGCTTGCTTATTTTTTTTCTGTCTTCACTTCTACTGAGATTTTTTTTTTGTCCTTCATGAGTCTCCACTCTGGCTGAGGCGGGACAGAACTAACTTCAAGCCTGCTTCCTACAGGAACCTGCCAAAGCTTGCCTATAATCAACAGCCAAATGCACGGATACTGTAAATGGAAAGGAGTCACCTCAGCAGGAAATTGATTATTGCATTCACACTTTCTCTCCTCTGCAGGCCAGCCTGACAACTGTTGAGCAAACAGATTACCTCCTCTTGGTTATCTGCTTTTAGTTAGATTGTATAAATATGACAAATGTATTACTGCATTCTCCAGATTTAAACTAGACATCTAAAAGTTTTTTTGCAACACTATTAAATAAGAAAATAAAATTCTTGTATGATTTTTAGCCCCCTTTCAAAATGTTATTATGCATCTTATTTTCTCTGAAATAAGTTCCTCAATTAAACTTACAAGTTTTTCAGTCAGAATGGAGGTTTAGGAGAATAAGAGCTAGATATAGGTGGAATCTATTTGAAAAAAAAAAGTGAAAGAGCCTTTCACTATGCATTTTGGTTTTGTATGTGAATTATGCTAAAAAATGTTGATTTTAACCACTTAGTTTCAGGCTGGATACTAATATTTTGTGTCAGTCTCTCCTCCTGCCCTAGCATCATGGTTGTTGATTTTTGAGAGTTTATTTTGGGATGAAAATAGTGGATGTGTTGTGTCAAAAGCCACAGTGTAGGTTTCTGAATGAATTTGAGTATTGTGATCTGTTGTCTACATAATATTTCTCTGTCAGAAGTGCTATTTCATATCTCTACAATAAGAATATAGAGACAAATTAGTTTTGTATGTGCTATTTCTTAGTCCATAGTCCATATTAAACACTAGCATTTGCAGGCAGGACTCTGGGAGTATGCCTCTACACCAGCAACTATGTTGGTCCTTCATTTGTTGTCTAAATTCTGAGTCCAGGTGAGCTAGCAATCTGAATTGAAATCTCCTATTGATTAAATTGGAAATGATCCGTATGGAATAAAGGTACAAGTCATCTTTAAGTAAGGGGAAAAAAGTATAGCAGGCCGGATATAAGGAGGATGTGGTAGAAGCTTCTTGCTGCATGAATTCTGAGTAGAGGCACAAGACTGGCTGATAGTAGACTTCAGACAACTCTTATTCCTACAGGTAATCCTTCACAAAGCAAGTTTGAAACTTCTCAGCATGTTATTTTGGGTTATCTATGCAATAAAACTGAATTTGTTGTACTAAATGGGAATAAATACAGGGGTTCAATTTCTGATACTGTTAGTAAGTAATCTTTTGCCAGAATCAAATGATGTACGTTTGCAGAAAATATATTGAGTGTATTGATCTAAAAAAAGTTTTTTACGTGTTTTTCTAGACCCTTCTGTGTAGGTAGACTTCTCTTTCTTGCTACTGAATAACAAAGAATGCATTCAGAATGCCTTATGACTATAGGGGATATGCTCCCTATGTTTCAAAATAGTAAAGGTAACAACATGAAAAACAAAGGGGAGAATTTAATTTTACTTTAGGCTGTAATGTCTTTTGCTCAGAGATGGACTTCTTTTTTGCTGCTACATCTGACAATCAGTTGCTGACTCTTATTTAGTTCTTGGGTGCTACTGCAACAAGGAAATAAATTAAGGAACAACAACTAATAGTATTTTGTATGTAATATAAAACAGCACAAAAATATAATTTAATACTGGTATATAAAGGTATGTTCCCTTGTGTGATTATTTTGCTTAGAAAAGGGACAAAGTCCAGCCTATTTGAGGTAGCGATGTGATGTGAAACATTAGGACGCAAGAAAAGGTTATTTAAAAGTCGGGAATTTCACCATTTTTTAGGGCTGCATATGCATCTTAATAGATGTATTTATGTGTAGATGTTTCTTTTTTCTGTTCACATTTGCATGCACCACCTCCTTTCCCTTTTGCAGTTGCATGACATCTCTGCGACAATTAGAGTGATTTCTTATTTGGAGAGCTTATGTCAGGAAAAGTTTGTGCTTGTGTTTGTTTCCAAAGTTTTCCTGTTTACAGTTTATTAGTTGGGAACAGAGAACCAGTGCCTTGTTACTGTTGAGATCTTCCTTGAGCCAAAGGTCATAGAGGGTATTTATACTCCTCCAGTTTCCTCCTCGGTTGTATATAGTTTTGGAAGATAATCTTTTGGATTACCAACTATGCAAAATTCCTTATCCTTTCTCTGAAAGTCATAGAGGATATTTATACTCCTCCAGCTTCCTCCCTGGTTGTGTACAGTTTTGGAAGATAATCTTCTGGGTTACCAACTATGTAATATTCTTAATCCATTCTTTCAAGATAGTGAAATCAGATATGAATGATTTACTTAACTTTGTTTCTTGAAAATGTGCATTCTAGTTTGTTGCTTCTATCCCTTCTCCAGGTTATG
The DNA here is from genome assembly GCA_030014935.1 of Caiman crocodilus. Taxonomy (NCBI): domain Eukaryota; kingdom Metazoa; phylum Chordata; order Crocodylia; family Alligatoridae; genus Caiman; species Caiman crocodilus. The sequence continues at coordinate 15,850,346 of JAGPOW010002173.1, forward strand.
GAGGACACCATTTTATGTTTTTTTCCCCTCTTTTCATTCCATTAACAGAAAGGTGCCTGTTTTGATTCTTGAGAAACTGTCATAGATTTCCTTGTTTAGGATCAGATAAAATTGTTGTTGGGATATTTCAGAAGTTCTTCAAAGGGTTGTTAATACAGGGGGCATTTACTGAGTTGAGACAGAAGGGCAATTCATTTTAAGATCTGTTGATTTATTTTACTTTCATCTCTTGACTGAGTCTAAGGCAGGTAGTAAAGTAGTTCTTCCTGCTGCCTGGGTCTAGTATAATATGGTGCTTATTAAATAGTAGCCGTGCCCTGGAAGTGTCTCTTACTAAGCAGATTGGCCAACTCAGCTATGGCTGAAGTAGAGCTGCAGAAGGGGAAAGCTCAGCAAACTATGGAGGTATTATGGGTTTGGTTGAATGATATAAAAACCTGAAATACTAACTCATGGGATAGATTCCCTAGTAGAACTGATGGCATAGGATAGCTCCTGTATACTAAGACCTAGTAAAAGCTAGTAATCAATATCTATTTTCTATTAATTCATCATACTTGCATCTAATATTATTAGGTAAATCTAATACAGTTTGACATCCTTTAAATGTAGGTGAGCACAAGAGTCTATAAAAATGAAATGATCTCCAGAATTAATATAATGCTGTTTATTACTGAGTTGTTTTATTATGATTTTAATGTCCTTTCTTTCTCCAGAAAGATGGAATTGTAGTTCCAAGTCCTTTCCCTTTTTAGGGTACAGAGAAAATTATTTCAGTTAATCTGAAATGGAATTTAGAACAGACTTAACAATGTTAAATAGGTATTTAATGGAGGTAATTGGGGTTCATTGATAATTTATAGTAATTAACTTTTCTTTGAGGTGCCTATGTTTCCTGGTATTGGTGTTTTCTTTGTGCATAAGATTAGGTAGCTAATGATTATGTTTTTTAATTTAGCCCTTTGTAGCTAATTTGAGAAACATCACTTTCCTTTCCTATGTTTTTATGTGAAAAAAATTTGGGCTGCCTTCATTACAAAAAAAATCTAAGGAAGTTGACACTGCAAAGAGTTGAACATTATGTTTTTCACCTTTCTGGATTGCTTCCATTTTATAACCGTACCCCAAGGTCTTGGTAACAATGTCTTGCATCTCTGTGGGCAGTTCTCTCCCTATGGTCATTGTTGGCTTTGCTAGCTTCCTTATAGCACTGTGTAAGGAGGAGTTTCACAACTCAGTTTGTTCTGGACCTAACAAATTAACTGTTAAATAATTTTTGGTTCTGCCTCTGCTGTGGGTTGTCAGCTTTAAAAAAAAAAATCAGTCAAACTGGCTGTATTTTAATATTGGATCAATCTCTGTTTTAGTTGAATATCTTACCCTGTTAGCTCAAACTCCAGGTCTAGGACTCTTTTTAATATCTGCAGACTCTTGAGATGCAGATTAGTATTCACTGGTTCAGTGCCCATATCAGCATGGTTGAATTACATTACCTAAGACCAAACCCAGAATAGTGCAATTTTATTTGAATCCAATCTTACTGTGCCCCAAAACATTGAACCTCACAATTTCTAATTCCTGGTTTTTGGAGAGACATCTGGGTAGATTATCTGTACAGTCTTTGTGAGCTGTTTGTCCATATTCACAGGGCTGGTTATGGATAGGGACCTTTCCAAATTTAAGTTGTGCAGATTTTGTGGAAACTGAAATCTGGCATCTCCATGAAATCTGCGGGGGGAGAACATACTATAAATAACATGTTGGCTTTTCAGTGGGAGCCAGCAGTCCTTCTTGCCATGCATTCTGCCTGGGGGAAGGGAAGCTGCCAGAGGTGAGCAGGCAAAATGGCTGCTGCTCCCACCTCTCACCACTGATTGGCTGAGAGGGCTGCCTATTGTGTGGCACCACTCCTCTTCAGTCAGTGGTGAGTGATGGGACCGTTGATGGACAGCCCTCTCAGCCGATTGACAGTAAGGGAGCATGGCTGTATGATGGACAGCTGTCTCTACCAGTCAGCGGGGTGGTGGGGTGGTGGAGGCACTCAGCCAATCAGAGGCATGTGGGGGCTGGCCACTATAAGCCCTTGAAAATAGTAGTTAACACTGCAGTCTGCCCCCAAAATTGGCCGGCTGCCTACTTGAGTTGGGGGTAGACCCCTAGTTATGGAGAACATGCATAAAAATTCACAAGTTTAACATCAAAATGCAAGTAATGTTTTCAGTTATCTATTATGACTATACTCATACTATTCTTTTGGCCTTGGAAATGAAGATGATGATCTGTATTCTGGTTCCCAATCTTTCACTTGGGAAATAAAATACCTTGAGAAGCAGGTTACAACAGAACTGGAGACTGGGCACAAAATTGCAGATTGTGACTGGTGTTATAATAATAATTTCCATTGCTTCACTGCATAATAGAGAAAATATTTCCTCCTTGCATTTGTGGTTGGCACTTGGATTTTAATTCTACTTTTTCAAAATTTCAGTATACATTTGTTTTAAAATATTTTCATGTTATGTATCTATTTCCCTTTGTTTTGGTTTCCATTTTTTTTATACTTCTGGCACAAATCCTGTCACTTGTATGTTGTCAAGCTTATCGTTACGCTTCAGGTGTATGTACAAGAATTGTTTCATATTAGGTACTATTATGCCTAATAGTAGTTTATCATTTTTTGTATTTCTCTGAAATGGGAGGCTTTAAACATTACTGGAGTATCAGTCTTCAGGGAACTAGTCTTATTTACTTATATCAACTGCTTTTTAATGAAATCTAGGGTAGTAAAAAACTGTAAATAAGCTGTTAATGTGTATTTAGTTGAATAAAGTGTTTAATGTGTCTCTGAACGTTTTTTGAAGTACTGAAATACCTGCATTGCTCTTGTTAAATATCATATAATCTGCCTTAAGTTGTTAAAAATTAAAAATTGAATTCACCAGTGCACTTTCCATGTACTTTAACTGGAATTGAGTGGCTGAATTCTTTTACAAAGAAGGCATTTGCTCCTTCAAGCAAAACAACTAGAAATCACTAAGAATTTGTTAATACCGCAAATCTTTGTTGAAGAATTTCAGTTAACATTTGGAATTGTTGCCTTTTTTAAATGAAAATATTTTTTTACTTTACAGAATGCTTAAGTGATAAAACTTTATAAGAAAATGCAGTTGCTTTACGCTTTTATATTTAGTCTTGCTGTTGGTTTTGGGATTTTTTTTCAGGCTTTAGTGTATTTGTTTGTTTTTATTTGTTTTAACATGGGTAGTGATAAATGCTAAAGCAACAAGAGAATCCTAATTTACTTGAATTTCTGGTTTGTTTGTGAAAGGATATTATTAAAATTTCTCTTGATGACACCACAGTATAAAATCTTTTGTTAATAAGGTGTGTCATACATAAAAGAATGAAACTGCCTAGCCTTTCTTAGCATGCCAGTTGTAAGATTAAACATGCACTCATAGTCGTCACAGCTGTATCTGCTGAGTAGCTTTAAGTTAGGGACTGGTTTTACAGGCAAGTTAGTTTAAAATTACCTTAATTGACAGCATTATTTGCTTCTAGGTATTTCAGGTTTACAGTCATCTTAAGCATTTTTGTGTTCAAGTATGCATTTATTTTAAAAGCATATGAATTAATAGAGTAGGGGTAAAAGCAGTTGCTGCTTTGTTGGGACTAGAGACAATGAAGCTGAAGGAATAGGGAAGAAGAAATGAAAAACTTAATGTTTTAAACATGCAACTGGATTGCTGGCTTCTTTAGCAGAATTCCAGTAAGAAAAACAGTATGTTGTCAAGTGGCCTTATAGACTTGTACTCTTTTACCTAGTTGCACAGGGTGAATTGCATTTCTCCCTTTCTTCACTGTTCCTAATAGTAAAAATGTATGGACATTTTTTCATATGGAAAGCAGCCATTTTGATATGGTACACAAGTAATTTAATGTGTAGCTAGTTCAGAGGCTAAATACAAGTTCAGTAGAGGTCACTTGCCTACTTGAATTTAGTTCCTTAGTCCTAAATCATGAGGAATAATAGTGTCTCTCTCTGTCTCTTTATAGTGGTCTTTTGTTTTACTTTTGGGGGAACGTGGATTTTGGGGTATTTTATAGAGTGACTTTGGGATTTTTTTTTTATCAGTGATTTTTCAGTTTTCCAATAGGGAACACCAGAATTCCTGCTAGGACCCTGCCTGCTCCCAGCTGGCACCTTGGACCCAGCTGGCTGTGGCTGACCTTCTGGCCAAATGGGGCCAGGAGGACATGCTTTGACAGTTCAAAGCAGGCCACTACACCTGGAACATCTTCTGGGTGATAGCTGCCCAGGTGGCCAGGCAGGGGCATACATGACCATAGTGCTGCACAGAGACCAACTCTGCAGCCACAGCCCATTGGCAGCTGGCCCAGAGGGGCAGATGCCTCTACTGGCTGTGCAGTCCCCATCTGGGTCTGGCAGATGTGCAGCAGGTCACAGCCAGGCAGCAGCCCCCACTGCCAGACCGCTGCAGTGGGTAGAGGGTGCAGGGAAGTCTCAGGGTTGCTTCAGCAGTCCAGCTGGCACAAGTGTATTGTCCCTAGGTACCAATTGGCTGGGCCCCGGAAGCTCCTGAGAGCTATTTGCCAGGGTGGCTTTTTATACTGTTGGGGACAGCATGGGTGCTGGCCCTGGGATCTAGCTCCCCATGGCTGCAGATTTGGGAGCATCCAGGCAGGGTTATTTTGCCCCAAGTGGCACAATTTGCTCTACAACAAAGTGCACGTCCAAGCACATGCACTGAGGCAAAAAGCCCTGGCTCAGATTTGCATCGCTTCTATTTGAGCTGCTGCAGGACGTGCCCATAGAGGGCACGCTATTTTTTTTTTTTTTGGTTGGAGTGGGGGGCATGGTGTGTATATGGTGTGTGTGTACACACACACACACACACACACACATCTATTTTAACACGCCTGTCATGTGACCGGTCTATTTAATTTGATGGTGCTCCCTACCCCATATTTATAGTTACACCATCCATTGCCCAGTACAATGACTTCACCCATGTGCCTGTTGCCATCTCTTTACCTGTTACAATCGCACAAAACTGCCTCTGATCACTCTACTTTCTAGGGCTGTGTGAAATTTCACTGGGTGTTTCAATGCATTTTGAGCTCAAAACAGTGAAACTGTAAACAAAAGCCTTTGAAACATCTTTGAAATGAAATAAGGGCACTCAAAACATTTCAAAATGAGTTTCAAAGAGGAGCTTACTTGGCTTCAGTGCTGGTCCCAGCCAATGTTCCCTCTTAAGGAGTAGCGGTCTGTGAGCATGCTGCTTGGCTCCTGCCTCCCCTTTCTGGTGTGGTGCAGTCTATTGGTTAGTGTCCCAAAGTAAATGTCCAGGTGGGGAGCAGGCAGTGTTCGGCTACCACTCTTCTCCATGCTAACTGCTACCCAGAGCAGCGCATTGGAGTGCTGTGGTCCAGCCATGGGCCAGATGCAATCAATTGATAGAACTGAAAGGGAGCCACCGGAGACTGTGTGGGACTTACCTAAGGTAAGGCAGGGCAGGCAGGAGCTCCTCCCTGAGGCAAGGTGGGGACTGGGACAGAAACGGGGGTTGGGTGCTGGCGCGGGCTCCACTGGCTCCAGGGAACTGCTCTACTCCCCCGCATTGCATCAGGGAGCAAGGAGGCATATGGCATCAGGGCTGGGGAGTAGAGCAGTTCCCTGGAGCCAGCAGAGTCTCACGCGGGACAGGCAGTGGCTTCTCCCTGAGGTGAAGCAAGGCAGGGATGGGGGCTAGGGGCTGGCGTGGGCTCTGCCCGCTCCAGGGAACAGGTGTGCGGGTTCTGGGGAACTATTCCACTCCTCAGCCCTGATGCCATATACCTCCTTGCTCCCCAAGGCAATGCGGGGTAGCGGAGCAGTTCTCCAGAGCTGCCGGAACTTGCATCAGCCCCCTGTCCCTGTCTCTGTCCCCATCCCCACTTCCACCCCTGCCTTGCCTTGCTTTGGGGAGGAGCCGCTCCCTGCCCTGCATGAGGAGTGAGGAGCTTCCCTTCAGTAAGTGTCTCATGCCAGCCCCAGCCTCTGCTGCACTCTGCTCCCAGTGCCAGGAAGATTGGTGCTGCCGCTGGCCCCAGCCAGCAGTGACAGCATGCTGTCATCTGGCACACAGATCCGGGAACCTGCACCCCCAGGAGGAGTCTGGCACAGCCCTGCAGCCCTCTCGGGGGTGCCGGCACCTGTATCTGTGGGCAGGATGACAGGAGGCTGGCGCTGTCGGCAAGTGACAGGAATTCTGCTTGTCAACACCTTGAGGTTCAGTTTCCCAGAAACCTCTGCACCTATCTCCTTGAAACTTGGTAGGTGTTATGCCCTCAGAAGGGGCTATCATCCCTGCAAGTTTTATCTGAATCAGACAAGAAATTACAAAGTTTTAGGCATTTTCATGATTCCCCATTATAGCTTATGGGCGAAATGTTGAAACAACATTGAAAGAGTGAAGCAGTTTTGATGAAATGAAATGGAACAGTGCTTTTGAAACGAAGTGAAACAAAACACTGTTGTGTTGAAATGTCAAAATGGAAGTCGAAGCCAAACAGTGCTGTTTTGCACAGCCCTCCCCCTCCCCTTTCCGTCCCCCACTTCTTCTGTTCCTTTCCTCAGCCTTTAGTCTACTTCAGCTTTGTCCTCTTCTTTCCTACTATCCTCATTGCTCATTCCCTCTTTTACACTGTCTTTATCTGTCCTATTGACACTGTCCTATTTGTTGTTATCATTGTTGCCACTATTGCCATCTTGTTCTTAACAGTCTGTGCCAGTTTTCTCTTTTTCATATGAATTGTGCTACCTCCTCCTCCCTGTCGTGTTTTACTGACTTTTTGTAGTACAGCCATACTTCATTCAGTCCCAACCTGACACAGTCCTTGACTGAGAGGTTTGTGTGCCTGTATGTGAACCGGTTCCTGGTTTTCCACAGGGCATTCCTGAAGCAGGAGATGAACTGGTCAGAACAGACTGCTGGGGTCCCTTAATGTTTGGTTAGGTGTCCAGCCAGCGTCACCTCTCTGGTCAGGGTCTTGACCTCTGTCACTGTCATGAGGAGTAAGATTGCTGTCCTTCAGACCTCCCTGGCTTATGGGCAGTACCAGAGGAGATGGTTGATTGTTTTTGCTTTCCACAGGCAGGTTTGTCTGGGGTAGTTTGGTAGGCCTTTCTGCTCCTCTGTCTCTCAGTGCTGGTGGGTTACCTGCCAGTTCAGGTCCCAGTGTTCCTTCTGCAGGTCCTTGTGAAAGACTCATTTCCACATGACCTGTCAGCTGCTACCTGGTAGTAAGTCCATGACTGACAGACTCTCTCTTGCCCTTACCACCTTGTGCATCTTACGGTGGTTCATCAGGGTCTCTGGGGTCTCATTGTGAAGACTGTATTTAATCCAGAAGCATTTCAGGACCTCGTAGAACCAGGGTGTCTCCATGGTCCACAGTCTTGAGTTGGGCAGTGTGTAAACCCACCTAGTATCACAGCAAAGTAACCCCACAGCACTAGTAACCCCTGGAAAGTATTTTAGAGGGCAAAGGGGGCAAACTTTTTTTTTTTAATTGTGCCTTAGGCCAAGTTAACCAAATCAGTTCTAAATTCTGTCAGTTGATCAGAGCTCAATCATTCAAGTCTGTGTGACACTACCACCTGCAAGCATCCTACCTCTCAGACTCTTCAGCCTGAGGCTTCAATACTTCCATAGCAGGCATCCTATGTGCAAGCCCAGAGGCCTCGGGGTACTGATGCCCCCTAGTCTTGCTTGCCCCTATCTAAAAGGCCATAGGAGCAAGCTAGAGGAAGAGCCTGAGAGCATTCCACCATCACCATAAATTGTGTAGCTGAGGTCCTCCCATTGGGAGCCTCTGGTAGATTTTTGTAGGGGTGCCTGCCAGCAGTGCAGTAGATGGGTCTCCACCCTCAACTACACCAAGTCATTCAAGGCCAGGGCAAACACCACAGGGATAGGTTAGTGTAGGCATCTGAATAAGGCTGAAACAAGCCCATTAAATGCAGTCCCCCCTAGTGTTCAATCTTTTAAAGTCATGGTCAACCACTACATCGCATACATTAGACTTCCTCTTCACTCCTACAGCTGAGATGTGCCATTCTTTCCCATTTGCAATGACTCCTGTTTTTTTTTACTGGCCTTAAATGTCTGGTAAACATCATCAAATGGGCCCCAAACAGTTTACCCAGAATCCAGTTGTCAGCCCTTCTCTCAGTGTGTCACATGTGATTAGTGTGACCCCACCCTCCATGAGGTAAAGCTGGTCCAGGTTGTTCTATGCCTCATCTGCATATACATTTTTGGAAGATCCCAGGACTCATGACAAGAACACCCAGTTTCAGTCATGAGTGGGGGCTAATAAACACATGGATCATTTGTGGGCGGTATCTGGAGTTATACATACATGCCGAGTCATGCTGAGCTGTGGGGTCATCATGGCTTAAAACACTGTTGTATCTGCTGGGGCCAAGCCCAATGGACTATATGGTAAATCATGAGCCTTCTGGCTTTGGATTAATGCATAGTTTGTGCTCTCTCTGAGTAGGTACTAAAGTGCTGTTTAAAAGTGTGTTTATGGAGTACGTGTACTAAAAGTTTTAAAGGGGTGCCTTGAGTCTGTCCAGGGGTTCCTTGATTTTAAAAAGATTGAGAGCCATCTGTCTAGATGGATAGAGTAGAGGATTGGGTTAGATCAGGGGTGTCAATGACCATGGGTCAGATCTTACATGCAGAGCCCCATCATTCAAGTCCTGGTGCTGCTCCTGGGTCTCAGAGTTGACCTGTATGCTATACTGGGCAGACCAGCCCTATGCAAAGGGCAAGGGATGTGTGCTGCATGCAGTGTCCAGTCTTGCTGCATATGGTGTCTGCCACAGCAGGGCTGGAATTTGCTCTATATTCTGTGCCTGCCTTGCCTGCCCAGGACCCATGCTGTATGTGGTACCTACTCTGGTTGGTTTTGGATTGTGCTGCATATAGCCACTATGTGAAACCAGTCTGAACTCTGCTGCACGCAGCACCTATTCTGGCTGGTCTGTGACCTGTCTGCATGTAATACTTTCCCTGGTCAGTTCAGGACAGGGGCTGCATACAGCACTGGTCCCATACTGTCCTTTTCAGGCCACCGTGTATGATGGAATCCCAGACTTGGCCAGAGTGGGCACTGGATTTGGCATGTGGGGGACAGGATTGGGGTGTGGGTGTCATTTGACTGTGGACCAGCTTTACACCACTCATCCAGGTTGCAGGGCCAGTTGAGTTTGACACTCCTGGACTAGATGATCTTTTGAGATTCCTTCCAGCCCTAGTTTTTCTATGACTCTCGTATTCCAGAGGAGACTAATCAGTCCTTATCTTCCCTGGATGAATCTGTTCTCCTGCTTTTGTACTGTCAAATGGATGATTTGGGGAGCTATCATGACCTGATGCTTTTGTGTGGGTTACGTCCTACATATTTCCTTTGAGGAATTTATTGAACCTCTGTAAGCGTATCTGTACATGCAGTTAATGAAAAGCAATAAACTCTGGAGCAGTTCAAATGGGAGTAAACTGCTCCTGGGTGCAGTGTCTACACATGTGCCTGAGACAACAGCAGTTTGAGCTGTGGTGGAGAAGGCCCCTGGCTGGCTGGCCTGACTGGATACAATTTATGCCTGAGGTCAGCAGCTATGTATGCATTTCAGCACAGCGAACTACTCTACCGTAAGATAGTAGTGCCCCTGACAGTACTACCTTACAGTGGAGTTAAGTAGTTTACTGTGCCCTAATATTGGCACAAGTGTAGATGGTGACACTTTACTGAGGAGCTACTTAATCTACTCTGCAATAAAGCGCACATGTAGATGCACTCTGTAAGAGCCAACTGGTAATCTGTAGGAGGGACCTATGGCCTTCAGGCTGGATCTAGCTTGTAGAGCTATTTTATGCGTCCCACAAACCCAGGTGGGTTTCAGCAGTGCAGGGCTTTGCCTGAGCAGCAAGGGGGAGCTGTGACTGGCCCTGGTGGCATGGGTTGGGTTGGAAGTGGCCTGTGCTCAGAGCTAACCTCCATTAACGCATCCCCCCACTGCAGAAAGTTGCTGACCCCTGATGTACAGCACTCCAGCCTGACAAAGGTGACCTTGCCCATTGATGAGGTCATCATAGACCCTGCTGAAACAGTCTGGGACTGCTGTCCACTTGTCCACCAGCCATTAAGAACAGTGAACAAGAAGTATTCAAATCCTCTCAAGAGAGTAGCATATTTTTACACCTACCCATGCCCCTTCTTCTTCATTGTTGCTATTGCTGAGCAGATGAGATGGACCCCAAAAAGAGAGAGCTGACACATTTGAACATTTTGGGGAAAAATCATAAATATCATACCTTTATGAAGATTATGTATGTGAATATATTTCTCACATTGCTGATTTCTCTACTGTTGAAACAGAAGTAAGCTTTGTTAGCTCTGATCACAGAGGGGCAAGCGAAGACTTTCCTTTAAGTTACCATAGATGCTGTCAATAATACCTTAATCCATGGGTAGAGCAGTTAAGAGAAAATTCTCCTGATTACAGAGACTGGGTTTTCCAAGGAGGTCCAAAATATGGTAAGAATGTTCCATTTGAGGACTAAGAGCTATTTTGTGAGAGAACTAATGAAATTCTGCATATGCTTAAATTAGTCAAGGCCACTGAGCTTACATTCCTTTGAAATTTATTCACCAGGTCGTAAGAGAAGAACTTATTTTGCAGTGGGACTTAAATTTTCTTCTCACTTCTTTAATGCACCCTCTGCTCTACTTTTCCTTAAAAATAATTCCCTTGGAGATGATAAAGTGTAGTTACCTTTACTATGAATTAGCATGTGCATCACAGAAATGTCCAGGAAGGTGATACTTCCCCTCTGTGGCACTGGTGAGGCCACAGCTGGAGTACTACATCCAGTTTTGGACGCTGTACTTCAAGAGGGATGTGGATAATCTTGAGAGGGTCCAGAGGAGGGCCACTCATATGGTTAGGGGCCTGCAGGTAAGGCCCTATGAGGAAAGACTGAGGAACCTGAATCTCTTTAGCCTTCACAAGAGAAGACTGAGAGGAGGTCTTTTGGCCTTCTGCAAACCCATGGTGGCAGACAGCAAGGGATAGGAGATGCTCTGTTTATCAGGGTACCCCTTGGAGTAACTAGAATTAATAGCTACAAACTGACAGAAAGCAGATTCAAGTTAGACATCAGGAAGAATTTCTTTACCGTAAGAGTTGCCAGAATCTGGAATGGGCTTTCAAGGCAGGTGGTGCTCTCCCCTACCCTGAGGGTTTTTAAGGGGAGACTGGGCAACACCTGGCTAGGGTCATCTGACCCCAGCACTCTTTCCTGCCTGGGGCAGGGGGTCAGACTCAATTTGCTGAGGTCCCTTCTGACCCTAATATCTATGAATCTGTGAATCACTTTGGCAAAAATAGGGAGGAAAGGGCCAAGCCCTTCTGGTGAATCTTCTCTATATTGTCTTCTGCCTCGACAAATTGTCATTAAGGATCTACCTTGTTTCTACCTAATGTAGTTATGGAATTCCAGGTCAGTCTATAAATTAAATGTCAGTGTTCTTTCCCAGACCTCATTCTTCTATGGCTGAGATGTCCCTACACTCTGGTAATAGGGCTCTATCTCTTTGTCTCCGTAGGACTCAGGCTTTCAGAAAGTCTCTGTAGCTGTTTGTTTTGTTAACTAAAAGAACTAAAAACTGAGTAATATAAGCAAGGAAACTGTCCAATTAGACAGCAGACGGTTAAGCTGAGTTATGAGACCACCAGGGTGAAACCACTGTCTGTGGCCACTTCTGTAGCAACCCTGCACAGCATTTCCAACCTGATACTTGAAGGGCAGTCAACTGGAACTCAAGCTGTGCCTTTATCAAGCACTGTTATCTCAGAAGCATTGGTCATACACTGTTTATTGTTTATCTAGGGGGTCACTGAAAAACATCTTTAGGTACAAAAAGCACTGTTTTTGAGTCATTTGGTGAAGGTGTGCATTCATATGTGCAGTCATTCAAAAAAGTGAGTGAAGTTATTTACCTGTAATTGGATTTTTTCAAGATGTGTTGTTCATAAACTCATTGTCATTCTTCCTTCCTTTCCTTGTACTTCGGAGTTGCTTGCCTTGCAGGACTCTGGGGTTGAGAGGAAACTGAAGAGTAGAAGTCTGTACTATTGCTTATTCTTTTGGTGCAGGGCATAGGGGAGGAAAGGGTATTACTGCACTACGCAGGTACTGCCAGGGCAACAAGTCTTGGATTGAGTACTTGAGGCAGATGCGTGGTATACATTTTAGCTATTTCAGAGGCTAAGTACAAACCTTTGGGAGGTTAAAGTGGGTTCAAAATGGCCACCCAGTTTAAACTTAACTCGTCCCATTGCTGACCTTATACTTACAGACCCAATCTCAGTGATCAATAGTCAGTCTAAACCTGTAATTGTACAGAAGCTCCACGCACAAAAACCAGTCTAAAAATTGCAGAACCCAGTTTAAGATGAACCTGGATCTATATGGTATAAAATGTATTTGATCTAGGTTAAATTAGTGCATGAAATTTCTGTATACTTTCCCTGCATGGCCCTGGGGCTGGGAAAATCCAGCTGGTTTTCCAGCAGGCCCCAGCCCTGAGGGTGCTCTTTTCACCCCCTCCCCTCCCCCTGCTCCTGCAGTGGGCTATTTTTTGCCCTCTCCCAGCCCTGCCAGCCCTTTCAATCCTCATGCAACAGGCTACTCCAGGTGCAGCCACTTTCATCAGTGTTTGCCACTGCCAGAGTTGAGCAAGTATGTTCCAGTACAGGGAGGGGTGGAACGGGTCAGGTACAGGGAGGGGTGGAATGGGTCAGGGTGTAGATTTGCTGAGGAGGGGTTGAGGGGCTGTAAGTAGCCCTTGATCCCCCCCCAAGCTGCCCATGGACCCTGCCAGACACTCCTGGGTACCAGCAAAATCCTGTGTGTTGTACTTGGTTGCGCCTGCCCCCCTACCTCACCTGTGGGTCATTCCTGCCCCCCCACCTCACGCACAGTGGTTTTTTCCCCCTGCACCCCACCTGTGGGTTGCACCTACCCCCACCCTCCATGCCTCACTCACAGTGGCTTTTGCCCTCTGTACCCCACCCGCGGGTCATACCTACCCCCCACCCTCCCTGAAGGTCATGCCTGCCCCCTCCCACATGGCTTGTGCCTGGCTCCCCATCCCCTGGCAGACCCCCAGTCCCCTCCAGCCTGCTGGACCCTCAACCACCTGCTAGGCCCCCCTCCCCAATTCTGACTTACCTGATATTGAGCAGCCATTTTGAACTGCATTTTGAACTTTTGCTTTAAACAGAAAGCTCAGTGTCCTAGTAACTTCATGGTAAAGAGACTTCAAGTGTCATGGTAAGAGACACTTGTATATCTTGATGCCACTTACTGTGTTTGACGTATGCATAGATCACTTTTAAACCAGCGTGTTTCTTATGAATGACAGCACCAGAGCCCTTCTGATTAGAGTGAAATGTTTGATCTCCCTAAAAAGTGTGTGTTTAATTAATATATTTTCAAGTGTTTTAAGATCGTCAGTTAAAAATTGTTTTAAACAGTATTCTAATCACTTGTAGTTAGAAAGCTAAATATCCTCTGGGTATTTGTTTTCATATCCAGTATATGAGAGAGAAGCGTCTGAAGTTTGTCAACACGGAAGTCAGAGTTGTTTCTCTATTTTTACAGGACTTGAGCAAAGTCATCTGTTGCAACCTGCAGTTATGTTGTTAGGTAAGGTAGGGTGGAGTGTAACAGGTGCTTATTAATACCTCTAGGCTACAGGCAGAGGTGACTGTATTTTCTTGAATGTTCACTGAACTCAGCAGGTGGATATTGTCTTAATAATTAAATTGAGAGTGGATGCTGTTTATCATCTTGTTTGGATAGCATGCATTTTAAAAACAAATAACCTTTTTTAAATTTAGAAGAAATTATCGTGTCCAAAATATTTGTTCGGCTGATTAAAATAATTTAACATATTACTAGTTTTCCAAAACAGGATTTGGCAAAGTTACTCCTGCATTTCTAATCAATCTTTGTTTTTCTTTTAATTTTTCCTTTTAAAATGTCTTTCAAGAGCTGTTAATTTTTTGAGGAAGATTCAGTTTTAGGTTAATATAATTTTTGATATGTGTAAAAAATGAAAGTAAGGTAACCATATACACAGCAGTGTGATGATAGTAATTTTTGACAGTTAAATGTCAATTAATTGAAATTATGTCATGGAATAAGTACAGTAGCTGATTGTGAATCTGTAGAGTGCGTTTTACTGCTCTGTGTGCCAAAAAGCAGTGACAGCATAAACCTTATCTATTTACATCTGAGAAAAAGCTTATGCAGTAGGTTTTAAATAAATAATTTTTACAATATTTAGAAAATGTGAGAACAGTTTCCACCTACCTATCCCAAATCCTTGATGTTACAATTTGGTTGCTACCTACCTAAATGCTATAGGTACAATATGTTGTCCCTTTGCATGTGTGTTTCTTTTTTTCAAATTCTATTTTACCTTAGTGTTCATGATTGTTAGGTAGTGTCCAGTGCCCAGCACTGCTTAAAGGTGGTTACGTGACCACTGTTTAAAACTTTAGCATGTGTCATAAGTGAGCATGTCATACTTTACTGTTGAACCCCAGAGCAGTCCTTTTGGTGCAGGCATATCCCAAGTGCCGCCCCTAAAATTTGTTATGCAGCTTGACCTGATTGTGTTTGACCTTTAATAATGAAGCACAGGGATAATCCTGTTGAACTGGAGTGGGATTGCATGTTACTTTACACCAAAAAGTGGGAAGATTTATGGAATTGGAGTATAAAACACTTAGCTCTGATTACACTGTATTCCTATAAACTAAGACATGCTTTTTCTTTGACCACAAGTAGGTTATTTTACTATTTTCACTCTCAACACTCCAGTGACAGCACTGAGACTCAGAGGCAGCACTGAGACTCAGCTCACTGAGTGCTGGAGGTGGGGGCATGAAGTGTGCTGACCGTTTGCTGAAGCAGGGGAAGTGGGGACAAGGGTGAGGGGAAGGGAAGGCTTACCTTTGTGGGCTGCTGCTGCTGTAGCAGCATATTGGCTCTGCTCAGAGCAGCAGCACCATGGCCAGGTTCCCTGAGAACTGACCCTGGCACCTTGTTTCTACCCTCTCTTCCCTTGCCCCCAGTTACATATGGATTGGGTATAGGGCACCGACTCTGGCAGAGGCTGCCCAGGGGGCAGGGAGATCACTTGCCGCCTCCCTCCCAGATCCGGCTCCTGTAGCCAGGCAGGGCAGTGCAGGCTGCTCCTGTGTGACAGAAACTCCCAAAGGGGCTAAAGATTCTGGCATCCCTTTATAGCTGGTGGCCAGGCTTGGTGCCCCACTCGCCTTGCCCGATGTTGAAACTATTTGCATATTTTCCTAGATTGAAATCTCTGAGTTTTTCTCGCTATACATTATAGGTATTGAAGAACCATGTTAAGACTCTCCTTGAGGTGGAAGGAGAAGGCATATTACTACAAGTGGCTGAATTAGTTAGGGTAATCAGTCTCTTTTGAAGGAAATTTGCAGCAGGTTTGTAAAACTGCCTCTGGGAGTTGTTTCAGTGTTCCTGTAGAACCAGCTAATTCCATTTTTTTTCACCAGTTAATGCAGTATTTTTCAAAACAAGTTTGGCTGCATTTTTGTAATGCTTTTATTGCATTTTTTTTGGAAATGGTAAAGAAAATGCCAAAATATCATCTTTGCTGTACCATTTTCCCCTGGATAGGAAGAGTATACTGGTTTTATATAATGTTTGGGACAAAATGGGTACACCATAAATATTTTGACTAAATTTGCTTTGTTTAGTAGATGAAAATCAGTTTTATTTTAAAATGTAACATATTTTCCATTATTGTGGCTTTTCTACAGTGGTGATTAAGGTAAATCTCAAAATGATTAGCTATTAATTGATATTTATTTACTGTTTAGTTTTCCTTATGTTATCCAAGTAAATGCAAAGTTAATTAAACAACCAAATACTATGATCGATCCATGTAAAGATCTCCAGACCCATGTTTTTATTTCAGAAAAAGAGCTATCTGTGAATCTAATGTGACAGAGAGGTTTGAGAATTATATTTAGTTCGGTTTCCCCTGGAGGCTGTTTTTTCTTCAGGCAATATTAGTTTATTAAGCTACATGCCATCTAGGGAAGAGTGCATTTAAAATACTACTACTACAGTTGCCAAAAGGAAGCCCGCCAGGGAAAATGATATATTTGACAAAGTCAGTGTGTTACTGGAACTGTGTGAAAGGTTTCATTCAGAGGACTTCAGAAGCTTTCCTTGTCCTGGAGAACGTGGGAGTTAGGGCCTGTGAGCTGTCCAAGCATTGTGATTTATCTCCTACATAATGCAGACACAGTAAATTTTAGAAACGATGCACCATCACCTCCAAAATTCCTCGTGGTGGGGACCTCAAGCCATGAAACTTAGATTTTTACTTAAAGGCTGTCCTGTCTGGGGAATGCTACTGCTGCTGTGAGCCCTGCACCTGATGAGGTTCCCAGTGGGGGGAGGGTTCTCCCTGCCACCCTGTCTCTGAGCCTTGCAGCGGGGCCAGAATGGGGGAACTCCACTATTACTGCAAGCCCTGCATCTCACAAGGCTCGCAGTGGTGGTAGCATTCTCCCTGCTGCTGCTGCTGCTGCTTACACCTCTGCACTTCCTCAGGTTCACAGCAGGAACCACATTCTCCCCACTGCTTTCACTGCAAGCCCCACATCTCAGGAGGCTCACAGCAGGGGCAGCATTCTCTCCGGTACAAGCCTGGCAGCTGATGATGCTTGCAGTGGGGGCAGTTTTCCTGGTGCTGGCCCCTCTGTGGGCCCCGCAGCCCACATTGTCTATGGGGCTTGCAGCAGGGTGAAGGTAAGGAATTCTGCCCCCAAAGCAAGCCCACTGAGCCCTGTCAGTTATGCGGCTTGCAGTGTGATCCCAGGTTCCCCCTGCACCAGTGGTAAGGTGCGACAGGAGCTAATATGTAATCCCACAATCATACATCCTGCCACGCGTGTGTGGCATGGCAGGAAGTGTGATTGTATGAATCATGCATTAGATATTATTGTGCCTTTGTCTGCACATATAGGGGGACCCTTAGATATATAAAAACGGATCAAATGGGCACTTATCTTTGAGTGCCTTTGATAATTGTTTAAAGTCACAAATAAATATGAAGAAATCACCAGTAGTTTTGCACTGCTTACGAGAACAATTGATTCAGCATCTCTGTAATCTATACTTTCCTCAGAATTGTTCTTAAGCAATTTCTTGTCCTTAAGCCCCTGTAAAAGTTATCTTCAGAGTCACCAAAATCAGGCTATTTTGGATCAAATTTCCAAGAATTTTACTCATTCCCACAGTCTGTTCCCTGCCCTTCCTAAACAGCAGAGAGGGAAAAGGATCTTAAGGAAATCTACCACTCCGTGACTTAAAACTTGTAATCGTTTGTCCCTTAATAAACAACAAAAAACCCCAAATTCCCATCACTGAAGTTCAGCAAGTTCATTAGATACTGTGTTGTGTCTACCTCTCTTTTTTCTGGTGAAGCTAATTGAGAAGCTAGCAAAAGACAGCTTCCTAATTGTTAGCTGCCAGTGTCCTGAATATCTCTGCCAGAATGTGATAGCAAGACAAAACTTGTTAGCCTTGTGAATGACCACCCCATTCTGTAATCAAAATAAGTACATCCATATATATATAGCTTCTATAAATATAAGAATAAAGCACAAAATACATGCTGCTAGATCCCTCTGCCATTTAATCTCCAGATACTTCTGTGTCCTCCTTATAAGCTGCTTGAATGAAAAGATACTATGCTATTAGAGCTAAAGAACATGGATCATTTTACAAGTTGGCATTGGTAACTTGTTTGGTCATCAGAATCCTCATGAGAGGTTCCCACAAGACTTAAATGACTGCCTCATCTTCAATATTTCTTAGAAGCAATTTTAAGAACGGGGTGACTTGAACTGAAATGCCAGCAACTGCTCCCAGTTCCACATTTTTATAGTAAAAGTAAATAGTGCCTTTAGAATCTAGCTGAAATCAGTATTTTGATGGAAAGCAGGTAATTAAATCTGAACCTAAGTAAGTCTAGTGGTAGGAAGAGAAAAGTACAATGTAAAATTTATCTGAATAATGTCCCCCTTGTAAGGCTGCCTGCCATCAGTTTAAGTAATTCTGTAGCTTTAGAGCACGGATGTCAAATGTACAGTCTCTGGGCCAGATCTGGCCTGCAGAGCAGCTCTATCCTGGTAGCCTACTGGAAGTTGAGGGGGTGAATATGAGAGTCTGGCCTGCCGCTTAAGTTGGGCCCCAGTGGACGTGGCCATCGGTGTCAGAAGGTATGTGAGGGCTTTGCAAATATAGCCCTGTTTGTCCTGTAGCTGCTCTTGGTTACCACATCCACCACTGATTCTGCCCAGCCCCTCTAGTCCCAGCACAAATGATGCTTCCTAAAAGTAGACAAAGTTTTCCAATGTTTCTTGTGTTCACTCTTAAGGGTTGGATAGCTTGATTGAGTATCCTATGCAGTGCTGAAATGCTACAACAAGACAGTTACATCACTGAAGCATTGGTAATATCAAGCTGAAATGGCTTTGATCTGTGACACCTCAAAACCAGCAGATCAAAAAATGTAACCTCAGTATGAGGATTGTCCCATGTCAGGTGTCCCAAGGCAAAATTTTCGGGCATGTACTATTTTAACCTTGGGTGACTTTTACTACAGTGCATGAGTGGTGATGGATGGTTGCAGGTAAGACTGACGGTATAGCTCAAAATGGAGAATGCCTCCTGATTTATACACTTCAACTAAGAATTCATGTTACCTCTTCTAGCACCTATTTTTGAATTATAGTTTGCATGAACTGTTGAAAATATACACATTGTTTTTTGAAATTTCAAAAACAACTGTATTTTGAAAGCTTTTGCCATTGTAGGAGCATTTTACTTTTTAAGCCTAGCAATTTTTGTGTCTTTCTTTTGGAAAGAGGATAAGACTCTCAAATGTATAAATATTTTTTATCAAATGTTTGTCTGTCAGCAATGTAAGAAGTCGAAAAAATTTCAAGTGCTTTTATTCTTGTAACAGCTTCCTGCTGTATTTTTTCATTTTTTCAATAGGCTCTTTCTAGGAGGATCGTTGGGACAGTGCAAGATGCTCCTTATGAGGGCACATTAGTATATATGTACATTCTTTTTAAATCTTTGCTAATCTAGGGTGTTGCCTTCCATGTACTTTTCTTTGGGTGTGAGATCACTGAAGTACAGATATAGAGGGATGAGAAAAGAAACAGAAGGTATGAGGCAAGAAGCAAATGTTGTGTTAAATCAAATCCCTGTTTGTTAAATTAGCTTTAAAATAATAGCTCATATCTACTAGGAGCAGCATTTTGTTAATTTTTAGTAAGCATAAGCAAATATGCACCTTTTCATATAGATTTTCATTTAAAACTTATCATTGAGTAGCTTTGTATTTTCCTTATCTATAATATTTCTAATTATTTTGTGTATTTCTTTATTTCACAGTTATTCCTGTGATTTTAAAGGCATTGACATATGATGAGAAGAGGGGAGCCTGCAGTGTGGGTTCCAACGTAAGAGATGCAGCATGCTATGTTTCCTGGGCCTTTGCTCGTGCCTATGATCCCTTAGAACTGAAACCATTTATTAATCAAATTTCAAGGTAAGTTTCTACAGGGAAAATACTATACTTACCGTGCCAGGTAGGAGTGCTCTCAAATACATGACATTGCTTTGTAGGGGCTACAAGAAGCAGTATGGTTATGATTATACAGCAGTACAGTTGGGTTAATTAGCCTGTCCATAGCACCATGTGAATATTTTGGTTCAGGAGCTGCAGAATGTGTGGAGACACTGCTGCCCGGCACAGTACATTTTCAATGATTTTTTTCTTTGGGTAATGCAGTAAATAGAAAAGTGCTATTATAGACAGTCTATAATTGTAATGTTCTGATACCACACATCCAAAAACTTTTAGGCAACCTTTTCAGAAATATTTTCTGAATCATTTTGCTCATATGATTCAGAAATAATCATCGCAAAGATATCGCAAATAAGATATCCTGTAAAGGGATGTCGCTGGTAGGTGTTGTAAGGCTTCGGTCTTTTTCTGGTCGGTGCCTTGTTCCCTAGCAACATCAGGGAGAGACTGCACCCTGGGGCCACCTAGATGGTTTCAGGTGCTGCCCTTACTTGCCTGCCACGCCTTTTATGTTGATTGATGGGGAGGCAGTTCCCTGTCGGTGGTCCCAAAAGGGATCTTGACCTTGGTCTTTCTTTGTGGGGCTCCCCACCTCCCCCAAACCTCCCCTTTACCCCACCCTTACAGATCCATGGCCTGGGAAGAGACTGCTCCCTGCAGTCATCCTTGGAATGTTCTCTTCTCATCCACATTACCTGCCTTGACCTGGGTCGGGTCTTTCCAGCCATCAGTTTTTCCCGAGTCGATCCCTAGTTTCCGGATCAACTTTTGGGCAAACTGAGCCTGCCCTGGCCTGGGATAACAGAAACTTAGGCTAATTCTTAACTGAAAAATGTGTTCGATGTCTGCCAACGGGCACCCAGGATTCTGATTCCCAGGATCTTTCTGACTAGGAGCTAATCACTCCTGATCTCACTATCTGGTGGTACTTGCCACTTCTCTGTAGGGCTTTGATACAGCTGCTGCCTGTTCCTCTCTTTTCATCAGGCTGCCTGCAGGACTAAGCTGTCACTTGTTGTCCCTCCCTGCCATAGTATCTGTGTCCCCTGCTGTGGTTGGGGCTCTGCTTAGGCCGGTAATGGAGAACCACTTGTCCTCACTGCTGCTCTCCAGTGATCCTTGGCTCCCAGAGCCCGGATCCCTTGCTCTGTCAGCTGGACTTCCCCGGCTGATGCTCGGGTTTCCTTCCCTGCGTTTGGAGCCGCCTGGCTCCGCCACCTGCGTCTCCCAGCCGGTGTGCTGTGCCTTTCCCTCTCTCCCACTGATTTCTCTTCCAGCTGCTCTTTGAACTGCCCTCTATTCTCTGAGGCCCCGCCCCTGGGGCTCGTTGATTTGCAGGCTGAGGCAGCTCTGAACTGCCGAGCCTCCATCAGTGTTTCCCTGCAGCTGCTGCTTGTCTCCTTCCCTGTGGTAAGTATCGGGACTTGTTGGGAGGGATCTGCAGCCATGTTGGGGAGGGCTTTTGCCTCTCCTCTTACAAGGGACTATATAATCTCCCTTAAAAATGCTCGTTTAACTTGGGTGATATGAATGAAGTTAGCCAAGTTGTGAAAAGTTTAACTGTTCTTATGTCTACTCTATGAAGAACAGATTTTTACGGGTTTTTTTAATTAAAATTAAAATTTTTGAAATAAGATTCTATAGTGAAGTTTTTATGGTACTAGAAATTGTACCAAGAGTCTCAATTGAGGTCTAAAAATAGTGTAATATAACTTTGGCCCTGGAAAAAGAAAATCTTTTAAACAAAATCTTCTAGGTTTATGATCATTAAAATATATATTTCCTTACAGGTTTTTTCAAAGGGTACAGCTAATGCCTTTTCAAAACAGGGACCAAATAATTACTTATGTGTAATGCTTCCATTGTAATTTACTTACCTGTCACTTCAAAATAAAGAATAAATCCAAAGAATCTGTAAGCAAACACTGTGGAGGAATTGGTTCCTAGTACTGCTTGATTAGGAGCCTTCTGCGCTCTCTCTTTCCCCACCCATTCTGTTCTCAGTTCTGGAAAAACATGACTCTAAGCAGCTATGAAGTCTTTTGGAGTTCAGTGCAAGAAAAGTGGAACTGATAAGTTGTTCTAGATTTGAGAAATATATTCATGACGTGGTGCACTGATGGAGGAAGCAGCAGGAGGAGGGTCTAAGGAAGAAGCTGCTGCTTCTCTTTCAATTTCCAGATGCATGCTTGATTGTAGTGACCCAGTGGGGGTTCTGCTTTTACTGATGGTGGGTGCATGTCACTAAGCACTGCCTAACAACCAGCATTATTTTCTTAGAGTGATCTAGGTAAAACATTCCTATTTTCCATTCTTTATAATTAAACCTGTTACAAACTTCATCAGTATCTTTATGTTGCTGACTCTTTGATTGATTATGAGATTCATCCTGGTTTATTTTGGCAAACTTGATGAAATGTCTGAAGTTATATTTCTATCTAAAACTATTTTGCTCTTGCTTTAATGAAACTGGAGGAATAATAATAGTAGGATCATAAGAAAATAGGGCTGTAAAGGACCTCACAAGATCATCCGGTCCAGCCTCCTGCTCAAGGTAGGATCATCCCTGACTAAACCATCCCAGCCAGTGTCTCCTACCTGCTCTTGAAAACTTCTAAGGAACTCCACACTCTTTTGAGGTAGCTTGTTCCAAAGCTTGGCCCCTTTTGTAGTCAGAAAGTTCCTCCTAACTTCCAACCTAAATTTCCCCTGCTGCAGCTTGAAGCCATTGCTCTTAGTTCTGTTGGCTGTGGTCATGGAGAAAAGCCCATCTCCATTCTCTCTGCTATCACCCTTCATGCATTTGAAGACTTAGCAAATTCCCTGTCAGTCTTCTTTCTCCAGGCTAAATAATCATAGTTGTTTCAGACTTTCCTCAAGTCTTGCCTTCCAGGCCTCTAAACATTTTTGTTGCTCTGTGCTGTGCTCTTTCCAAACTGCCCGTGTTCTTCTTTAAATGTGTGACCCAAAACCAGACATACTATACCAGGTGAGGCCTTACCAGTGCTAAAAACTCTAAAGCCATAACTTCTGAGCTGTCAGTTCTCCTTTCTTATACTGTTCTCTTGTCTACAATGCTTCATGTGACACACAATTTACTCATTCTCTCCTTTACTTTACCATGGTAATCTGGGTCTATATGTAGGATGCAGGCTGTCCTTTCAGATATCATCTGTTTATGCTTTTCCTTTGATATCACAAAGCTGTTTGAAACATGCTGCGTGTATTATTTATAGACAAGAGGCCAAGTAGATTCCGGTTGGCCAGTCTTTTGGCTTTCAGTCCTTTAGTGTTAACATCGAATCACAGTATCACTACTTTCTCAGCTGAATAGGTAGATGCTGTAGAAATTCCTTAGGTCTGGTGTGGTTTGATCAGTGATAGGCTATATCTGTTTACATGTAAGCAGAGTATACTAGCATAGCTGAAAGATACTTCAGGTGGAAATTGTCCTGTAATAAATTTATATTAACAGTTTCTTATAGTTATATTGGTTGCTTCCTTTTTCTGAGTATAGATAGTTTGAGCACTCTTCAATGAAGTTCCCTCTGTGAGCATTAGGTAGCAGAACATATTCATATACATTATGACGCATGGTTTCACTGAGTGTGTCAGCAAGCCAGTGACTACACACTTATTTTTTAATCTAGCCCAAGGTGTGTCACTATTTCATTTAAAGAAGAGTATCGTACTTTTAGCCACATGCAAATTATTGCTGCGTTGAAGGTACAAAACTCAGCATCTTAGAACAAAGCACTTGATATTCATTCTGATTTGATCATAGGGGGAAAGAGTCTTTTTCTCTATAAGAAAACAATACAATTGTTACAGGAAAATAATATATTAAATAACTTGATATTTAAAAATGTTGAATCTTTACAAACACATGCAATTATATGCTGCTGAAACTATTTTCTGTGTTGATAAAATTGGAAAGCATTATCCTTTGTCCTTCTTAACGCTGTCTTTTTGGCTCGCTGGAGGTGCTCAGATGCTGTTATAGTTGAGAGCGGTATTATGACATGTAAGAAGTTACTGAATAATATGAATCAGACTTGAAAAACAAGGTGGTAGTGGTTGCAGAGCAAGTTCAGTGCAAGTATGGTAGTAACTACAAGTTGTTGAGCAGGTATGTAATTAAGTGATGATCCTTTTAATCTCTGAATCACTTTTGGCACAAATTAACGTTCTTGTCCAGAGTTTCAGCCTAGTATTAAAGCAGCATGGTAACTGAACTTCATTCTTGCCCTACTTCCAATTCAGGTTGTGAGACAGTGGTTATAAAGTGAAATTCTTTTGCTGGTTGGAAAAATATTACCAGTTTTTTTAACAAGCATTTCCATTACAGAATGTTGATAGAACTGATAAAAATCTCACCTACCGATGAGAGAACTTCTTACAAAACCTACTCTTTATTAGTTAGACTTTGGAGGGGAAACATACTTTGTTATTCCCATCCTGAATCTATTTTTTGGATGAACAGAGGAGTAAATGTGCCATTTTTTTTACCAGTGTCAAGACTTTTTAAAAACAAAAATATATTAATATGATTATATTGCTTTACTTTAAAGAAATCGTCTTTGATTTATGACTTCTCCTTGTTCATCATGCGTTGCTACTAAGATGGGTATTTGTAGAGAATACTGATGTGGCAAGCATGTGAAAGTATCTGTAGATCTGGTATTCCAACTCAGTACTATTCTTCTTGACAAACAAAAGTTTCAGACAAATGGAAAGCTCTGTTAAAAATCTTTGCCTCAGAATTCTAATGTACTTACCTAAATATTTATCTTGGCTATATTTCCTTTTCTGCCCTTAATTTGGGATCTGAACCAACACAGTTGTCATTGTAGTACTGTGTTTTTTTTAAGTCCAGTTTAACTAGTTTCAAAAATCTTTCCTCTCCTCTCCAAATTACAAGACCATATGAAGTGCAAAAACGTAAATGCTTGGTAAAATGATCATTAAAAACTAAGTAAACCCCTGGATTTTAGGATTGTCTTCTAAAATATTTTTATTCATCAAAAATATTGTGCTAAGACTGTCTAAAAGGGAGTTACCCTTTGTTTATAATGCTTGATTATAAATAAATAAAACTACTGAATATGTCTTGTGGATTAGGAAGTAGAAGTTATATATAGTTTAAGAACTATGAATTTTATAAGAATAGTTCTTTTCTTGTTTCCCTAGGAAAATAAATCAAATGAGTGCATTTTCTGTAAGAATCAATGCACTCGGAAGTAGAGTTGTTTTGCCAGCTTGTTTAAAACGTCAGCGCAAAAAAGTATTTCTACTATTTGTATAAACTGTGTCATTTTAGTTCTTCAGTTCTTGCCCACTGCACTTATTTAACTATGTGAAATTATTGCTCAATTATAATAAATTTTAATTTTCTTGAAGAAAATGACACAACCTGTCAGTAAATTGATTTTTCTTGGCATTTGTTTTCTTTCTGGTGAGATCTAAGTGCAAGCTATTTTCACTCACTTTAGCATTGTGTTATATGACGTAAGTGTGTATGCACACAGTGTGAGTGCAGGCAACTACTCTGCCTTCCCTGCGGTGGTGTGTTGTTTGTGGTGAGAGGAAAAAAAAGAAGGTGTGGTTGTTGGATAAACTGATGTAGCTTGCCCCAGGGCAAGATTGTCCTGCAGAATCAGGAAATTTGAAGTATTGCTCTGAGCTACATCTTGTGCCATGATGAAACATTGAGAATAATTTCTGTGTACAAAAAATCTGTTTGTTGTATGCTTTCTTGAGAAGGGAGTTGTACACAAGTGCTTGTCTTGCTTTTCTCTAGTGTAAAGCTGTGCGCTATGTGTGAATCATGAGTTGAAAGGGTGTGCCCTATTTTCCTTTTAAAATTATTGACAATATATTTAGTCTTTTTATTTGCATTTCTACTAGTTTTTTTTACCAAGATACATATTTACTAAAATGTATGTAGCTTTCATGTAATATAGCTGATATTGATATGAATTTAGAATTTTTCACTTAAGAATTGTTACAAATAACACGGTTGATAACCTGGTTGATCTGGGGAACAGATTGAGGGATTGCGAAAGGGTGTGTTAAAGAAATGGAATTGTCCCTTTTTCAGACACTGTTTATTGGCTGGAGCAGAGGAGATTGGGCCTGCTCATTGACGCACCTGAGGGTGCTCCCCCCTACCCCTAGTATTTAAGCTTAATGAGGCTTTTCAAAAGCCCTTTTGCTTCTGTTAGCTGTAATACCTTCCCTCCCCTTCGTTGTAGTAAGAGAATCCTATTTATTTGATGCTGTTAGTCTTGCCAATTGCCTTCTTAGAAGCAAAACCAATTTTTTCTTGTGGGGACAGATTTACAAGAGGTTCAAGTGATTTTTTTTTTTTTTACCCCCCCTTCTTCATAGCTTCAGAAAGAAAAGTTGGATTCCTTGAAATAGGATTAATAGTGTCTTGTGCAGGTAAAAGTTATAAGGAGTGGTCCCAGAGGCAAATGGGATTTTCCTGGTGGGTTATGAGTGTATAGGAAGGGGGAGACATGAAATGTACTCTGCTTTGATGAGCTGTATAACCTCACCCTTTTACCTGGTCAGGAGGAAAGGGAACTGAGATCAGAATAGGCTGTGGAGGGTCTCCCCCAAGTAGTGTGGTGGTATGGAATGTGCCCCCTTCTAAACTGCACTGGAAGCAATTACACTTCTGATATGAGGGAGCAGCCTGTGCTTAAAATAGTTTTTCTGTCATTTGTTTTCCTGCCTGGCCTGCTCAAAAGACTAATTATACTTGAAGGAACTACAAAAGTGTCTTGGAGACTCAAAGGTGCAAGTCACTCTTTGCTGTACCTATTAGAAGTCAGGTGCGGAAAGTTTCAAACAAGTCGAGACATGTTTTGTTACCTGGCTTACAAAAAAAATCCCACTTTGTTTGACACGAATGATTGCTTTATGTTAGGAAATCCTGGTGGAGTATCACATAAACTCCCACAATGAAAGCAGACGGGTGTAGACGCCTAAAACATGTTTCATCTTAGACACATTGCTCTCCTTGCTAATCTGCATGGTATAGTAGCAGTACACTGTGTGTGCACTCATTTAAAATGAATTCTATTTGAACAATTTAGTAATGCAGTTTGATGGGCTTTAAAGGAGTAGCATACAACTGTTATCGTATGGAAAAAGCTGAAACTGAGCACAGCAGTTAAAAGTGATCATGAATTCCATATATTTTTACTTGCTGAGAAGCCACTCAACAGAACTGTGCTACTATAAAGTCAGTAGATATTTTCTGAGTTTTGTTTGTCAAAATATTTCATGATTTTATTAAATAAGGCTTTGAACTTGCCCTTGTTCATATTAAACTTCTGGAAACCTGAAGCAGAAATATGCTTCTCTTACTTTTCAGCACATTTTTCTTCATATTTTTGTAGATGCACTTCTTGCTGGAAGGGTGTTCACCGGCCATTGTTTCTTTAAAAAAAAAAAAAAAAAAAAGCGTGTGTGAGAGAGAGAATCTAACTTCCATTGATGAAAAATAAGAGGCCTTTGTGTCAGGGGGATTCCTCCTGCAGAGCAGTGGGGTTTCTCTCTGCCTGACGGGGGTGGGTGTGTGTGTCTAACATACCTTGATGAAAAATAAAAGGCCTTTGTGTCGGGGATTCCACAGTTTTTACATTTCAATTTCAAACTCTCTGCCTCCTTCTGCAGAGCAGGGGGCCTCTCTCTACTTGAGGAGGTGGTGGCAGTGGCAGTTTCCTCCCCTTGCCCGCCCACCTCTGCCTCTTCTTGTGGAGCAGCAGAGCTTCCCTCCACCTGAGGAAGTAGCGGTGGCAGCGGCTCCTCCCTCCTTCCCACCTGCCTCCACCTCTGCCTCCTCCCGCAGAGCAACGGGGCTTCCCTTTCCCTGAGGAGGTGGCTGTGGCGGCTCCCCCTCTGCCCCGCCTGCCGCCCTGTCCCTGACTTTGCTTTCTCCTGTGGAGCAGCGGCTCCCGACTCCCTGCCTGAGGTGGTGGCGCCTTCCTCCCTGCCTGAGGCGGCGGAGCCCCCACAGGCAATTGCCCTCTGGGTGGCACATACACAGTTGCCCCAAAATGTTATGGACATACAGTCAGACAGACTAAGTACTTTATTATATTAGAATATTTGTGATACTACTAAACAGGATTTTAATAAGTGTATTTTATAAAATATGGATATGGTTATAATCTCACTGACTCAAAACCTTCCCACATAGCCCTATGTCAAAACTTGACTGAAAAAAGCAGTCGTCAGTTGCTCAGGACTGTAACCTAAGGCATTGGAGCCGGTCAGTTATTTTGTTTTAGGGTGCAGTCTTGTCCTTCACGGTCTCTCAGTAGAGATGTCTTCTGACACTGTCTGATTTGCTGTTTGATATTTGAATTCGAGACATTATTGAAAAATAAAGTTTTGTTTTTATTTGCTTAAAACTTTTAATTTCTTAAAATGTCTGGAAATCCCAAGTTTGTTTTATTTTAACATGTCTAAAACATCTGTGGTGTAAAGCACATTTAAAATAAAAACATATTTCTGTAATTGAGGTTTGTATATTAAAATGCTGAAAAGTTTGGAAATCAGCAAACAATGACATAATGTTAATGGTGTTGCAACAAGAGTTATAACATAATTAAGCCACCCCATGGATTCAGATAGATAGACTGACTGGTGCCTAATGGTCATTAATCAGAACGGCCAGGGTGTACCAGCTGCTGAGTTTTCATTTTGCAGTAGTATATGTTTCTCTTACTATTGGTTAGCCAGTGTGAGAAGAGACTTGATTATCTCTGAACTGTGAAATATTATCTCTACCTCTGCATAAGGTGGGGACCAATCTTTTTGGCTGGTACGCCACAAAGGAAAGCTCCCTCCCAAGTTCCACTCTGACCCCCTTCTTCTGCCTGATCCCTTGTTCTGCTCTTTCCTTCCTGATGTCTTACTCTGCTCTTTCCTCCCTGCCTGCTCTACTGCTCCATTCTCTTCCTTGTCTTATCTGGGCTGCTGTTCCTGCTCCCTGCCAGATCTGCCATGTGCCAACAAAGTGGCCATATCTGCCATTTGTGGTATGTGTGTCACGGGTTGGCCGTCCCTCGCATAATTTTAGCTGTGGTAAATTAGGTTTTGCACTCTTACTAGAGATGCAGCAGTTAAGCTATTGCTAAAAATCTTTGAGGAGTGGCAACAGGGAACAATCCAAAGAGCTCTTTAAAATATAGCTATGTATAACTCCATTTCATCTGAGGATTATAAGACACTTCAGGCATGCGCATATGAAACCTCATGATACTGTAGAATGTGCATCCCCTAAAATTGCTAGTTGGCTAGTATACATCTTTTAATGTTCAAGTTGCCTTACTATCAGTAAATTGAGATGATTCTGTGCTGTGAATCGACCAGATATACAGAGACGATCTGTAAAGGCAATAGCATGCTGTTTATTCTGTATGGATGATTTTATGCTACAAAGAACTTAAAACATTTGAAAAATGTTTAATAATTTATCAATACTAGTGAGTAGTCACAGTGTAGTATATCTTCCCAGATCAATATAAAGTGACATAAGGTGTACTTAGTCACAGCTTTTACGTTTCCACAGACAATTGAGGGAAAACTTTTTTCAGCCCAAGGAAATACCTAATTGAATACAAGGAAATATCAAGTTACAACTCTGACTTTCATTAATATAATTAAAGCATCCTTTTCCAGGGAATCTTGAATATTTAATATAAGCTTAATACTGTGATGCTTTGCTTGTACATTATTAACCTTTATGCTTGCATTACTTATATACTGTGTTTTTCTTTCTTAGTGCTTTGGTAATAGCTGCAGTGTTTGATCGTGATGTTAACTGCAGAAGAGCTGCCTCAGTAAGTTGACAGTGTCTCATTTATTCCTTTATTAAAATTACAGCTTACTTGCAATGCAAGTTAATTGGATAGAGATGGATTATTTAAACAAAAAGTATGTATTATGAGCAAAAAGTATTTTAACATAATTATAATGTGGCTTGAGTACATATTAAAAATAATACAGACACATACTTGTAGACTATATTATGAATCCACAGTTAAAATTTGTCCTATTGTTATTACTCTTCCACTGTGCAATGTAATATGTCTTAGGTGTTCTTTCACAGTATCTGATGAAGTAAGCTGCTAGTTATGAGAGCTTATTGTATATATCTCTGATTTAGTTAGTCTGTAAGGTGCAAATGTGCCCTACCTTTTCTATTTCTTGGACCCATTTTATTCTGTGACTCTGTAATACATGGAAGGATCTATAAAACATGCTACTAAATCTTGATAATGCCACCTATGCTTCTTTTCCCCTTGCAAGTCAACTGTCAAGTTCTAACTGCAGTAAATTAATACAAAAATAACAATCTTCAGATGTGTTCACGGAAATTGAAAATGTTATAAGAGGGCAAGGAATGTTGTCCATACAC
Organism: Caiman crocodilus; assembly: GCA_030014935.1. NCBI lineage: Eukaryota > Metazoa > Chordata > Crocodylia > Alligatoridae > Caiman > Caiman crocodilus. The sequence continues at coordinate 15,880,596 of JAGPOW010002173.1, forward strand.
ACATCTAGATGGGGTTAAAAAGCAGAGCCATCAATACAAAAATTCATTTTGTAAAACGTGTCTGGACACTAGAACATTGACAAGAAGCTAGGTAGGAAGCGTAGTTAATGTAAGGAGACGGAAGCATGTAAAAGGTAAGTTGTAATATTTGAGAGGAGGAACTTGTTAGGGATGTAATTTAGTATGTAGTAATGTGTGTGTAATTCAGTTTGGTTGGTCATGTTTCCTAAAAGTTTTGTTCTAAGAAAAAAAGTCTCATTTTTTAAACCCTCAACCAAGCAAACAAATAAACAAAAAGGTAGCTCAGGTAGAAGTTAAAAAAAAAAATGGCATACTTAACCGGCTGTCTGTATATATAACAGAAAAGATACCACAGTGCTCATCAGTGAATCCAGTTGTCTCCAATATGTGAATAATCTTATGTCCAAATGCACAAAAAATAAAGGTGTACTTTGCAGTTTAACCAGGAGCTTAATAATGTGGCTAAATGAATTTCACAGCCAAGGAGAACTTCTCACAGAAGAAGCCTCGACACCATTCTTCTGTCTTTTGGCTCCCCTTTGTGTAAGTGGTTTAAGTCACTGGTTTAAGTTGCAATATTTTCACTAGGAAAGAGAATCAGTTGCTTGTACAACTGAACCATTTAATCAATTGATTGTACAACTGCCTCCTGAACCATTTATGGCTTTATAGATTACAATCAAATTGTAACTTTTAATTGAAAACTAAAAAGCAGTGAATGTGGAAAATAGAATGCTATTATAATAGGCTCTCTGCCTAAGTAATCTCAGAACATGTGAATGGCAGTTATATTAGCTGCCCTAGTTTAATCCTCTGAAGTCAGAACATGTATTCCCACATAGAGTACAACATATTAGACCAGGGGTGGGTGCTGAATCCCTGACCTATGGGCCAGATCTGGCCTGTGGAGCCATGTGATCCAGTCTGTGAGGCCCCCCAAAAGTCTGGAAACTTTGTGTTGAAGGAATGGAGCAATTAACACTGCCACATTTCCAAAGCCCTGTGGGGCAGATGACATGGTCTGGTATGTGAATCCAGTTGGCACGGATGGAGCTGGGGGCAGGCTGGCAAGCTCAATCCAGTGGTATTGCAACTGTGGGCAGTAGACAACCTCTTTATGCAAAGCACAGGTAAAAACAAATGGAAATCAAAACTACACAGAAACAAATCAGTTGTCTTTTCATTTATTAACCTGAGAAATGCATACAGTCAACAATCCCTGTTTGTAGGGGTAGGTTGTAGGGAGAGTATATTATTTGATGGAGTCCAAGTCTTTGGTGTTTTGAATTGTATGGGTGCTTCAAAATATAGGTTGTGCTTTGTAATCATAATTACAAATTAACATAACTTTGAATATCTCTTAACCCTAACTGTACTCCTCAGAACTGATTTTCATAAAATGACTCAACTACTTGAGGAGCAAGTCTGCCGAAAGTACTTTATTTACCAAATCTAAGATGATTTTGGATTTAAGGTAACCCTCTGATAATTAGATTTTATACATGGAAAATGTATAAATTTGTTATAATTTTCCATGTATGGAATCTAACTGTTGGAGGGTCATCTTAAATTCATTCTATGCACTGCTATAATTGGTAAAGGAGCAGCAGTGGGAGGTAGGGGCAAGCAGCCTTGCCCTTGCCCTTTGTCCTTCCCCTCTGCTACATGGGTTCCCTCTCTCAGTATCTGCCCCTCCCCCTTGCCATGGTACCTGTGTCCTGCTACCTCTGCTTCCCATCTGCTCCTGCTGCAACCTCTGCCCTTTCCTTCAGCCTCTGCTCCACACCCCTCTCAGCCATTTATGGTTCAATTTTAGTCCATTTTAGCTCAGAGCATGTAGTTCTGGCCCTGGCCTGGCCATGCTGCAAAGATTGCAGTCACGGCAGTAGAAACTCTGGCTGCTGCAACCCCTGCTTTAAGGATGGGCTGAGCCTGGAGCCATTCTGTTCTCCATGCCCCTGGATGGAATGGGGCTGGACATGTGTTGGACAGCAAGTGGTGAGTAGGGACAGAGACTGCAGAGGGGCAGAGGTGACAGGGGGAAAGGCAGCTGCTGTAGCAGCGACTCAAGTTCCGAGCCTGGGCTGGGGGCCAGTCAGCTTTGTACTCAAATCCAAAATGGAGCTCGCTGGTTTTTGTTAATTCCAGGAAATACAGAAGTGCTGTGTAAGGTTATGAATGATTTACAGATGAAACATGGAAATCCAAGCCAGTTGAAGCAAATTTCCGAGTTAATTAAAGGGTTAAAAACCTGTTATTTAGATTACTGTATTTAATTGAATCCAAGACAGAGTTTTCTACCTAGTCAGCATGAGGAAACCCCCCACCCTCTTGGATTTGAGTACCAGCCCCAGGGCAGGTGTCAGTTTAGCTCTGGCTGTGGCCCTGGGCTTAGGGCTGAGTCAGAGCTGAACCTCCCTTGCCTTGGGCTGGAATGGCTTGTATGGGGAGGGGGCTTGCAGCCAGAAGAGTGAGGGGGAGACTGGGGTGGGGGGTGTGGAGGAGTGGAAGAGACCTGAGTGTGTGGCTCAGGAGAAAGCACAGGAGAGACCGGACCCTCCAGGTTCCCCTTCCCCCTCTCTCCTTACCTTCTGCTTCCTATTCCTCTAGCTCTGATCCCTCCAGCCCAGTCCCTAACTTGACAGAAGAAGAGCCATTTTTTCCACACTACCATTTAACATATTCCTTTTTTTTTAATCTACACTTTTTACTTTTCTTGTGTCATTGTGCAAGTTTGAAAGTGGATTTGTACCACCAGATTTTACTGTTTGGAATGCTCATAGCAGAGGTTGGTAACCTACAGCTCATCAGCTGGAGCTGCCTCACAGAGGGGTTGGATCGAGGTTGCAAAGGTATGATCCAGCCTGAGGCAAAGTCCCATGCTGCTGGTTTGCCAGTTGGCAGTACAGGGGGTTACATCCAGTAGCACTGGTCCCCTTGTCAGCCTCCCACCCTCCCCATTAAAAGCTTGCTGACTCCTGTTGCATAGCATAAATGGAAATGGGAAATGCATAGTTATAAGAGTAGCATCATCTGTAATAAGATGTTTTTGCTGGCATCCAGCTTTGGAATTAGAAAGCTGAGAAACAATTTCTTGTTAGAAAACTTTTATAGATGTAATGCAGAAAAAAAACCCTTGAAGTCCTAATTATGCCTAATCTTTATTACAGTTAAAATATATGCTGTAATAGCCAAAATGTTTTATTTGCTTTTCCATTTATTACAGTGTACAGCATATTATAATTTTGATCACCAATAAAACAAAAATGCAAATAGAATTATTTTGAACCTTGAGGGTAGGGAGAAGTAAAATAAGCTTTAAAACATAATTCTGTGCCTTATTTTGCAGCCATGACATGAATAGTCATTACTTATTCACATGAATATTCCTTGTAATATTCTGACAGATTAACATAGCACTGAACCATGGGAGTGGCATGATCTGCAAGTTAGAGTATGATATTGAGGCTCAGTGCCATGTCTTTTGCTCTGACATCTGCTGAGTCAATCAGAGTTAACCTTTCTGTATCTCATTTTCTCTCCTATGGTGGGAGAATGCAGGCAGCCCAGAGCTGCCTACACTCTCCAGCTGCCCAGGACAGATGGTTTGGTGTCTTGAGAAACCTGATCCTGGATACCTTGTGAATTTATGGATGGGATTGGGTCCCTCAAGCCCCCAGGAGCACCTGTTCAATTTTCCCTACTTACAGAGATGCACCACAGGGAATCTCAGGGCATATCTCTGTAAACAGGAAAAATTAGGGCCCCCCCCACTTTTAGAGACCTGCTCTAGGATCTCCAGGGGTACATCTCAGCAAGCAGGGAAAGCCTCTGCATGTCACAGCATGGAGGCACAGGAGCCAGGGAATCCTGAGTGTCTTGTGCCTCCATGTGGGGACCTGTGTAGCCCTGTGCCTCCATGCTGGTACCTCTGCTGGGCTCTGCACTGATTCATGCTTTATCTGGAGGTATGGCCTGATGTGGATCTTAGTGTGGAGGTAAAGCGCAGTGTGGGAACTGGGGAATTCCCAGCACCCCATGCCTCATGGGTGCCTCATGGGTCATGTGCTGACTTGTACATCTGCATGAAGCATGGGTTACTGCAGGATCTGGTGCAGGTTCCAGCATGGAGGCACAGGGTGCTGGAGATTCCCTGGGTCCCATGCTATCCTGCATCTCTGTATTGGTACACACAGTGCCCCATGCTTCTTCACATGGCATGAGCTGATTTATGTTCCAGCAAGGAGGAACAGGGCAGCGAGGGATGTGGGGAATCCCTGGGTAAGGGGAACACATCACCCAGTAAAGCAGATCAGCTGCTCTACTTCATTTGGCAGTGTCTGTTTTTACCCACAGATTTGCTATAAAAGGCAGTTGGTGAGTGCAGTCATGAGGGGAGAGGGTACGTTAGGTAGTAAAGGGTTAATCTTTTGAGAGCTGGGCACAGGGTAGTAAGTTACCTGTCACTTACTGTCATGCTGAAAGTATTGTCAAATAAAGACACAGGTATCTTTATAAATATGTGTTTTGATGAGGACAAAAGCTCAACCCTGTGTCAGTTTGTTTTAACATTAGCACATTAGATCAGACTAAAGAATTGTCTATAATAGCTGGCCAACTGCTTTTCATAGTCTTGTGTTTTAGTCATGTTAAGGTCAGTCAGACATTCAGTAAGAAGCATGTTGTTAGTCTGTGGTCAATCCCTGTCTCGGTGAGTTGAAGAGCAGTCACATGGAACTTTCTGTGGGACATTACAGATCTCTCTTGCTTAGAATGCTGTTTTTTATATTTTTATTCATCCCCACCACTCTGGTGGTGGATGCATCCAGAGTTGTTCTGAACTTTGGGAGGCAAAGATGTTTCCTGCATTAGCCTGGAAATTCTCCCCCACTGGTATTAGACATTTGGAATTTTAAAGCTCCTTATGTCAATTTGGCAACTTATTTCATCCCCCAGCCCCTTAGCAGAGGAATGTGACATTTGGGAAATAAGGCAGGAAGAGAAGATAATGAAGAAACCCATGTTAGTTGTTAGAAATGGGTCAGATGGGAACAGAAAGGTAGGTGGAACAGCAGATAATGGTGAGTTTGTGTTTAAAATGACTATGTCAAACAACAGTCCTACTAGTTCCTGGCAAACCATTAGGTCTCTCAGAAGAGTTATCCGATGAGTGCTTATCAGTCTGGTTACTTTATTTGTAAATGCATTTCTGTCTGCTTTTCTCTTTTTAAGCCCCAGGTTGGCTTGATGACAGATATGAGTGAACAAAACTGTGACTGCATTAGAAAACTTCAGAAAAAGTGAAGGAAAAAAGCATCTTAAGGAAGAATGTGTCTATTTTTGCAGCTCATTATTTCAAAATTGTTAAATAAAAATGAGAGAAATAATTTAGCAGGTAGATGGTGTGGCAAAGTGGGGGGTCCCTTGCTGGCTACAGAGCTAGTTTCCCACCTGCCTCTGGGCCTGCTGCCTACCTGTCTCACCTGCCATATCTTGTTGTAATTAATTAGGTTGTTAATTAAGGCAGGAGGCTGCCCATTTTTCACCCCGATATTGGGGGGGGGGCTATCCGTGGGCTCTGTTCCACCCCTACACTGTGGCACAGGCCTCGCAGATGGCATTTCAGGCAGTTGGCTCAACCGTCCCCTTCGGCCATTAGCTGTGGCCCCCAATCATGGGACCTTTGGGTACCGTAAGCCCTGGCCCCATCTCAGGCCAGTCGGGACCCCAAGCTTCTTTGCTTAACATGGGCGTCCCTCACGGTGGGCCCCTGGCCCTTTTGACCATTCCGGTCCTGGCCCCAGCATTGACCAGTTGAGTCCCTCAGTTGGGTTTATACCTCCTGCCTGCACTTGAGGATTGGGGTCCCCCATTCCCAGCTCAGGTGCTTCTGGATGCATTCCTGGCCCTGTGGGGTCACTCTCCCAGCAGGCTCAGGCAGCTCCAGAAGCTTACCTGGCATATTCTGTTGCAATGGAATATAGCCCACCTGAAGGTGAGAGCTAGGGTTAAGGCACTGCTACTCGCCTTTCACTGGAGTGATGACTGGTCTGGCATTTCCTGGGGGCTCCTGTGCCACTGGGAGCCCCACCAGGCCACCCACTTCCAGCAGGGTGTAGTTTTAGGTCATGCCCAGGACAAGGAGCCTCCAAATCGTCCCCTACAGCTCTTGCTCTTACCCCAGGCTGTTGTGTTCAGCCTAGCAGCCAGGCGATGTTACTGCCTGCTCTGCCAGCAGCAAACTTCCCTGTTTATATAAGCAGCCATGGATCTAAAAATGGCTGCTGCAAGAAAGCACCTGCTGGCTTCTTGGCTTGGCCCTTAAAGTGGCAGGCACCAACAGTGCCGTGCCACAGATGGTTTATACCATGTTATAATATTTAAACCTAAGTGTTATAGAAATCTAGAAATAGGGTTAAGTGCCAACATAACTTTTATTAAAAAGAAGTGAAAAATAAAACATTTTATAATGAACATCTAATAATATGGACAGTTGCCAGATGGATTCCAAAGATAAAGTTGAAATAAGATTTCAGAAAATGAATTCCATTGGAATGAATGCCATTTTCCCCCAGTATACATTTCCAAAAAACGTTCTCCTGTAACATATGGCTTTACTTCTATTTTTATGGCTTTTGTTTGAAATTTTTTGAACATTTTTTCTTTACTTTTACTTTAATAATATTTCCCCATGACTTAACAAGAGCAAGTACATGCAAAGAAGTACCCTTTTGCTTTTTTTGGATACCCATCTGCAAGTGTTCAAATGAGAGTAGGTTCAATATGACACAAATTTAACTCCCTCCCTGAATCTGGTAGCCATTCCCATCCAGTGAACTGACTATTGTCATTTTAACCAAATGCAATCTGTAAGCTAAGAATGTTTCATAGCTGTTCAGTGGTTTGCTGAAAGCTGGATAACTAAGGATTTTTTTAAAGATATTTTAGTAGTGTAAGTCAGGAGACCTGACAAAGAATGTGTTGCTTTCAAAAGCTTGTATGTCCCAACTATGTAGTTGATCCAATAAAAGATATCATCCTAAGAAATTTTTGTTTCCCTGATATTTTACAAATTGTAATTGGTTTTATAATTTTTTGTGCTGTAACATGCAGAACAGTTTTTCAAAGGCATGTTAGACTAGCTTTGTTATCCAACCATGCCATTACCCTTAGACTAGTGATTCTTAATGCCACAAGATGCTTTCAGGGGTGCTGTAGGGTGCCACACTATGAGCATGTGTAGATGAAATGAGGGGCATGTGTGCATGACACTTTAAAGTGAGTTAAATGGTTTTGCACTGCTTTAATGGTGTTGGCATTTGTACACATTGGTGGCGCATTGCGCATCAGTTCCAGCCACTGTAGCACATTTGGTGGCGTAATGAGCCTTAAATTACTTTGGGGCACAGCAAACTAAAACAACTCTGAGGAGTTTTAGTTTGCTGCTCTACAACTGTGGAGACCAGGCTCCGTGCAGCTCAGGGACTGTGCAGGCAGCCTGGCAGTAATCTGGGATGGCAGTCTCCACCAAAGAAAAAAAAAAAAAGTGTTGAGCCTGATCTCTCCCACCCCCATCGGAGCTTGTCTGCCTGCATGAGTTGCGCTGGGGACCCAGTCCTTCCCTCTGTGGCTGTGGTGGCTCCTGGGACTGCCCAAACTAGGTGCCTGATGGGTGCCACCCTGGGGGAGGGCTGCTGCTGCTTCAGAGGGAAACATGAGTTCCACTCTGTGCAGCCCAAGGACTGCTCTGTCTGTTGGCAGCTTGCCTTGCCCTCCCCTCCCCTCCCTGCTGCTGGAGAGGCAGCTAAGACACGGGTGTGCACGGCACAGGGGTTTACTTCACCCTAAATTGAAATGTTTTTTTAAAAACTTGCCACTTCAGTGTAGAGCTCCTGTTTCATCTACACATGCGCTATGTTAGCATGTTAGTTGTGCCATCACGATTCACAAGATAAACCCAGAGATTTCAAATAGGAGTACTTAGTACTAGAAACATTCTAACTTGTGATCTTCCTGAGTTCTTTGCAACAGGAAAAAATGCTATAATATTCTTCTGTAGTAAAAAAACAAATGAAAGCTAAGAACCGGCATTTTTTCAAGGGTGCTTTGAGTTTAGAAAGCTTGAGAATTACTGCCTTAGACACATGAACAGTTTTGTTCTAAATTAAGTTGAAGTTATGTATGCTTATCTGAAGACAGAACTAGTCAATAAGTAAGGCATGAAGTTTACTAGTCTCTTACTAAGTTTTTACCTTATTATGTGGTATGTCTGCAGTTTACCAAATTAATCCATTTAGTAAAACCAGTCTATTTATCAGAGAAGGAATCTTTTTCTTTGGAAGGATATTTCTACTAGATATAATTTACTCAGTTCCTGATTAGATCTTTCATTTGAATGCCTTTTTTTAATTTAAAAGTAACTTAGATAATGCAGTGGTAAAACAGTAGCAAAATGTAAAATCATAACATGTTAAGGAAACTTATTCTGGCTTGAATAAATGTTCACACTCAGTTTTAAATGTTTTACAACAAATCCTTCTTTCCACTATTGGTCAGTTTACAGTTACATTATAGTACACAAACTGAATGGAAACTCATCCATACAGTCAGCTGGCCAATTAGCTTACTTAAATATGATAAAGTGAAACTTCAGTAGTCTGAAACCAGTGCTTATGTACATAGGTAAATATAATAAAAACATAAAATGAAACTTTTTAGCAGTTTGAAACAAGTGCTGTGTACTTTGTATATACTTTGAAAACCCAGGTATCCCCAATTTCTGCTGTTGTAACATTTGGCCAGGTATATTGATGAATCAGTTGAGTGCTTTTTACTCACAAAACAAAAACAAAACCCATAAGAAAAAATGTTAGAACCATAATGCAGCTGGCCAAGGTTAAGTATAGCCTGTCAACAAGCCCTGAATTGGCTGAATAGATTACATTTTTGCAGGTTAGTTTAAGCTGTGTAGATTGAACTAATAAGCAAGTGAACACTTTCTGATTCCAGAAATGCAGCCATGTCTGCAGTAGCCCAGGCCAGAAGCCAGGGGGCGCTAGAGGACACCTCACTGCTTTGCTAGAGCAGACAGCCTGAATCTGGAGGGGATCTAGGACAGAAGTTCAATAAACCGATTTAACCTAAATTAGTTAAACATGATACTACATCCATCCAGGTTTATCTTAAACCAGTTTCCAATCACCCGGACCAATCTGTGTAATTTCTGCCACTAGTTGAAGTGTTGAATCAATTTTGTGTAGGGGTTGGCAACCTATAGCCTGTGGGCTGGTTCAGCCTGCACAAACTTTGTATCTAACCCACATATGTGGGACTTCGGCAGCATGCAGAGGTGGGAGGTCCTTATGTGGGTGCTCTCCCTGCACTGCTGGGGAGACAAGCGGCAGTGGTAGGATTAAAGTGCTATGAGTTTACTGTTCCTTTTCGATGGAGCCAAACATGGGTTCAATTTATTTGTGTGGCTCTTATGATCTTTTGGTTCTTATTGCAGTATTCTTAGCTTAAGTTTCTCAGTTTGTTTTGCACACATTGTCAGAAGAGAACTGCTGTATGCTCCCAGCAAATTTTCTTTGTAAGCACAATGACATTACAGAAAAGTGGTTTTATCATTCAGATTATTATGATACTTTCATTTGAACATGGTTTTTTATTGTTGTTTGTTTATATTTTTAGATGAAATAATTTATTTTGTAAAGAGAAATATTAAAAAAATTCCATGTAGCAGTGCAAATGCTACAATCCAGCCTAGGTGGTGGGGATCTAGGGAAGCTTTTTGAAAGAATAGGACATTCTTTCTGGTTTTAGACAATGCCAGGACAATGCCTTTCATTTTGGGATTCTACAGACATACAAGCTGGCTGTCTCACTTAAGTACCTGTGAAGTACAGAGGTAATATTCCAGCTGCTTTCTGTCCCCTTTGCCCCAAAATCTGGGACTTATTTGAGTGAATTGCCATTCTAGATATATGTGTAAATTATTATTCCCTTCTGTATTGATGCTACTCAAAGCTGAGCATATTCAACCCAAGGATAAACATGGTTTTTAGCCCAGGATAGTAAATTGCCTTGATACAGATAAGGATGTAGTGCACTAATTAGGTCAGTTCTGTCTTATTGAGAGTCTGTTTAATGCCAGGCATAAGATATGAACAAAAATTTTGTTCTCAAGTTTTACAAGTTTAGAGACTGGTATTTTAATATGCTTTCATACCTGTCTTTTTAATAACCATGTTTTCTACTGAAGAATATGCTGTTAAACTAGCAGCATCCCAAATGTATTACTGTTACCATATTCTAAGTAAAAAAGACAAAACAGAGGAGATAATTATTTTATTTGTCTGATTCTTTTTGAAGAAACTCAAAACACTTTAGATACCATAGGATGGATGCTTTGGTGAAGCAGTTAATAATAAACTGTCTTTATTTTGATTACCATATTTGTGGTCAAATTCCCTTTTGATTCTAATATGATGGAGGTCTGTGTTAGCAATCAAAGGGCACGTCTACAAGAGGCGCTACAGTTCTATAGTGTCTTATTGCCAAAACTGATGCCACTGCTATGGCACTGTAGCAACGTGCTCTGCATTATAGCCTGCTTAAGGCGATGTAGCAGCCAAAAATAACCATACTGCACCGTGTGTGATTGGCATGGTGCAGTATGGGCTGTTACTGTGCCATCTTGTAGTACTTCCAAAAGGAAATTTAGATGGCGCAGTAACAAAAGCATTGTACGGTCATGTGTAGATATGCCCAAAGACAACTTCTGTGGTTGTGACTGTTTGAATAAACTTGCATTTTTAAGTTGTTGCCATGCAGCGTAGAGCTTTAAAAGCATTAGAACATAAAGTGGAACCAAAAACTCAACAAACCACCATTCCAGAGGGCCTATTCCTCTAACTCTGCTGACTTTTGTATAAAAGATTAAAGCCATGGTTCATTTATACTTCTTCATGTTTTGCATTCATTTGGTATTTATCAAAAACCAAACCTGACTCATTTGGTATGTTTGTTTTCTTTGTTCCTTAGGCAGCCTTCCAGGAGAATGTTGGAAGACAGGTATAGTAACTTTTATGAATCTTCATTCATGAAACTTCTTGAAGAGATATTGTAATACGCAACTCAGAATATTAAAATTAAATAGTCCATCTTCAGTAGAATTAAGTAAAAGAACGTCTAAATTTGGATAACACTTAAAACACTCATTATGGGTTTTCATCATCTAAAAGGAGGTTCTTCTGTGTTTTATTCCCTAAACTTGCCTGTGAATTTTTGACAATGTTGGTTCTGGAAAAGTGAGTTTTATGACAAGTTGAAATTCCTTCTAAAAAGCACAACCTTGGCCTAAAGAAACACAACATAGCTTATAAATCATCACATTATTAAAGTCAAGATAGAAGTAAGGCAATTTTTTTTTGCATTTTCCACTTCATTGATTTTTCTTGAAATAGTGTGAATGGCTAAGTAACTTACATATATCTTCAGAGCAGTTTAGTGGAATATCTATGACTGAAACTCAAGACTCCTGATTTCCAATTCTCTGCTTTTGTCTGTTAAATCATGCTGCCTTTCCTAAACCAGCATCTGAATTTTCAGAAGAGATCTATTAGTTGTGTAAGAGTCTGAGTTTTACTGTGGAGTAAAAAAAAAATTGCTGTTCTCCTGTTTCTGGACAGCCAGACATCTCAGTGATTTGAAGGCTCAGTATGTGTTCTTCTCTTTCCTGGAGAGCTGTCTTTGAGGACTTATACCAGAGGGGCGGGGGTTGTTTGTTTGTTTGCTTTTGTTTTTTTAAAGCTTACTTGTACCTAAACTGCATAGGGGCACCATATTGTTCTGACTGCAAGTTCTGCAAGTCTATCTGAGCAGGGAGGTGGATGACATAGAAGTATGCTTGTATCAGAAGCTTGGAGTCAGGATGTTATCTGGAGGAAAGCTAACAGTAATATGGTTTATAAGTCATGCATTTCATGCAGTTTTCAACTCTGATATGTGTTTGTATTATTAATTTTGGTTAAAACTGATTTTCTTTAGCTTTGCATTATGTGACTCATTTTCTTTGTTTTCTACACTTACACTGTTTTCCTGAAGAGTTTTTGTCAGGATGCTGGCTATAATCAACAAGGCAGATAGTGAAAACCTGGCCAGTAGAGAAATAATTAATGCTTATAATTAATCAGTCTACAAACTGAGTCGCATTTCCTGCTTCCAGCTGCTCTACACTTGGGGGCTGCCACTGCTATTGCTGGTGTTTGGTTCTTTGGCCGTGGTCCCCTCTTACGCTTTCCCTCCGAGGAAAGGGGGAGTGGAGAAATAGAGGGGATTGGAGCTAGGAAGTTGCCACTCCATGTTGGGCTTTTCAGCCCTGGTTCTTTCCACCTCTCTATTCCCCTGACCTGTTTTGCCTGTGGCAGGTTGTGTCAGGGTTGATCATAGGCTTATGTAGAGTTTAGATTATGGTTTGTATGGGATGGTTTGGATCAGGATGATCCTACCTCAGGAAGGGCGTTGGACTAGGTCAGTTCTGAAGGGTGCTTCCAGCCCTACTTCTCTATGACACTAATTTATCAGTGAGTAGTGCATTCATTTACTTATGTAAAATAGTACCATTTTCCTGAAGATTGTGTTTAATCGCACAGTATTCCTTTAAAAAAAAAAGTATTTCAGCATGTTTCTTCTGATTATGGTGATAGTATTTGTCATATGGCATGTAGGTGAAAATGATGATTACACAATTAGGGTTCAAAAGCAGTACACTGATCTTTTCTGAAGGACTTTAATTTGTGATTTTACAGAAGAATTGAGTGGGAAAGAAGACTGGGGGTATGTGTGTGTGCATGCACACATGTGCCTGTTTGTTAGTTTGTCATCATAATTCAGTTAAAACTGAGTGCAAACTTAAAAAAAATCTCTTGTTGTAAAGTGGATTCAGCTGATTAACCAACCGCTGTGACTAAGTGTATGTAATTCAGTTGAAAAGGAAGTCTAAGGCCCTCAGTAGGGATCTTTGCCATATTCCAGGCAATAGATGTATGGATGTTCCATACAATGATGTATGCCACATCATACATTTCCAAAGCAGCTCTCATTGACTCCATATAATATGGTACTGGATTAATAGTTGTAAATGCCTTTCTGTGATTTCCACTTAATTCAAGGTGTGGCAGGGCTCATGATACTGTAAATTTGACAACTTTGCATGAACCAGCTCTAACCAAACTCTGTAAACACCTGAAACTAAGAATATAGATACATATAAGAATATTTATGATAACCAACTCAGTTGTTTCTTTTATGAACCAGCTGGCAGTAGTGCTCACGTTTTATGCAGGAATCTGGTAGCTAGATTATTAGTCCACATGCCCATGAAGTGAGAGAGATTATCTGCAGGCTCCCAGGGAGTGTCCTTACCTCCAGACAATAGAATAGTTTGGAATGGCCTAAGTGGTTAGTCAGGGTTTGATAGATCACTCTCTTGGACTTAGGTTCTTAAAATATCTCTAAATTGCACTTCAGGATTTAAGTCATTTTTTTGTCTTTCACCCCAAGTATTCATTTCTTATTTATTTTTTCTGAACAGACGAACATTTGAACACCCTGTAAAACAGTGGAACAGATAACTTTTCATATAAAAATATGGACATATTGAATGACTAGTTGGCCACAGATTCCTTCATTCACTTTAAGATTTCTAAGGGTCTTTCTAGGTCAATTAGGAGTTCAGTTTCAGATTAATCCACAGCGGGATAAGTTTCATTAAGGGTATTTGAACCTTTATTATGTACATTTGTTCTCACCTAAAAGTTAATTACTCCAGAGATGCACACAATTACTGCTTGATTTTGCATTTTGAGAAGGGATATACATTGAAACACTGAATTTACATGACACACAATCTGATAAAAGGAACAATAAGTGATGTTCCTTCTTCCTGTGGGAGGTGTACTGACCTATTCCCCACTGCCTAGGAAAATGCTTACTTAATCATTGGGTACACCTTTTACATCACTCTGCTTGTATGATGTACCCTGACAGTATGATGCAACTGACATCCTTTCTCTGAGTAGGAAGGAGGCAGAGTGCATATTTTTCTGCCTGAGATGTGATGGTTTTATTCAGTAGGCAGCTGTGTGTTAACTCTCTGATTTCTGACTGCATCCACAGTCTAGAGCTGGATGGAAAATGCCATGTGGATGAAAGTAGTAATTAGTCCCAAAATTTAAAAATAAATCAAAGTGGATGCGTATATATATATTTTTTTTAACAAGATGAGTTTTAATACTGGAAAAAACACGTTCATGTGTTTTGACATAATGGATACTTCTTATATTATTTTTCAATATCTAGCTAGATAAACCAATGATACTGTAAAATGTCCAGAACCTGCACTCCTATATAAAATCATTGTTTAAATACCATGACTGTCTGTTTTGTAACTGGGTGTAGTGTATTTAGCCATTGGCTAATTTAAATTTGTTCTTAATTTGGCTTGATGAGGCCATGCTGTTGTCTCTACCAGGAAATATAACTTTGAGTATCGTCATATTATACTTAATGAAATCTGACCTATATTTAAACTATTAGACATGACTAGTAGTCAGTGTACAGGTGATGAGGCATAGATGCATGCTATGAAAAATTAATCTTGAAAAGAACATTTTAAATTACAGAGTTGAAACTGTGTGCTTTGCTATGAAATTAAACTTACCAAAAATTGCTGGGGTACCACAGATCATTGAAGACATGAATAAACATATCCTAGAGTCTATAAGCAGAGATACATGCAAGTAATCACATACCTGCTTTTTTATATATAATAAATTCCCTATCTACAAACATTTTATTTTTTATTTATTTGTGTGGTATATGTAGATACAGCATGTATGGGTATATCTGGGATGTAAGGGATAGCAATAAGAGTCAGCAGCATCTTTTGAATTGAATGCCTTTCACTGGTCTCAAACTTTCACATGCGGCTCCATCTAGTCATTTGTCCTTAGTGATGGCCACATCCTGCACAACTATATTGGTTTGAAGGCCAAAATACCATATCTTGTCATATATAGTATGTCCCCCTAAAAAAACACAGAACTTGTTTTTGGAAGGCAGAATGCAGGAATTTTTTTTTCCAGACAGTAGAGTTTACTCTGTGTCACACAGTTGGCTACACTTCTGGAAAAATGCAGAGTGGAAAAGAGTGGAAAAACACTCTTGGGAACATAAGAGTGACCAGGAAGTGTGGCATCCCATGAGACAATCTGGTGAGGCAGTAGAAACTCCCTGGTGTTACAGGTTGTCTTCTGGAATGCCACATTTCCTTGACAGTTTCCAAGATAACTTTTATTCTGTCACACAAGGTTAGGCTCCAGACCTTGCAAGGGCAGTAACAAGACTGTTAATTCTTTACTATAAGTAGTTCTTTATATAGGTTCCTGTAAATACTGTTTTCACATCACAAGCCTCATAAAATACTACCAGCAGCTCATTTTTGCTTTAGATACTAGCTACTGTGCTCAGCCAACAGTTATGGCTGTGAGAGGGTTAACACAGGAACTCTACCCATTCAGCTTTCTGAGCCAGACACAAGTGGTAGCCATCTTGGCAGCAGCCTGACATGCATGGTGTCTTCAGGCTAGCTTTTTTTCCAGTGCAGAAAACAACTTCCATGCTTAATACATGGACCCAATTTTAGGGGAATCTAGTTGTGAGGGAAAGGGTGCATGCTATATACAAGAACATACGACAGGTCCAAGGTAACATCTGAATGAATATCTTCAGTACTCATCTCCTATCCCAGTGAACTTAGTTTAACTTGACAAGATGTCAATTTCCATACCTGGAAGGCATTGCAGCAGAGCTTGTGGACCGCTTAGATCAGGGATTGGCAGCCCCCAGCACATGTGCCAGTTAGTGGCACACAGAAACATTTTCCTCAGCATATCAGGAGGTGTGAGAGAAAGTTGTTTAAAAAAAAAAAACTTTTTTAAGTTGCTGCTTTGGGAGCAGCACAGGTCCCAGTGCCACATTAGGTACTGGGGCAGAGTCAGGAGAACACAGGGGTGCAGTTTGTGTTCTTTGGATCTTGGGCTGCACCTTTCAGCCCAGCCCCTAGAGGGGAGCTGCGGGGAGGCAGGGCCAGGATCCAGGCCCAGCAGATGCTATGCACAGTTGCAGTGCTGGAGGCTCCCAGCGGGTGAGCCCAGGGCTTGGTCAGATGGATGCTTGGTCCAACCCCAGTGGGGGTAGCACTGGGATGCTGAGTACTGGAACAGGGTCTAGGTGGTGTGCCTGGCACACAGAGTCCGAGCTGGGAGCTCCCCAAGTCTGGCATCCTGCCCCAGCCAGGCAGTACCCCCTTGCGGAAAGGATAGGACAGCTGTGCCCTATCCCCACGGAGTTGTGTGGGCCTGGCTGGGCCCCACCTTGAGTGCCACTGGGCTCACCTGCCATGGCTCGACTCTGCAGAGCCCCGGGGTAGCTCCCACTTCCCACCTGGCCCCCACTCTCCCATGGCTGCTGTCTTCCGAAGGGCCCAGCCGGGCCAGCTTGCCTGCAGCATCTCCCCCCACATCTGCTTCTCCCTACAATGCCTGGACCCTGCCCTGAGCACCTGACTCTGGTGTTTGGTGCCCCAGTCCTGCCCCTGCCTGGCTGAGATGGGCATCTGTCTGTGTCAACCCCAGGCTTGGTCCTCTGTCCCAGCCCTGGGCTTGGGCTTCCCCTTCCTCAGGATCGCTGGGGAGGCCCGAGCATCCTGGCCCTAGCAGCTGCTGCTGGTGTATTGCTGCCTCCCTTACCTCCCTTGGACACTGACTTGGACCAGCAGGTCTGAGCCATAGCTGGTAGTAGTGGGAGACATGAGCTATGGCTCACCCCCTCTTTCTTTTGCCTTTTTTTCTCTTTTTCTTTCTCTCCTCTTCTTCTTTTTTCTCTTTTTTGTCTCTCTCTTTTCTCCCTCTTCTCTGTCTCCCCTTTTTGTCTCTTCTCTCTGTCTGTCTTTCTACCTTCTTTTTTTTTCTCTGCCTCATCACAACATGCTTAACTAAAAAGAATACATAAGAACAAAGGTAACATTATTTATTGTCACCAGGTTTAGAATTTGTAGAAAACCTGGTATTTACTGTGAAAAAAGCAACATTTGTGATGATTAACTATATGCAGTGCATCCTGCCATGTACCTCCCTCCCCAGCCCCAGTTTGGTTTTTTTTGGCGTGCCAGAACTCTGGCACCTTTACAAGGTAGACATTGCAGTTTTTTCAGTACTCTGACCAAAAACATTGCCTACCCCTGGCTGAGATCATTACCACAGATGACTTAGACATTGTAAGCCATCCAGATACTGCAGAAACCTCATATCCAGTTGCCTTGACTCTCTCTTGCCACTGAGACTTGATGAGTGAGACTGAGGGCAAGGTCATTTCAGAGCAGACTTTCATCACTATAATTCAGTCTATCCAGATGTGCATTTTAATTCCACTCCCTTTATACTTTTGGTATTCTTCTAAGCTAGGGACAGAAGTTACACATAAACCAGTTTCAAAATGGCTGAAACTGGTTTCAGATGAACCTGGTTGAATGTAGTATCAGATGTAACTGATTTGGGTCAAACCAGTTTATGAAACTTTTGTCCCAGACCCCTGCCTGGTTCAAGTTAAATCACAGTCTCCTAGCATCCCAGCATGCTTTGCAGCCTTGGGCTGGGTTGTGCTATCTGCGTCAGAGAGCAGGGCTCGCTCCACCCCTCTGCCCCCTAGTTGGAGTAGTGAGGGCTGCCTCACTGGCTGGTGCACTGGCCCCCACAAGCGAGCCCTGGCTGTGGTCTGGGGCTAGGGAAGGGGGTTAAACTCACCTTCCCCCAAGTACAGAGCTGCCCTGTGTTGCTAAACTTACTGCTGGCTGTGACTGGGCTACAAATGCCAGAGGCACATGGAAGCAGGAAGAGGAAATGATGAGCAAACTAGAAGTCCCAGACACCTCAGGGTCAGCAGGAAGAGGAAACAAACACACAGCCCATGCTGGCTATGTGCCAGAGAGCTGTGCTCTAGCCTTGCCCGCCCCCCCTGCCCCCCCCAGCTCTGGCTTGAGCCACTCCAGGCATGTGGCTGCATTTCCTGAATCAAAAACGAATGTGTTTTCATTTGTTGATTGGTTCAGTCTTTGCAGCTCAGACTGACTTGTAAAGACTGAATCAATTCAGCCTTGGGCTTTTTGACTGTCTGTACTTAGCCCTAAAGTCTTTGAGAGGTACACAAATGGATATATTGGGAAATATAATTATAGACTATCATGCAGGCAGCTAAAGACAGGGATAAAAAGGCAGCAGAGCTCAGAAGCTCCCTAGATGACTGAGTAGCATTTTTAGGCCTGTATTTCTCTTCTCCATAAGCTGAGGAAGAGACTAGATAAAGTGCTGTACACATTGCCTGTTTTGCATTAGCCCTGTTTAGGTGAGAGTTATCCCTTTGTTGTGGCCAAATAAGAATTGGGTTTATCAGCTGCCAGAGAACCCGTCAGCGAGTACCTCAGACATGAGATGAAACCGACTTTAACAGCAAGAGACATTGACATTTATGTTTTTGTATATACTATTTACAAAACCTTCTTTTGTAGCTTGCTATCATGGTCTTTGGCAACTAAAGAAACATTTCTTGTTTACCGGGTAGTTTTTAGGTTTAACGATAAAAATCCAGTTGCTCAAGTTGGAACTCATTGGTTTTGTGACCACTTTTGTAAATGGAAGATACAGCTGTATCTTGATCAGGTCTGATCCCTGGAGAGTCAGTGCAGGGGCTGCTGGCAGCACAGAGCCAAGATGAGGTGGCATAGGGGTAACATGGAAGGGAAGCAGTATGGGGTTTGGCAGTGGTGAGCCAAGCTTCTACCAGTGGCCACTCCCACTGGGACTAAAGGGCCTAAAATCTAGTGCCTTTTAGTATCCCACTGAGCTGGGTAGAGAGAGTCTCTGGGCTGAATCTGGCCTACAGGCCATATGTTTGACATCCCTGGTTTAAATGGATATTAAAGTAATATAAATGAAAGACAATAATACTGTTTCAGTGAAAGCATGAAATTTTATTTGTAAACTATTGGACAACTTGTTCCAGTGCCTGTATTTGTATGGGTCCATATAGGTTAGCTACTTTATTAATAAAGAAGTAACAAGAACAGAAAGGAAAGTAACATGGAATTACAAGCAGTCTTTGCAGTCTTTTCTTCATTTATAAAGTGAAATTACAAAAAACTAGGCCTGTATTTTGACCTTGAGTATATAGATATGTGACCATTTTTAGTTGAGGTCATATCTATTGCTACATCTCAATGTTTGTAAAGAATAGAAAACTGAAATAGGAAAATATAATTATAAAGCATCCAAAATTGCAAAACCATGTAAAATATATTTTAAAACATGTTCAGTGCTTCAAATTATATTTAAATACAAAAAAGTGCTACTCATTTCTTTACTTTTCATTTTTTAAAGGAGGCAGATATTTAATAATCCAAATTTTTTTGGTACATAATATAATCCAATGTTTTTTTTGGTAGAAACACCAAAAATTCAAGATGTAAAGTTTACTGTTTCTTTTCCATTCCGATGCCCAAGTGATATTTTTAGTGGGTGTTGACTATTTATGCAGTGTTTTATCCATCACTATAACACTTTCTATCTCTGTTTTTCTTTGTTGTTAGGGCACTTTTCCACATGGCATTGACATTTTGACTGCAGCTGATTATTTTGCTGTTGGTAACAGAGTAAATTGTTTCCTTACCGTAAGGTGAGTTTTCAAGCATCAGATTGCCCTATATTTAAAGTGCATGGTTGATTTAATAGAGCCGCATGTTTATTATTCTATTTTTTTTCACAAATGGAAATGTTTTTTTCTTATACTTACATATTAACACAGATTATATGCTGAACATGGCAAAAGTTTTAAAAGGTGTTTTTAGGGTCTACTATGGCCGATATTGTTTAATAGGTTGATTGATGAACAGAAAAAGGGATGAGTAGCAACATGGGGAAATTTGCAAGTGACACAAATTTGCTTGGTAGGTAAGTTGAGGTTGGAAAAGATTGACGGAACAAAGAGTAGCATTGCAAAACTAGATCAGTAGGCAACGTGATAGGTGACATTCAATGATGGTAAATGTAAGGTAATACTATTTAAAAGGAATAGTTTGGATTACTTGTATACATTGCTGAGTTATGTCTCATCTGTTAGAACTCATGTTAAAGATCAGGACATCTTTTTGGTGGACAGTTCAATGAAAATTTCTGACCACCATGCAGCAGAACTTGAACAAGCACACAAAATGTTGCTATGTAGGATCTATAAAAAATTGATGGACAGTAGGAAAAAAAAAGCCTCAGAACTGGAGCACTGAGGGATGGTTGACAGGGTGGCACAGCCTAGCTGAGGATGCAGCCCAGGCTGATTGGGGGTGGGGATGGGATGGGGACTGCCCCCCCCACAGGCAAACCCTGGCTGGGGTCTGGGATCAGGAAGGGGTGTTAAACACCCCTCCCCCTGCTCAAACTTTCTACTGGCTGTGACTGTGGACTACATATCCTAGAGGCAACTGGAAGCAGGAAGGAAGTGATAAGCAACCTTGCAGAGTCCTGCGACTGTGATTTTGGACAGTACATCCCAGAGATCTCGGAGGCAGCAGGAAGTGGAATCCAACACACAGCCTATGCTGGCTACATGCCAGAGGACTGTGCTGTAGCACCCCTTGCCTTCTGGCTGGAGTCACTCCAGGCATGTGGCTGCATCTCCTGAATCAGAGGGAACTATCTGTTCACTTCCATTTCAAATTAATCTCTGCAGCTTAGACTAAGTTGCAAAGACTGAATAAACTGTACAATGTCATGTTATAAGTTATCACTTATGAGTGATGCTTTTCTAAGCCAGACTGGCTGACCAGCTCCACTGGGCTTTAAATTAAGCCCGCCAGGGAATGTGGCGGGGGGAAGTACTGCCACTCTGCTGGCCTGCTGAGCAATCCTTGCAAAGTCAACAGGGCAAGGCACTTAAGGGAACCCACCCCAGCCCTGGAATGATCTGTAGGCAAGGCAAGGGCTCCCCAAAGGGACACTTGCATGCCTGCACACAAATGCCAGGAGCTTGGGGAATAAATAGGAGGAAATTGTCCTCCTGCTTAACGCAAATAATTACTATGCCATAGGGATAATGGAGACCTGGTGGGCCCTCTACCCATGACTGGGCCACAGGTATATACAGCTATACCTTGTACAGGAGAGACTGAGCAGATAAAAGAGGTGGGGGTGTAGCTCTCTATGTCAAGGAAAGCTATGTATCCTGCAAGCCGACTTGGCACCCAGGGTGAATGACTAGAGACCCTCTGGGTTAAAATCCTTGGGGAACATGGCACAGGGGACACAATGGTTGGAGTCTACTACAGACCTCCAAACCAGGATCAAGAGCATTACCAGAAATTTGCCAGGGAATTGGCTGAGGCTGCACGTTCCCGGTCCATGGTTGTCATGGGAGACTTCAACTACCCAGACATCTCGTGGAAAGAGTGCTCAGCCAAATGCGAATGGTTGCAAAGCTTTCTCACGTGTGTGGATGAGCTCTATCTGATACAAGTCTGTGGGCCAACAGGAGGCAAAGTGCTGCTTGACCTGACAAGCTCGGGAAGCTTGTCAGTGAGACCTTAAGGGACCATGACCCAAAGGGGAGGGGAGTTCAGGAAGAGTGGTTGCTCCTCAAGGGAGCGATCCTGGATGCACACAAGCAAAGCCTATCCCATCTTGGAGGAAAGGCAGCAAAAGGGCACAGTGGCCCCCTTGGCTCTGCAGGAAACTAGCGGACCTCCTCCATCTGAAAAGGAAGGCCTACAAAGGATGGAAGATGGGATCCACCTCCAAGGAGGAATATTCTGCACTGATCTGGACCTGCAGGGAGCAAACCAGGAAAGCCAAGGCTGCGATTGAACTCCAACTGGCCTTTTTTAGATATGTGGGGAGCCGGAGGAAAAGCAAGGGCAACGTTGGACCCCTTCTAAACCAGATGGGACAATTGACAACCAATGCCCAGGATAAAGCCAACTTGCTAAATGGGTATTTTAGGTTGGTTTTTCACCAGTCCCATGGGAGGCCTCTGCCTATTATGGGACGGGAAGGCCTGGGTGAAGGAGATTCCTTACCTTCCATCAGTGCTGACTTTGTGAAGGAACACCTTGAGAGGCTGGATACCTTTAAGTCAGCCGGCCCTGACAGCTTACACCCCAGGGTAGTCAAAGAGCTGGATAGCATCATAGCCCAGCCACTGGCATGGATCTTTGAGAACTCTTGATTCTCTGGTGAAGTGCCTGCTGATTGGAATGTGGTGCCTATCTTCAAGAAAGGGAGGAAAGTGGATCCGGCAAACTACAGGCCCATCAGCCTGACCTCTATCCTAGGGAAGATCTTAGAAAAGATTATCAAGGAGACCATT
This sequence comes from Caiman crocodilus, assembly GCA_030014935.1. NCBI lineage: Eukaryota > Metazoa > Chordata > Crocodylia > Alligatoridae > Caiman > Caiman crocodilus. The sequence goes on from JAGPOW010002173.1 coordinate 15,903,087, forward strand.
CTCAACAGACTGGCCGATGGCAAAATTCTGAGAGATAGCCAGACTGGGTTTGTCGCGGGTAGGTCTTGCTTGACCAATCTTACTTCCTTTTATGACCAGGTGACCTATCACCCGGACAAGGGGTAAGAGATAGATGTCGTATATCTTGACTTTAAAAAAGCCTTCGATCTGGTATCCCATGATCACCTCTTAGCAAAACTGGCCAACTGCGGCCTCAGCTTCACCGTGGTCTGCTGACTGGGGAATTGGCTCCGTGTTCGGACCCAGAGGGTGGTGGTTGACAGAAGTCAATTGTTGTGGTGCGCTGTTACCAGTGGGGTCCCTCAAGGCTCTGTCCTTGGGCCTATATTATTTAACATCTTCAATAATGATATGGACATTGGAATCAGAAGCAGATTGGCCAAGTTCACCAACAACATCAGACTCTGGGGTAAAGCATCCACACCTGAGGACAGAATGGTGATCCATCCAGGCTGACCTTGACAGACTCAGGAAGTGGGTGGACAAGAACCTGATGGTGTTTAACACTGAAAAATACAAGGTTCTCCACCTTGGGAAGAAAAACCCACAGCATGCTTATAGGCTCGGCAGTGCTACGCTGGCTAGCACTACAGATGAAAGGGACTTAGGGGTCATAATTGACCACAAGATGAATTTGAGCCTTTAATGTGATGCTGCAGTTATTAAAGCAAGCAAAACACTGGCTTGCATCCATAGATGCTTCTCAAGCAAATCCCAGGATGTTATTCTCCTGTTGTACTTGGCCTTGGTGAGGCCACAGCTGGAGTACTACATCCAGTTTTGGTCTCCACAATTCAAAAAGAATGTGGAGAAGCTTGAGAGAGTGCAGAGGAGAGCCATGCACATGATCAGAGGTCAGGAAAACAGACCTTACGACGAGAGGCTGAGAGCTATGGGACTTTTCAGCAAAAGCGCAGGCTCAGGGGTGATCTGGTGGCCGCCTCTAAGTTTATCGCGGGTGCTCAGCAGGATCTGGGAACATCTGTTCACCAAAGCACTCCAAGGGATGACCAGATTGAATGGTCACAAACTCCTCCATGACCGTTTCAGGCTGGACATAAGGAAGAACTTCTTTACTGTCTGAGCTCCCAAGGTTTGGAGTAGACTGCCACCAGAGGTGGTTCAAGCACCTACTTTGAACGCCTTCAAGAGATATTTGGATGTTTATCTTGTTGGGATCCTATGATCCCTGCTAACTTCCTGCCCCTGGGGCAGGGGGCTGGACTCCAAGATCTTCTTAGGTCCCTTTCAGCCCTAATGTCTATGAAATCTCTGAAATCTCTGAAATCAATAAGGATAATTTCCTAACAGGACACAGAGAAAAAATTATATTTAAATGGAGAAGAACAATTATAATCAGGCTCCCCCCCACACCTTGTTCCTCCACAGATTCATGTTAGACTGCTTTTGTGTGCTAGCACTCAGTTTTATTCCTTTGCTTGATGTGCACTTAATATCTTCATATCAACTAGATTTTTTTTGAGTTTGCATCATGCTGTGTTGTTCTTCTTCTGTGTAATGAACACTGTCTTGAACCTTCCTGTATCCTTCTGCTTTTACTTCTGTGTTTTTGTTGTTTCACTGCTTTGAGTGTTGTTTAAAAAGTTTGAAACAAGTTGTTTTGTCTGCCTGTGACTTGCCCCCTTTCTGTTTCAGTCAAAGATTTAATTTTGTTTATGGATGGTAAAAAAAAAAATGGCTATTTCACCCAACAGGCCACATGTGGCTGTAGTTTTGCATGTGCAATAAAATAATGTATACAAAAATGGGAGTCCAGTATATCAGAGTATAGAGCCACAGACCACATATCAAGAAACCAAAAGGGCACATGACAGCCTGTGTTCAAGGGACAGCTTTGCATTTTCCACAAAGCAGATCATTAGGATTAATGTTGTGTGATAATCCTAGCATGATCCTTCCCACTCTGCCAACTTTGTTGTTCTTTTTCTTTTTAAATTGATCCTTCTTCACCTTTTTCTTTTTGTTCATAATTACTTCAACCTACATTTCTGTAATCTCTGCCTTGCACCTACTCTTTCCTTTCTGTAGTCTACACCTTCCTCCTACACTTCGTATACATTCCCCATCTCTCCCTGCTACTAAACAAAAATGCAGACATGCAGTAGGTCACTATTCTGAATAATGTGAATCTTGTTGGTTTACACGAGCAGAGAATTTGATCTGCTGTTCTTAAACTGTACAAAGCTTTGATTAAAAAAATGGTTTTTTGGCTTGGAGTTTGCATAGGCCATTTCTTTGTTGCTTACTTTTTTGAGGCTTCTGCTATGGTCTTCTCTTCTGATCTCTCACTGGCATTCACTTTGCCTTTTGGTTGACTTGCAGTGTTTGTATTTGGCATTGCTGATTACATTCTTATATAGGAAAAAATATGTAAAATACCGTAAATGAAAAAGGTCCTAATTTATTTAGCTGAGTTGCAATTAAGGCAAGTATTAAACTCTTGGACAAGTCATTTTATATTCTGTGACCATTTTTTTTTTATTATTTGCTCTTTCCCTGATAATTTTTAAAAGGCATTTCATTTAGTTATTAAATTATGATTCCTTGCAACCATTTTCACTTTCTAATTAAGCTTCTCTTCCTGAGGTGTGTGTCATCCCATACCTTAAAATCAGGGGTTTTCAACCTTTTTTGGTTGGTGTACCCCCGGCGGCCAGTGCAGAAGCGAGTGTCTGGCTGATCAACAAGCGGTGGGAATGGGTCCCTCATTGTGAAATCAGAAGTGCCCCCAGTGAAACTGGAAATGCCTCCCACTTCTCTGCTTTGCTGCCGTGAACCCTTGGGGGCTTCCCAAGTACCCCCAGGGGTATGTGTAGCCCTAGTTGACAACCCCTGCCTTAAATTGATTTATTAAAACTTCACCACTCTATTCTGCAAGTAAGATGCAATTAATTGGGTCAATAATTCACTCCTTCCTGAAATCTTTGTGTGAGTGGCACTAATGCACAAGGGAATAGGTATATATTTAATTGTCTGTACAAAAATTGCATAATGTTATCTTATGGTTGCAGGAATGGACTTTTCTGACAGACATTTATATGACCTCACAACACCTTTTTGTAGCTTAAAGCAACAACATGGAATGCGTGAGCTATAGTTCTGACATGTAGAGTTCAGCCCTGGAAAAAGGGTCTATCTGATAAACCCTTATATCAGTGTAGAGTCCCACTTTATTGCAAGGATTTTGTATAGGTGTGAAAGTTTGTTCAGGCAGATATCTTTAAGTAATCAAGGCTTTATTATAAGCTATGGACAAGGTTCAGTTCCAAATAGTTTGGGGCCAGAGCATGCAAGCCTTACAGCTCCTAGGCAGGAGAGCACAATCTGTCCCAGGGGTACTAGGAGGGCTTGAGCTGTGGGGAAATGCCTTCCTTTCTCCAGCTTGCAGATCTCTGAGTTGACCTCTGTCTGCAAAGGGCATTTTCCCAGAGCTGGAACTACCCTCAGGAGCTTCAGGAGAGTTCCAACCACAATGCCTCTGCTTCCTGCCTCGTGCACAGTTCCAGTTCTGTGCATAGCATAGGAGGCAGCCACTGCAGCTTGAACCCTCTTAGGGCTCCTCTTGTCAGTTGCAGCTAAGGGGAAGGGCCCCTGACCTCTTGCACAGACTAGGGTGACCCTGGCTTATGGAAAGAGTAGGAGACAGAGGCAGTGCAGCTTGATCTTTTCCAGGCAGAATGGGTTGAGCCATGTGAAAATGCTCCTGCCTTGTGCACAACTCCATGGAGAGCAGGTATGCCTGGGCGGGAATTGTCCCTAGCCCCAGAACGGTTCCAGGCTTGGGAGAATCCTTCGCTCCTTCTCACCCCACTTCTGATCACCCTGTCTTCCCAATCAGCTGATTGGCAGGGGTAGGGGCATTTTGCAATGGTTCAGACTGTCCCAGAGCCTACCACTGTAGTCACTTATTCCACTCACTGAAGTGTAAAGTCAACCACTGAAAAGATAAGATACAGAACAGGTCAACTTGTCTCTGCATTCTTAATTTGCGGTTTTAATTCTGGCATCTCCTAACTCTTGAGTACTTGACTTTGACTTCAGTGTTCTTTTAATGTAGCTTGCTTGTGTGTCATTTCCAACATTTGGAAAAAAAAAAAAAGCAAACTGAGAACAGAGAAGTTTGTGTGGTATCATAGTTACATTCACCTACCTCATCCTCAGACCTCTATCACTTGAGCTAATGGAGTTATTGGTAATAGTAATAAGTTGTCATCCTCTGATCAGTGCTAGGAAGGGCTGAGACACGTTTTGTCAATGTTCTTTATATGGTTTTTGTATACAGTTTACTATGCTATATGCTTCTGAGTGCACTTTCTTGAAATATACTATTAATGTTTAAATATATTAATCATTGGATTTGAACAATAAAAATGTATTGCCAGTTTATTTTTTTGAGTATTTATCAAATGTAAATGAAATATTAATGTATTCAATATTGCCCTTCATGCAAGACCTCATTTTACATATGCAGTATAAATTATTTTATAATAAAGGGCATAGTCCATCTGTCTGTGTCCGTAACACTCTTGGAGCGCTCGGATTGGTGAGTGAAACAACCAGTCAGAGTGCAAAGCACCTCCATGATGGTGGTGATGGAGCGGAGTGCTGGCCTCGCCCCTCCCCATTCCATTCCCACCACCATGGTGGTGCTCTGCCATCTCGAAGGAGCGGGGACAGGGGCGAGGCTAGTGGTGCTGGAGGTGGTGGTGGTGCAGGGTGCTGGCAGAAGGGAATGGAGGGAATGGCAGGGCAAGCTTTCCTCCCTGCTCCATGGAGGCAGTGATGGCATGGGGTGGTGGGTGGCAGTGTTCCATGCCCCCTCACCCTGCCCTACCTATCATTCTTGTTTGGGCAATTGGCTACTACCAATATAAATGTGAGTGTGTTGCAGAATATGGGATAGAACATTTTATACATCTCAGTACTTCACAAGAATTTTTGCTCCCTTAAAACGTGGTGAGTTCCAGTCTTTAAGAAGTTCCTGCTGTAATCTATACATCCTTTACATTTTTGTATACATGCACAAACATGGTTTTTTGTTTTTAGTGTATACATTGCTGGTTTTCCTGAATATACACAACCCATGATTGATCACCTGGTTAACATGAAGATCAACCACTGGGATGGGTAGGTTCTGAAATTCTAATTGACGCCTTAAAGTTAAATATTATGCAAATCATATATTTCTGTGCTGTTTAGTTATGTCTTTAAAAGCAGAGGTAGCTTTTGTTTCTTTTCCCTTCAAAAGCAACTGTGGGTCTTGATTGGGATTGGATTCCATTGTATTAAGCATTCAAATAATTTATCACCACTTCCTTTTTTTTAACCAGCTTTTGGTAGTGGTTTCTTTTTTTTAATGTACTTCTTTACAGCATACATACAATTTTAAGTGGAATTTTGGTTTTTGTTTGCCATGGAAGTTTGAGATGGCTGTTTTCTACAGAAAATTATTTTTTAAAAGAAATATGAATATTTTAGAATAGCTGTGATATCTGATTGAACAAGACTGGACAAGAGTTGCTTACATCGTCCATTTTTTCCAGATCATAGTATCCCTTAAAAAAAGTTTATGAACTTATTTAGTGTAGTTTTTGCAATTTCTAAGCCTAGTTTTAGGAGATGAATAAAGCACTTTGTTTAATAAGGTGCATACTATATCTGAGGGTAAACAGCTTCACCATATAATTATCTTTAATTAAGTAGATTTCATACATGAAAATAAAAAGTATAGTTATATTTAGTGTTGCATGAAGATTAAAATGTGTACATATACCACAAATGTGATGCTACAGTACTGTAAACTGTTATTATTCTTCATTACACAATGTCCCTGGCAGTGTATGAGATGAGCCCTCAGGTATTGTCATCCATATTTGTTATTTTTTCCCCTCTAATTCTCTGGCTATTATAACAGTAAATTTTATTCATGTAGCCAAAAGCTAACTGCAGATTATCTAGGTTTATAGTGATAACATGATATCTCATAATAGATGTGTCTTTATTCTTCATTTGGACAATAACTGAACATTGTAGCCATGTTTTTGTAGAATATCAGTGTAAATTTCAGTTGGACCTTAGAATGAACTATCCTGCAAAATGTCTTAGTTTACTTGAATCTGACAACAGTACTCTCAAGATCCCTCCCTATAGCATGGAGGAATGAAGAAAAATATCTAAAGGAACCATTTGTCTCTCATGGGACTTATTACCTTGGTTACAGTTTTGTATACATTAACATTGATTAAATAGTTGCTCATATTAATTAATGTCTCAGTCCTCCATTCAGTGATAGAAATTGATTTCTTTACTGGAAAAAAAACTACATTTCAACATTCTCAGAAAAATAATCTTCAGATGTTGCTTTGGGCCTTAAAATTTGAGCGGAGCATTCTGTATGATTATGTGGTGTCCAGGGGTCTGGCTGTGCAGATATGAGGGCAACAGGGTCTTATAATTTGTAATTACTTTTGTTTTGAAGAAAGAAAGAATCTCACTCAGAAATGGGTGTATTTATTGATAAAGAGATAATGAACAAGAAAATATTTCTTCAACCTTCACAGGGTTATTCGAGAACTTTCAACTAAGGCTCTTCATAACCTTACTCCACAGGCCCCTGAATATATGGCACATGTGGGTGAGTATCAGTAAATTTATTTTATAGACTATCCCATATTAAATGCCTTTGTGTATGTAGTGAAAACATATCAAGAAACAAGATGTGAACAAATATGTGACTTGAAGGGAGTGAAAGATTTTTCTCAACCATCTGAAAATAGTGCTGTCGCTCTGATAGCATTACCAGACTTAATGGACTTTATTAAATGATGCACAGAATTTTCAGTTTTTAAGACCAATCCAAAATGAAGCATTTGGTATTTAGAAGTACAGTCTAGGGCAGGGGTGTTATACCCTGGGCTTTGGCAAGATCTAGACCACAGTGGCCCTTCCTAGGTCAGATCTATGGAGCCAGCAGTGGATGCAGTGGAGCTAGGGGCAATGGCAGAGGTCAGCTGATTGTGATAGCATGGGTCTAAGGCTTCCTTGCTTCTGATGACCATTGCAGCTCAGGAACCCTGAATTCTTCAGCGGGCTGAGCCCCATTAGCTCCCACCACCCATCTTCTGCTGGCCCACTAGACTATCGGTGGACTGGATAGAACAGTTTCATGGGCCGGATCCAGCCCACTGGCTGTACAGTAGACATCCCTGGCCTAGGGAAACTGGAAAAGTGGACTGTAAAAAAAAAATCAAGAAGAAACAAAGTACTTTGAAAGCCAAGTATAGCTTAATAGGTACATTTAAAATTATAGAGATTTATAGAAATCTTTCCAATGCGTTGTCTGAGTAGATGCAGTGAAATTAATAACACATATTTTAAATGTGGCAGAGCATTAAAGCAAACACTTGCTTATAATTTATTAGTATGTAACTATTGATTTTCTTTTAATTTCTTCTCTTGCAGTTTTGCCAAAATTGCTGCCATTAGCTGTGAGCAATGATTTACACAGTCGTCATGGGGCAATTCTTGCCTGTGCTGAGATCACCCATGCACTGCACAAACTAGCAGCAGAGAATAATAGGTATAAAGATAAGATTATCTCAACTATAGTGTTTCTTTTAATATATAATCTATCAAAAGCCTTCTCAGTGTAATTATGGAAATCTCTAGCACACGGAACTTGTTATTCATTGTAATTTTTGTTTTGGTTTTCATCAGTAATGTCAAGACTTCACACTTCCCTGGTGAGGTTATACATTTCAAATCTAAACCCATGAATCATGAAAATGAGATCACCTATTGTCTAAGTCAGGCAAGAATACAAAAGACATTGTCCGAAATATGGATTAACTCACAGAGTTTACCATATTGCTACTGACGGAAGCATCTTTCCTTTTTATCTTCTTTGTGAAAGAACTAACTCCTCACTTTACTTGTTAAATTGAACTGAATGAGTAGGTATTTAATTTTGCCTATATATTCAGAATAATTGTTATTAATTATTTGATGCAGTAACCTAGTGTTACTTTCAGGGATGTATTTGGTAACTGTGTTGGTCTGAGACTAAAAGAAATGCAAAACTCTAGAACTCTTTGTTCAGAGATGATGCCTTTTATTAGACTAACTAAGAAATCACAAAACATATCTTCTTCTGCAAGCTTTCACCCATATGCAATATTCCTCAGACTCAGGGAGAATTAAAGATGGTAAAAGTCCCCATAGGTAGACAATAACCTTCATTTTTGCACAGAGGAAGTTGAAGGTGGAAGTCTGTTCCTCTAGGATGAGAGTGTTTGTAAGTTGCTCATTGATGTGCAGATAAGGCAGGATTCCGTTCTTGGTGGTGTCAGATGGCAGAAAGGCAGGGAGGTGTAGAAATCTTTCTTGGTATTCAGCAATGACGTTTAAATCCCAAACCAGCTAAAATTAGGCATTTTTCATGGTTCAGGGATGTATTTGTTAGCTGTGTTGGTCTGAGACAACAAAAGAAAAGCAAAACTCTAGAACTCTTGGTTCAAAGATAATATTCACAAAGACTCTGCCACGGACCCAGAGGAATAGACTTCCACTTTCAGCTTCCACTGTGCAAAAATGAAGTTTTATTTTCTATCTATGGGGGCTTTTTACCATCTTTAATTTCCCCTGAGCCTGAGAAAGGGGGTGTGTGCCTGAAAACTGGTAGAAAAAGATATATTTTTTTGCAATTTCTTAGTCTAATAAAAGGCATCTTTTCTGAACCGAGAGTTCTAGAGTTTTGCATTCCTTTAGTGTTACTTTAGCATTTGATTTTTAATCTCTCATAACTTGGTTCTTTGCAGTATTTACCTGTGCAAAATGATGCAAAAACCTTGAGAAATTAGAATTTATCATTTAGACTTCTAGTACTTACTTTGCATTCATGGGTATAAATAACTGCATATAGCTGAAGGGAGCAAAGAGTAAAGTTTCTGAACATAAATCTGACTAAAAATAATGAAACAAAATCTGTATATCTTTTAAGGCACATTGTAATCAATCGTTTACAGAGGCTTATTTAGCTTTGGCCATAGATCATCCAAAATTCTGATGATAAACATAGTAGCAGTGTTCAAGGAAAACTGAATTTAGGAAGGAGAATCAGAACCTCTCTTAGCGCCTATCCACGAGCATTTCAGCGCATTGGAACAGACAAAATTAATTGTGTGTGCTGGAATGTTGCAATTGCCACACTCCAGGAGCCTCCTGTATCTTGTGTATCAGTGTCTCTGCACTTAAAAATAGTGATGGGGGTGCTTGAGCTAAAGCTCATCAAACTTCAGTTCAAATGCCCCCACTGCCATTTTCAAGTGCGAGGACGCTGATACAAGAGATGCGATGGTGCTTTAATTGGAGCAGCACTTAGAACTGCTCTACTTAAACACTGCCCCCTCACTCCTGGGGTATGTGTAAAAGTGCCCTTATCAGAGCAGAGCTATTCATTAAGTCCTGGAGTTAGTTTGGTTCACAATTACAAGAATTACTTGCGCATTTGTTAGACAGAGGCGTAACCATGGTATTGTAATGTAATTCTTTTAATAATTTAATTTATGTGGAAGGGGAGTATGTTTTGTAGGAAAAAGGCATTCATGTTAGTGTAGTCAGGTGATTTGAAATAATTGGAATTGTAGTAAATCTAAGTTTAAATCTTTCAAGGATTTATGGTTGTCCCTAATATAAAAAAAAAAAAAAGTAAAAGTGAGGCATGTAGCTGATGAGGAAAGGAAGAGCCTTTCAGGAGGAACCTGCTTGCTGTTCACAGATTCCTCTTTAAGCATCATCCCTGAAGCTCTGCATCTAAACTAAGAAACTGGAGAAATACGGGTTAGCAAATGTAGGATTAGGAACTGCAGCCTAAAATTGATGGGGGCAGCTGAAGTGATATAGTAATAAGAACCAGTGAAGTTTAAAGGCAGAACTAAATTAGAAGAATGTTAGTATTACGTTACAACATAGCTTTATTCAGTGACAAAAATAGTATTCTTTTGTAATACTTCAAAGATGATTGTGCTAAGCATTTGTAAAAAAAAAAAAAAAAAGGTGTTTTGGCACCCTGTTTCCTAAACCTCTTTCATATTCATGGATATTACACATTTCTGTAGAGAAACATTTGGAGTCATGTATATTTATTTTTCTGTTACTCTAAAAGTACAATAAGCAATTGGAGAAGGAACTATTTGTGAATGTATGAACAGGAAATGTGCATGTTTTGACTTCAAAATCTGTGTCACTTTTTTACAGATCAGTTACAGATTACATCAGTGAAAAATCTTTGGAAGGTCTAAAGAGGATCCATCAGGAGGTTTGTGCTAGCTATAAATATCTGTTGGAATTTTAAGTCATTTTGTTTTTATAGCAGTGTCCATTTCTCATGCTTCCCCTTATAGATGTCTGTCTTGTAGCTTACATTCAACATAGGCAAAACAGAGCCTCCTTAATTTTCACCTATGCCACCCTCCTATATTCTTTTTTGTTACTAACATTTGGCTGATTCTTTCTGTATAACATCTGTAGGATATGGCTTTTCCTATCTGCCCACACAGCTTTAATCTTGTCATTCCATGTCTTGATTAGTGCAACACCCTTATCTACAGCTTTGACAAATGGAATATAGTCCTGCTCATATCCATTTAAAATGTTGCTGCAAAGACTATTTTTCTGTCTTGTCATTTTGATAATATCACTTGTATCTTTGCATCTCCCTTCTGGCTCCCCTTTTTGCATCAAACTGAGTATAATGTAATGCCATTAGGTCACATTACTTACTTCATTTTCAAACAGGCACGTTGCTTCTAATGTATTGAAGGGCCTCCGTATAAACATCTGCAAAACCACTTCGGTTTTCAGTCAGATCCATGCCCAAATGTCTACAAAACATTTGACAACAGTAGGGCAGTAGATGTGCCAAGACAGCTGTCTGTCACGGTGACCAGTAGGGCTGTGTGAAGCTTCAGTTGCTGATTTGATTCAGCAGACATTCTCTGAATTGAATCGGAACCCCCCGAATCAATTCAGAGAGTTTCGATGATTTGGACATAGACACAATTTTAAATGTTTTTTCCACATACCTCAAGGTACCAGGTGGCTCGTGAATGCTGAGATGCTGGGGTAGATGGAACGTCCCATGGGAGCGTGGGGCAGGGGTGTCCCCAGTGCACTTGGCAGCAGACCCAGAAGTGGACCAGAGGGACTTCCAGGTCCACCACCGAGCATGTGGGGAGGCCCCCTGTGTTCCTATGGGACGCTCCATCCGCCCCACCATCGCAGCATTCATGAGCCACACCTGGTGTCTTGAGGTATGTAGAAAAAACATTTAAAGCTGTGTCTATGGCCAAATAGCTGATTCTCCAAATCAGCATCCAATCTTCAGATTTGCCCGAATCAAATTGAGACAGTGATCCAAATCAATGAATTGAATCACTGTCTTTGATTGTGCTGAATCAGAATTGAATACGGCCTGTTTTGCGCACCCCTAGTGACCAGTGCTATTGATTTGTTTCCTTGTTCTCTCCCATATGGCTTCACCACTTGCCTTTTGTAAGATTTTTGGGGTAGGGATGCTGTTTTGTTCTATGTTAGAAGGTAATCAAAAAAATCACCTGTTTTCACTGATTCTATTACAGCTTTCCAGTCGTCAGCTATACAGGTAAGAAATTTGAAACCAAAGTTGTTGTTTTCAATTGTAAAAGTTCACATAGCTTTAGAACCCATAATATTAGGAAATTCATATTTTTTATGCCAAGTACTGTCATTGTGTAATGTCTACTTTTAATAACGATTCAGTCCATCAGTTCACTGAATTGTAGAGTTCAAATTATTTATTGTTATAGTATAGCACCTTACTCAGAACTTTCTTCTTATTGAGCTAGTAGTGTTGATGTGGAGGTGAGGTTTTAAGTAAATCATGTTTTAGGGTATCGTTAATTTGAAAGTGGTGAAAATTTCATATGCCTTTGGCTTAGAGATGGGATTGAGATAGCCAAAATGAAAGACAGGAGATGAGGAAAAAAACAATAGTTGAGTATGTTTTCTACTACACAAATTTCCATATCTTGTAATAGATTTCTTCCTTTGTATAGGAAAATAATACTATAGAAGCTGACTTCCAGAACTTTATTCACTTAAACTTAGTCTATAGAAATGAACTGTAACAGATAAATGCTAACATATCCAAGATGATATGTTGGAGTAAAAATACCTATATAATTGCTTTCTACATTCTTTGAAATTAATTTAATGAATATTTGCTTTTTCTGTTTACTTTTTATTCTGTGAAGCCACCAGTAAATAAAGGGAACTTATCTAAGTAAAGATTGGCTAAAGGTAAATTAAAACAAAAATGAGACTTCAGGTTTTGTCTCTTAGGTCTAAGGAAATCAAGGTATAAAGTAACTTGTTAGTGAGAACTACAATGCATGTTTTCTTGATGTATCTGTGTAACTTTCATTGATACTAATGACAATGACAATTATGGAAAGAAAAAACAAAGTTCTCTGTGTACTATGATAATCTCTAGTAGTAGAGTGTTGTGTCATAGAAGTGAGTTTGTATGATTAATAACATTGCTTTAAATATGTTCCATTTAATGAAAATATTTGCACATCTTGGAACTTAAATGTTAACATTTTCATATTACAGCTTGTATGTATTGTTTTAAACGTTCCAAGCTAAAACTAGCTTCCACTAGTGCGCCATTATGGTAACTTAGTTGAAAAAACATGTTAACAGTGGCTTTATGGGTAGCTGTCATGGCTATTGTTAATTCTTTAATTCCAGGGTGGAGGTTGGGTGTAATTTTGTTTTTGTCACAGAGTGCACATCTTGCACTTATTGGTGTTTATAAGATACCTATTAAAGTGCTTTCATTATGGATAAGGTTCTGATTTAATTATCTGTCTAGTACCAAACTTGAGGTACCACAATTTGCTCTAAGCAGTGATTGTATAAAAGACAGAGATGTCTAACTTAATGCTTATTTAAAAATATGTTTACAGATAGCAAATTGACTTTAAAGTTGGATAAGAAAAATAAATCTTTGGGTCAGATATTAAAAGCAAACCAGCAATTTGACTTGGGTATTACTAAGCAGGTACTTGGTGAAACAAGATGAACTTGTTTGATGATGAATAATTACTGCACACAATGCCCCAGAGGTTTCCATTTGAAAAATAGCTCCTTGAAATCTGAAGATTATAAGATTTAATAGGAATGCTGGAAACTGCATTATTTGATATTTATATTAACATATCTGATTATTGTATTTAAACTAATGAACTAGTTAATTGTGCTTGTTTGTTTGGAGAATTTACATGCGTACTTGTAGTTAAAGGCATTGTGCTATGTGCCTGATTTTGATCTTTAACCAGTGTAAACCAGGAGTAACTCCAGTGAAATCAGGGAAGTTATATTATTATGAGCTTATTGTCAGATCCAGTGTCCCATTTGGGTGTGTGCTGTTTTGTACCTACCTGCATTTATTTTAAGCATTATTACAACCAAAAGCTGGGTGGGTTTCTTAATACTATATATTTAAGACATTGTCAAAATGCTCATTATTGAAGTTGCTCACAACAAAATTTCATTTTCAGTAGTAGTCCTCTTAACTTCTTTAAAATGCTTTATCCCACACATTGAGACTCTGGAAGAAACAGAAAGTTGAACAGAGTTTGAAAAGATTAACATGTATCTGATTTCTTGAATCTGTTTCTGAATGTGAATATCTAGTTATAAAGACCAAGTTATCAAGTTGTCATAAATAGACAGTAAGGCTGTACGAAGCTTCAGTCACTGGTTCCACTTGGTGGCCGAATTGAACCAGGAAACCCTTTAATCTCTCCAAATCAAACCAGAACCCTCCAAATAGATCTGGGGAGATTCGATGATTCAGACATGTACACAACTTTAAATATTTTTTCTACGTACCTCAAGGTACCACATGGTTCATGAATGCTGGGGTAGATGTGGCAGGGTCCCCAACGTGCTCGGCGGTGGACCCAGAAGTGGAGCAAAAGCACTTTTGTGTCTGCCATGGAGCATGCGGGGGACCCTACCCTTGCCTGCTGACTCGGCGACTGGTGCCTCTTGGGTTGGGGGATGACCCGGAGTCCCCCTGTGGCCAGTTACTGAACTGGAGGAGACGTAGGGGGGTCTCTCACGTGCTCAGCAGTGAACCTGAAAATGGACTGGAAGTAATTCTGGTTCACTTCTGGGTCTACCACTAAGCATACCGGGGTGGGGTGTGTGTCCCGTGTGCTCCTGTGGGATGCTCCGTCTGCCCCACCATCACAGCGTTCACAAGTCACAACTGGTACCTCAAGTATATAGAAAAAACATTTAAAGCTGTATCTATGGCTGAATTGCTGATTCTTCAAATTAGCATCAAATCTTCAGATTTGGATTCAGCTTAATCGAATTGGGGACAGGGATCTGAATCAGCAAATGGAATCATTGTCCCCGATTTGGGCCGAATCCAAATCTAACAAGGCCTGTTTCACCCACCCCTAATAGATAGGAGTAGCTTGAGGGAAAGGGGAGTGGCCTTTTCCAAGCAGTTACTTCTGGCTTTTTATAATATACAGCTGTGTCATGGGGTGGGGTCCCTAGTGATGGCCATGATGCCTCTAGGGCCCTGTGACCATGTCAGCTTTGCCTTGCGGGCGTCTTCTAAACTTTCCTGCCACACTTTGTTAGTAGTTAGGGGGGCTGGTCTCACATTGCCACACAGTCATGGTCTTGATGGATCCCATTAAACCCTGAGCGTTTTTAGACCCCATGCTGGGTCCCATTCTAAGCAGATGCCTTGCAAGACACCCCAAGCCTTATGGGCTAGATAGGTGGCTCCAAAACTGCCCCTTTACCACGCCTCTCAGATGGTATTTAGACATTGTCTCTAGTGATGAGCCCTCAGTTAAGTTCAGCCTCTTGTTGTCACTGGACCCTTAGCCTCAGTAACTGTGCCCTCTTGCTAGGGTCTTCTCATCCCCTGTCACTGCACCCTCTGGTGCTGGGGCTCTGCACACTAGTGTGCCCCAATGAGGCCTCCTCTTCCCCAGTAGCCTAAATCCGGTCTACCAGCTTAAACAAAAATATGAGCCCCTCGGCTATAATCTAACAATAATAATACCAATGGCAGTGGAGGCCACACTCTGCACCTTTAAGAGGGCCAGTTTCTTCCTCAGCAATGTGTGCCTCCTATCCCAGGCACTTTTTAGGAGCTCCCAGAGCCCGTTTGCCTTGCCAGCAGCCAGACGTCTCTGTGGAGTTTTTATGCGTGAGCTCCTTTCCCTCTGGCTGCTCCCAGAGAACTGACTGCCTCCAGCCCCAGCCCTGGAGCTTATATGTGCTCAGGGCCTTGCCTTCTTCCAGTCAGCTCACCAGGTGTCGGTGCAGGCTAATTCCCTCATTAGCCTGCTGCAATGGCAACCTACACCTGTGGGGGTTCTGCCTGGCCCCCTGCACCCACTCTCTAGGCAGTTTCTGACCTTAAAGGAGCATGCACCCCTTAGTGCCCTGCAACAAGCTGGTACTTGATTTGTTGGGACTTCCGTGCTGTGCTGAATCAGTTGGGACTTCCATCAATGCTGAATGCACTCCGATGCATGCTGTTTGTAACAACTACTTCCAAATCTCATGAGTATTGTTGCAATGTGCTGCTGCTTCAGTTTTTCCTCTTTTCTCATTGTTTAACACAAAGAGAAAAACTGTCTGTGTGTTAAATAGCTACATAAGTATAAAGACGTATTTGAAACTTGTAATGTGATAAAATGGACATTTCTTTTTAGATTGCCATCTTTTAATTTTCAGCCTTGTCAGAGAGTGCCTGCAGGTATCAGCAAGTACTGGGTTAAGAATAATAAGATTGCCTCATTTGTTGCAATCTCAAAGGTCTTTGAAATCTCAGTGGTTTCAGGGCAAGCAAGTCTCTTGGCATACGCCCAAGTAAAAGACTCTTTGAGGCATATACACTTAATGGGAGATAAATTCTCATCTTGCAAAAAGGTTGATCTTCACATTTACACCAAACTAAATAATTTTCAAATAATTTACATCCAGAGATAGTGGTTCATGTTAAACAGCACCCTGGAGAGTATGTTCCTATTTTGCGTTGACCTTCAGAAATTTCATGTCCTACAAAGACTTTGCTTAGACTTAGCTATTCAGCTAGCTTGTATTTTAGATCAGTTTTGAATAAAAAATATCTAATGATCCTTTACTGGTTGCTATGAAGAAGGCAGGATACATTTGTACCATATAGACTGACTGACTATGGTGCAGATCTATGCTGCTTTCTACCTAATATGACTGACTGACTACCTCTCTGTGCCTTTTGAAAAGACAGCTCACTAACAGATTGTACTGCTGTGAGAGTTAGATCCTACTACTTGTGTGTGTATGTTAGTGCTCAATTTTTTTTATTGCAAGAGACTAGATTATAGGTTATTTTCAGAAAACTGAAATAGAGACAAATGAATTCTGACTTATTGAAGTTGGTGACAAAACTCAGTTGGTTTCAGCATGTATAAGATTGCATCCCCAGTTTTCCAAAGAAGACACAAGAAATAACAATGAACGCATTTACTTTTCATTTGGAGGATTTTTCAGACTTCGGTGTCCAAGATATGCATTCAGTCCTTCGATTAAGAGCCTTTTAAAATAGTTCTATGTAGTTTAGCATTATTTATTTTAGTTTAAAATATATATTTTTAATACCAAACACAGTTGGGGATTTGAAGCTAAATTTTTTGGAGTAGAGAAGGATAGACTGGAGAGTATGGTCTTCATCTACTTCTTGGAAAAAGTTTTCAGACAATTTCTCTTCAAGTGAAGAGACTTCAAAGTTACTTGCAGATATTTTGTGACTGAAAATCCTGTGTCAAGTTGTGCAGGGTTGAGATTTTTTTAGTGAGGGAATTATAAAGAACTGTGGACCTGTCTTTATTTTTCAAATTAAATTAGAAAAAATAAGTCTATAGTCTTTGGAAAAGAGTTGAGCATGCAGGAAAGTTTTATACAGAGCATTTTGAAGTGAATGAAGATGTTAACTGATACATTGCTAATGTAAGAGTTGGTCAACTGCAAGGCTGGAGGGATTACAAGTTTAATCATGGAAGGCTTGACTGACCAAGGATTTTTTGTGGTCTACTTGCATCCTGAAATGTCCTGTTTTTCATTAAGCAGCATACCTAGATGGAGGGAGTAGTTTATCTTCCAAAAGTAATAACTTTCTGTTTCTGTTTTTCAGAGGCCTAGGTGGAGAACTGATGAGAGCAGCTGGTAGGTGTCTCTGTACATATTAGTTGACAGGTGCTGTTTTTATTGAAATAAATTTGCTATTGTCTGTTTGCTGTTTTATTCCTTTTGTTCTAACTTTTTAATTTCTTTTAGTATTCCATCGTTTGTTTGACATTATTAACACTGAATATTGGGGAAGTTTTCACAAACCATGTGAGATGAATATTTAAGTTGGAAAATAAAGCACTCTAAAGTTAGAAAATGCTAGAACTCTTGTGGTTTGGCAAACCTTAACTTATTGTTGTATGCATGCACCTTTATTATGCAGTTTTTGATTACATGATAACATAATATTTTCCCATAGAAAGCCTATTTTCCAGTCAGATAATGAGGTAAAAAACTGTTGATCATTTTTTGTATGAACTGGTCACCTTGATGTGAACAGTTCTCTTTCTCCTGAGACACTGAATTTTTATTTAGGAGATCACCATCAGCATATTGTATAGGAGCATAATTGTAGGATTAGCTACAGTAATGTCTATCTCCAGAGTTGCCTTGTCACAGTAAGAAGATAGTGATCTTTAAACATATATCCTTAAGCTTGGTATTCATTCACTTATAAGGATTCTAAAATACCATGGAATTAAAAAATAAAATAATCATATTTTCATATGTATGAATTAATGGAATGTTGGATTATTTTTGTAGAGTAATTGTATAAACATATAGTTCTACCAGTAGATTTTATGTTTTAAAATGGTGGAAGTAATATATAGTAGGATGGATCCCATTGTAGGTGTGAATGTGCCTGATACAAGCATTACTGGAATAATTCTAAAATTATAATTCTAAAAGTCAAGCCTCCTTCTTGCAACAGGGATCCAAATGAATAACAGCATGTCTCACGGTGCTGTTAAGTGGCTGGTGCAGCTCCTTCACTGAACATTCAAGCTTACCCCATTAGAGCAAAAGCAGTGTCCTCTGTTTGCTTAAAAACGTGATATTGCACATCTGTCATGTGACAGCTTGGGGTTACTCACTGAGTTAAAGATTGCCTTGGAGCTAGCTGCTAGTTCAGTTTGGATGAAAGTGCTACAGTCGTTATTTACATTTACAGTTGAAACTCATTGTTCCCATTCCCAGTGAAGACAGCATGTTCTAGTTTTGTGGAATGAGATCCACACTGATTTGTCCTTAAAGAAGACATGCTGTTTACCTTCCAGTAACTGTAGTTCCTTGAACTATTGCAGTCATGTGGATCCAATACATGTCCTTCAGTCCAGTCTTCAGTTACCACTGGCTTTGAGCTGTGAGAAAACTGAGGGAGTCATGGTTTAACAGCTCTTTACACCCTAACATGGGAACACAAGAAATTCCAGGAAGGGTGCACAGCCCCATCCAACACAAAAAATCTAGTTGCGTATGTGTAAAATTCACTTAAACCCATAGTGAGATCCATGATGATTACAAGATCTGAAAACAACACAGTTACTGTTGGATACCTTCTTTGATGTCAGAAAAATAATTTCTTTGTTTCCTTTTCTGTATATTTATTCTATTGTGGTATTTCTATTGTAATCTCTTCAGCCTTTAGTTTATTTTTAAGCAAACTTATGATATAATATGATATATTTTCAGCCTAGCAAAACTTCTACAAGTTGGTGTTTTCATATTTGGTAAAAATATACTCCTTTTTTTTTTCCAGTCTGTGTTTTAATTGAAAAACTGTCTCTTTCAAAAATGCCATTTAGAGAGGATCCCATAATTGGTATGTGATTTCTCCAATAGCTTTATATTAACATTTCACGCTAGTTACATTCTCTGAGATTTTATGTAATATTAGCAAGTGATGTTTTTTTTAGGAAGTTCCTGTGGCCCTTGTAGTAAGATGTTGATGAATTATAATAGTCTAACAGTTGCACATCTCAGAGTAGCACAGATCTTTTAGATGGGATGCTGTGGTTGAAGATTTTCCATGTATCAGTTGACTGAGTTACTTTTGGTTTGTTTTACCCCTAGGAAAGTCTGTTTTTCTCAAAGAAATTGACACCCCCCTCTAGCCCCCTGAAAATCATGTATCAGAGTGTGGGAACTCAGTCTCCTTTTAAGGATTTCTGTTTTGATTGGGGTATATGTGTAACATTTGGAGGTTTTTTTATTCTTTCAAGTAAATAGTTCATGATGGAATTCTTATGTTCTCTCTGTCTCTCTCCCTCCCACCACCCTTTCTGCTTACTGGGTCATGGAAGTTGTCATTTTGACTGAGAGACCCAGAAATAGCACTGTCATTAGCACACATTGAACCTGAATAAGACTGATGCTTCAGATTTTTGCCCCAGTAAAGGTCTTAACTCTTCAGGTTCAGAAATTATCAACAAGACTGATTCTTAGGGCTTGCCTACAGGGTGAATGGAACCAAAATAACTAATAGGTTGTAATTTACATCCTTATTTTCTTTGAACCAACCCCCCCCCCACATAGATTTGAATAATTTCTGGTCATTGTAAATAGATGCCAGGAGATTGAAACTGGCGTCAGTAAAATAATACTAGATACCTTTTCTGTTGCTCCAGGTGACTGGCAGTGGTTGATAAATGACAGTTTAAGAAATCTGTCTCACGTTTCAAGTGCGACAAGACAACAAATAAAGGTACAGTATTTTCTCCTTTTTGCTTCATTTTATTGAACAAATATTATAAAAGCAAATGTTCCCAATTTTATATATTCCTTGTTATTCTAACAGAATGGTTGCCATTATTATTGAACCTTCTGTCCTGCTTTCCCAACAAGTAGTAAAAGGAAGACATTTAATTTGTTTTGCTTTTTTTTCTCTCAACATCAGAAGAATTTGGTTTGAGATTGCATTATATGCCTTATATAGACAAAGCAGCATGCTGATTTGTGAGCTTCAGATGATCTAAAATGGCTGTAAAACTTGACCTCATTATTATCTTCTTGATAATATTTGAGGCTAAGTTTATTTAGACCATGTCTACACAGTGAGACTTAGCAAAGTTAATGTGAATCAACTAAAGGTAAGAAGGCTGCTCGTATTAGTTAGTGTGTGTTAAGCTCTTTATGGGTTCAGAGTTAGAATGGCATTATTTCATCACAGGCGAATCTTCCTTCCAGTGATTTACTGTCGTGTGACTTTGATTTGAGACAACTAAACCTCTGAAGATGCATCCACATATTAACTTGGTTACATTGTTTATTCTTTTTATTGATTCATCTTAACTTTCCTGAGTGTCCCCATGTATACATGGCCTCAGTTATATACTTTGTCAGTACTATTGACACTATTGATCAGTAAATCAAGTAGATGCAAATTAAAATGCACACATGGGGAAGGTTTTGATTCTTACATTTCTAACTATAAATAAAAAAGTAATCACATTTACAGTTTTTTCTGCTGGCCTGCCTTAGAAAATCTCTGTAATGTTAGGTATGGGAAGAGAGGGCAGAAATATCTTAAATCACTGGAGAATAATTAAAAGATAAAATTGGAGTTCTTGTATTATCCATAGGAATGGCAGGAATTTATCTGAGAAGTTTGACAGGGAATTTATTATAGGAACTTATGGAACTGATCTCATGAACATATGATCATAGACTTAGAGAAGCCTTTGAGTCATAGACTTTGAGCCACCTTGGCTGTGGGGCTTGCAGCATGGGCAATGTTTTCAGCTGCAGGGCATGGGCAGTGTCTTCAGCATACAGTAGTTGTAGCAGTGAGAATGCTGTTGCTGCCATGAGCCTCATAAGGCACAGGGTTTGCAGAAGCAGCACCACAGCATTCCCTCATGCTGTCCCTGCTATGAGCTCTGTAGCGTATGTCAGCCCCACTGGAAGTCTCAGGAGGTGTGGAGCTTGCAGTAGGGGCAGCATTCTCCTTGCTGCCACCATTGTGAGCCCTGCACAATTGTATCTCCTGTCATGCACGTATGGTATGGCAGAAGGCACGCTTATATGGATTGCACATTAGATCCCATTGAGTCTTTACCAGCATGTGCAGAAGGGCCCGCAAAGGCACAAAATTATTTTTTTCCTGACATTATACAGTCGTCTTGGCTTACATGTTATAGTATCATGCAATTAAAATTGAGAAAGAGAGCTTTTACATCCATTGCCCCTGAATTTAGTTCCACTGTGGTTCCACTTTGTTGAGAAGATCGTTTTAATTGATTATGATAATTCCAAAATACTTGTAAAGCAATGAAAGTAAGTAATATTAGATTAAATAATATTGTTTCTTAAAAATCTCTCACTCATCACTGAAAATATTTTTGAGAGTAGAAACAGAGAGAACTCATGTTAATATGACACCTTATTTCACTTACACTGAGGACATTTGTGCTATTATGAAGTATGTTTATTAATATGGAATAAAGAGTTCCTATTCTTTTTTATATGCTCCCAGCTTTATTATGACTTTGGTCAACACTGTTCTTATCTGGAAAATATTGTTCTACCATGATTATTATTAGAAATCTTTCCACATTTCTCAAACAGTGTCACTATTAGTATTGTTTTCTGTGCTTCTGACACAAGTCAGTATAAAAGCATGGTAGTTAATGCATATAGTATAACGATCAGCCTCATTCTAAACCCATGATCACATAACCATGTTGACAGACTGAAAAACTCAAACTGTCCTGTTGGGCATATTGTTTCTTTCCTAGGTGTGCAAAATATAGTTGTAATTTATGATTTTGGAAACAATACACCCATTGAAATATAAGAATGACTTATATCATACACTACTAGTTTCAGCTGGAAGTGTCTCAGATAAACTGAAAATATAGTATGCATAAATCAGTAATAACCTTTTAAAGATCAAAGCAGTCTCTTAATATAATTCATAAAATGTAAGAATAACAGTATGAACTGCTTTTACCTGATTTAAAGGTACTTGCACAAGATAATGTAGTAAAAGGTAAAAAAAATTATTAACAATTGTTAAAAACGTTACAGATAATTTTGTCTCATTCCTGTTGTCATTCCGAACTGTGAGTATGTTTCTTTTAAAGTAGAACCCTAGAAGTATTATATTAAATGAAAACTTTATTAAGCCCCCATTTCTTCTTTTCATTTTAGGAAGCTGCTGTCTCTGCACTTGCTGCATTGTGTAATGAGTACTACATTAATGAACAGGGAGAAGCTAGTCCAGCTCTACAAGGTAAATGATTCATGTTGACTGTACAAGTAGAAAAGATTCACTGGTGACAAAATGGGATTTAAAACACGACACCGGATTTGGAAATTCTGAAGGCCCAGCCCAGTTATGTACCATTTTAAGGTACATTTAATTGGTCACATATAGTTATAGAAATAAGTTATGCTATCTTTATGTTCTTTATGGAGAACAGCCTTGTAGAGATGAAAGACATTGTATGCATATAAGACAGTGATGTTTACAATGTATTGCTTGCTGTTTTGTGTTGCTAATCCTGGCTTAAATATGAGATAAAGGAATGACTTAATTATTGTTGACCATTTAGTCTTTTAACAATCCATCTAGGATGTTTAGAAATGCCCAACCTGTGATCTACTAATGCATATGTATACCTAGGCCAGTGGTTCTTAACCTTGTATATCAGAGTAAAATATGCATTTTCTGTTATACTCTGTAATTCCTAAATATTATGCATACTTTAACAACTCATTATTTATTTTGATTCCAGTAGTTTACAGTATATACTAGGCACATTTTATATAGACAAGAATGTACAATATCCAACCCAGTGAGAATGCAATTTAAAAAGACGTATTAGCAACATGTAAAGAATGAAATGGGAATTGCAATCAAAATACGTTGTTCTTCAGGTTTGGAAGTTTTGTGTATGTTAAACCAGTGGTTTATAACCTTTTTAAGACTCAAAACACCCCTTTATCAGTTTTCAGAATTTAGCAGTATGACGTTTAAAAAACTGATATGCATATAGTAGGATTATAATGAGTATTATAATTACATTATTACTTGAGATGCTATTAATTCATTGTATGACTTATAATATAATATAGAATGCAAGTGTAGTATTCATTACTCTCCCTGGCTCTGTCTGGGACTGCACACATTTACTTCTAATGTAATATGTGGATTCCCTATTCATGGTTTCAGGGGCCTTCTGGGGACTGGGATCTGGTGGGCCAGTTTCTACCCTTAGCAGGGATGTGGTGCTGGGTTGCACATGTGGCATGTAGGAGACACTGTGGAGTTTGGAGAGGTAGGGAGTTGAGCAACAGAACTCACAAGATCTGATGGGGGAGGGGAGAAACGACATTTCTCCTTAAGCTCAGTCTGCACCTGAGGGAGAGGCACAGTCACAGTTACAGTTGCCCCTTTTCTGCAGGACTTTGGGCTGGGCGTGTGGGTAGGTGAGAAAGCAGTAAGCGTACCTTCTTGCCCAGTGATGGGATGCTGGCATCCTGACAAAGATCTCTGTTCCCGAGTTGAGAATCATTGTGTTAAATACCAAGTATGCCAGTTCCCTATCAATTCATTTTTAGTTTGCCAGTTTCTGTTGGGCAGTATGGAAGGAGCTGCAGTGGTAGGTAGAAGACAGATTGGAGGAGTAATGTTTACTGAAAATAATACTGTCTTGGATGGTTTTGTGGAGTGGGAGATTTGCGTTAAAGATAAAAGAAAATGAAGGAAGAGCAGTGAGGTGAGAAGTTCATGTGTAAGATGAGATGAAAAATGTGCATTATGAACTCAGTAGATGAAATGTGGGGTATTATGTAGTAAGGGGGACAAAGCCAAGTGTCAAATTCTGAAAGGAATGAAGGTATACTGGAGTAACAGCCTTTTACTCTGTTTTGATACTATACTTTTAGAAGCACTCATACATCCTAGTTTTTCCTTGACAACATGCCTTTCTGCCACCAGTGCTACAACAACATGAATATAATGCTGACCTGAGTACTTTCCTGTCCTTTTGAAATCCTCAGGTTCAATGTTTCTCAACCTTTTTAGGTTTCAGGCACCCCTCAAATATGCCAGCTCTTCATTCTTACTCATGTTTTGACTGTGGAAAAATAATATAATAATGCTTCTATTTCAAAGAACTCAGACTACAACAGTTCAGAATTTTTTTTTAATACTGTGGATTCTTATTTGAAATTAGGGCAGTGTGACGCTTTGGTCTCTGATTCAGTTTGGTGGAGATTTGTCCTGATTCGGTGGCTGAATCTCCGAATCCAAATCGAATCAAGAGACCCTTTAATCTCTTTGAATCGATTTGGAGAGATTCAGAAAGATTCAGTGATTTGGACAGACACAGCTTTAAATGTTTTTTCTGCATACCTCAAGGTACCAGATGGCTCCTAAATGCTGAGATGCTAGGACAGATGGAGTGTCCCACAGGAGCACTGGGGACCCCAGTTGCCCCCTGCGCACTTGGCGGTGGACCCAGAAGTGGACCAGAAGCTTGGCGACTGATGCCTCCTGGTTCGGGGGGGGGGAACCTGGGGTCCCCCCGCGGCCAACTGCCCATCCAGGGAGGTGTGAGAGGGGAATGCTCCATCTGTCCCACTATTATAGTGTTCACGAACCGCGCCTGGTACCTCGAGGTATGTAGAAAAAACATTTAAAGCTGTGTCTATGGCCAAATCGCTGATTATTTGAACCCACATTGAATCTTCAGATTCAGAGACTCAGCGATTCAGCCGTAGACACAGCTTTAAATGTTTTTTATTCTACACATCTCAAGGTATCAGGCATGGCTTGTGATTGCTGCAATGCTGGGGTGGAAGGAGCATCCCACAGGAGTGCAGGGGGGCCCCCCTGCGTGCTTGGCAGCAAACCTGGAAGTGGATTGGAAGTACTTCTGATCCACTTCTGGGTCCTTCAGGGAGTGCATCTGGCCATTGGGGGACCCCTGGTACCCCCTCCCAGACCCAGGAGGCACCAGTCACAGAGCCGGTGTGGGGGAACAGCCTCCCCTCAGCATGCTCCCCGGCGGACCTGGAAGTAGACTGGAAATGCTTCTAGTACACTTCTAGGTCTGTTGCCGAGTATGCTGGGCAGCCCCCCTTTTTCCTATGGGATGCTCCATCCACCCCAGCATCACAGCATTGAGCCGCCTCTGGTACCTTGCAGTATGTAGAAGAAAACATTTAAATCTGCGTCTATGCCTGAATCGCTGATTATCTGAATCAGCATTGAATCTTCAGATTGTGATTCGGCCAAATCAAATCAGGACATTGATCCTAATCAAAAAATTGAATCACTGTCCCCTGTTTGGGCCAAATCCAAATTGAATGAAGCCTGTTTTGCACATCCCTATTTGAAATCATTAGATTTATCTTGTGAATCGTATTTGCACACCTAATAGTGCTAACATTCCATGACACCCCTGAAAGGATCTCAGAGCAGTCCAGGGTGCTGTTGCACCCTAGTTGAGAATCGCTGCTCTAGTCAAATGTTACCTTGATTATTAAATGTTTTACTTTAAGGTATCAGAGATTTCTGGACATTTGTACACATGATAAGAGTAATGCCACCAAGAATGTAAACAAATGTATTTAAGAATAAAATTCAATATGTTTAGGCCTGTATGTACCTTGGGAAACTTTAGTCTTTTCAGTGTCACCATTATAATTGAACTGTTTTGTCTGAAATCTTCTTCATAGTGACTGATTAAGTATTACCTTATTTACTCCAATCTAAGATGAGATTCACCTCCAATCAGCGTGAGAATCAGCATGGGGCCCCTCATCTTAGATTTGCATGCAAAAAAGAGAGTGGGAACAGGTGGCTACTGTGGCTCTGACTCTGGCCCTGAGCCCAGGGCGGGGCCAGAATCAGACCCACAGCAGCTTTCTGCTCCCCCTGCCTTTGCTTGCCGTCTGCCCCTCTGCCCCTTACCCCTTACTGTTAGGCACACTCAGCTCAGATTGGATTCCCTCTCAGGCACCGAGTACATGGAAACTCCATCTCCTGCCTGCCCAGTTAGCAGCACTGGCACTTCTGCATGGCCGACAGGGGCTGCACTTTCATATTGTGTGTTCTGGAAGGTAACAGAGCCCAAGCAGCATCTGAAGAAAGGAGAAGAGGCAGAGACTGGGGAGCGAGGGGAAGGAATTATGAGGAGTGGTAGGGAGGGGCAAAGCCTGTGGGGAGCTGGGGGTGTGGGGGTGCCAGTGGTGAAAGGGGCAGGAAAGCTGCAAGGGGAAGAAGTGGATTTGGGCAGAGGGCAAGGGAGCCACCTGACCCCCTCCTCCCAGCCACTGCTTTCCCTGCTGCAGCAGTGGGTGGGGATGAAGTGTAAGACAACCCTATAATAATTTAGATTCTATACCTGGAAGAGTGTAACAAATTTATAATTTTTTAATTTATGGAATCTTAATTATTGGGGAGTCATCAGGATTCATCAGCATTTAGGGTTGACTTAGATTCAAGTAAATGCACTATGTATGGGGTTGGGAGGGAACTGTATCATCCCCTCTATCCAATGAACAATAATAAGTACCATAATAATAATAATAATGCTATTAAAGCAGGCCTAAGGAGCAATGGAGGTATTAAAGGAATGGGATTTTCATAGTATTTCACTACTGTTACGTTATAGCCTGGTAGGAAAAACCACTATATTCTTCAGTGTCCCAAAATCTACATCTGGTCATGCATTTTGAGCCCCATGTAACTTGCCAGAAACAAAGTCTCAGTTAGTCTACAGTGTTGCTATCTTCTTGCTTCTTTCATTTCTCTTTTCTTGCTACTTCCTCTCCTGTATTTTCTTCTTATCTGCTATATTTTTTAATTTTTTTAATTTTTTACTTATTTTCTGTCCTTCCAGTTTAACTTTTGATAATTTTCTAATCTTCTCTGTGATAACTGCAGGTCCTACTAAATGAAAATTTCAGAGATTTCATGAGTTGCATTGTTTCACCAAGTCCTACACCCTTAGGGGACATGTATATTGGTGTTGCCTCAGGGAGAGCAAATTACTACTATAGAGAAGTTACCGATAAATAGCTGCTTCTTCCCTTTCAGTCACTTTTTACATTTTAGGTCAGTTTACTGACATCTTCAATTTGAAATTGACATAATCCACAGTATGTCTGATGCAAACCGAATATCTGGGATGCTGTCATTAAGTGCCTGACATGTACTTGTGGTCTTGGGTATCTACATTGTGTCCTCTTGATTTGGAAAGTTTTAAAATAATAAATGTGTCTATAATGTAAGTCTGTTAATTTTTGGGTAGGGAGGTAGTTTCTTCATGTGATGATTTAGTTAAAACTTGCTGACTGCATGGAGATTTAAACAAATCACAGTGGAGTCATGAATTGTGATTAAATGCAGTTTCTTATGGTAACCTAATCTTCCTTTAGCAAATATTGCCTAATCATTTAACTCCTGGGTGCCAGGCAGCAGCTTGATTATTATAATCTTCATAGATACTCTGATTCTTATCTCCCTGCAAGGATTACAATAAAAGATATATAAACTGCAGCTCTGGGGCAGAGGTATCCTAATTTTGCATAGCCACAGGTTTTTTTGCTCTGCTTTGCAGCATTATGCTCTTCACTGAAAGAAGAGTTTAGTACAGTAGCTGAACTATCTGAAAAATCTGCTGACTGCTCATTAGCTCCATGATAAAGTCTACAGTTAAATAGGTCTTACTCTATCCCAACTATGCAGTTGGCCCAGTAAAAGATATCACCCAAAGAAATCCTTGCTTCATACAGTAAGAAATTCATCTCTCTCTGTCTCTCTCACATGTTCTCTTATTCTTTTTCATGGAAGCACACATACACATCACCCACAAACACAGCTTATGTGGCCATATGCTGTATGCTTTGTATTGGATGCTTCATATAAGGTCAATATGCAGTAAAAATATATACACATACAGAGA